>JAJSOF020000033.1:3089784-3494784 GCA_025594305.2 Periplaneta americana
TAGTATTATCAACGTCAGGGAAGTCTTACTGCTTGGGTTAGTAGTGATGGTTTGGGTAAAAATAGCGATTAATGGCACCGGGACGTAAACCAAGGGACTCGGTATGCATTGCAAAGTGGTGCTACTCAGTATGGACGTAATTCTTGTCGGTATACCTTCATAGTTGCCCTGATGGGGTAGTACGTAATTCTCGGGGTGTGTACCCAGCTTCCTTGTAGACCCATTCTTAGGACGTAAATCTTGAAGGTGGTTATCACTGAAGTGTATCTAGTATGTACTAGACATATATACATAGACTTTGGTGAGATGCATCTTTGAGTGGACTACGCCCAGGCGTAAATCTTCAGTATTGGCTGTTGACCTCTTTGTCGAGAGTTAGATATTGCAGTGGTCCGTGTTCAGATCTAGCGAAAGCCAAGTGGATGGGGACTCGACTAAATCCTTGACTCTTATTTTGCATTGTGTATAAAAATAGTTTTAATTGTCCAAAAAGTCCCAAATTCCAAAAGTCTACCTAGTGGCCATATCAGGAACATGTGCACATGATATGGCCACCCTTGGTCCTTGTTCTACAAATCGTGATTGTTTTCAGTTTGATAGCGCATTTGTGCTAAGATTAAATAATTTTGGTGTAAAATGAATAAAAGTGACACTTATACTTCAAAAGTTTAGTGAAAACAGGTGTTTCCATAAAAAATGAAGTTGTTTTTCTTAAAATACAAAATTTTTGCGTAATCCCAGCTATAAGGTATGCAAATTTGTCAGGTAAAAAAATAAAAGTGAAATGAACTTGATATGGCCATATCAGGAGCAGGTAAGCTTTCACGAAAATCGTTTGATTATGAACAACTCGTAAAAGATACGCCATCAACGACAACTCCAATCAACAGAACATTAAAAACTGAATGGAGTACGATGGTTTTCATGAAACAAGTCTTTGAAAATCATGCATAAAACAAAGGAGACTTACCGGACAAAAATAAGAAGAGGTCACATGAAAACCACAAAACAGGCAACTGACGCCATATTGCTCAACCCGACTGAATAGAAAACGATCAAGTGACATACCAGGATGCCCTTTCACTGGATGCTGCTGTAATTTAGCGGATTTTTTGGTTAACTAACTCAAAATAGGGGGTGGCCATATCAGGAACATGGCCATAACAGGAGCACCCACATTATATCATTTAATTTATTTTGGAAGATTTTTTATCCCTTGACTGCTGCATGCCTATTTTTTAATATGACTTTAGAAACTGTATCTCACAAACTCAGAACATACATTAATTCTTATTTCATACACAGAATACAGATACAATATAAACTCGCAATATGTCATTTTTTTAAACATAGAGGCTAATATTCTGAGAGACATATACCAGTTTTTTTATATAAATTAAGAGATTATTTCCACAACGCATAACATACTACATTGGCAACGTGATTATACAGTTAGAATTTCCCAGTAACACATTTTCGAATATGAAAAACAATATTTTGAGAGGCGTATGATATTTTTATTTTTACTGTCTGACCTGACAGTGTTATTTTCAGTCGGTTTAAGTACATTCACATACTACATTAGCAATATGACAAAAGTATCATTGGATTTCTTTATGATGTGTCTAAAATCTTTCTTTTTTTCCTACTTCTTTATATAAAATGTACAGGAACATCATTTTATTTTTACTTCAATTTTTATTGTACCTGAGTTTTTGAATGTACTTCACCCCCCACCCCTTCCACTAATGAAGCTCAACCGTCCTCCACACAGATCCAAGACCGCATATACAGTCACAGTAGCCTTACGGTCATAGTAAACAGTACGTTCCAAAAATATGTTCGCGTTTTCCAGTGACGAAAGAGCTTTCAATATTGAATCATTTTCGCACAGGTACTGTCGTCCGTTTGCCTACGTCGTATCCCGGTTTCCCCACCAGCTTCTATTCGCCAGCTAGTGGCTGGGCTGTCTTAGCTCTTTTCTGAGAACATTAATTTCTGTTAGGAATTGGACGTCTACGTAATATTATACAACTGTTTAAAATAACGTAAGTAAAAGGGCCTCGTTAAGTAAATAACTGTCACGTGATTTCCCCCCCTTTCTACGACCCTACGACATAACCACTTGGACGGACAGTAGATAGCATGTCTGAGTAATTTTATCTTTTCGGATCGGACAGAAGTGAAGATTGAATTTACAGTACGTAAGGTACTCTTTTATAGAGTAGGCACCGAATTATTTCAACATGAGTTACTAGTACGAAGGACGAAACTGGTAATTGGGATTAGATACAATAGTCTACAGTGCGATAATATGCACATTAGAACTGAAGCCTGTATCGAAATGAACGGCCACCATTTTAAAAAATGTGTTTAAATATCCATATTATGATTATTTTTCAATTTAACTTCATTCCTATATTGTACGCTAATGTGCTGTAGACAGTATAATATACACTGCATAATGAATACGTCCACATGGACAGCTCAGTTCGTGAGTAAAAACACTTATTGTTAATACTGTACTGTATTTTTATTAACGAAAAACCTAATGAAAATTATCAAACTCAAAAGCGCAATATTTCCTAGTTTACGTAAATGGATGAACTACTTTTCTTCCCTCCTATACCTAATAAAGTGATTTGTTTGTACATTACGCCAGTATCATCGAACTCCAGTCGCGGAAGGGGGTAGCAAACGGTGTTGATCCAAAGGTATAGCCAGGTTAATATTAAAAACGTCAGTAAAAATAAAATGATGTCCCTGTAGTTGAGAATGTGAAAAACACGCAGTTTTTAAGTTAATGTCTGCAACTTTGAGCGACTGTCCCTGAGCTTAATTTTAACATGGACATTACAAATGCTAGTCACACTGAAATTGCTGTTACTTAAAATCGAAACGCATGTTAGTGGGTATCATAAGAATGCGTGCATAAAACCATCTTCTTTCGTTTTGCCAGTTAATATTGTCACTTCTATTAGTACGTCCTGAATGAGTTTTTCACACTAATTCTTGTTTCATTGCATAATTTTGGAGGGTGAATATTTCGCAATAGTACTATTGGTGATTCAATATTAAGTATTAAATTATACGGTAGCAATCCTTGTGGTTTCAAAGAATTCAGTTGGATAAAACACAGTCTGCTCACTATTTACAACTGCATTGAGAAAATAAAATACGTTCCTGGGCTGAGTAAAGATACTTATTGCATGAATTATTTGGTTTTAGCCTTCATGATGTGTAACAACAATGTAATTTAATTTCGTGTTATAATTTCCAAGGCCTCGTGAAAGTCGATGTTGAATACAACAGACAATAATAAAGAACAATTGACTGTAGAAGATTTTGCATTTTAATATTATACATGAATATTTGATCTATTTATTTTTATTTCTTTATATTTTTAATTAATTTAACGTCCATTTGCACAATTTTAATGTAGCCTATGTTCTTCTCCTGGTTATGAAGGTTAAATGTGCAAACTTTGGCAAATATCGGTCAAAGCGTGTAGATTTGTATAGAGTACATACATACATACATACATACATACATACATACATACATACATACATAGCCACATTGACTTTTATATATAAGATAATATGAAATACTATCGTGTATACTAATATCATCTCTTTTATTATTTATTAATTTATATAAAAACACTAACGCATTATACATTATTGGAAATGCTACATCATATGTTGGTCCAATAGGTTTATTTCATGATTAAGTATAAACTCAGTAAAAAATAATTACACAAGGAAAATTACTAATGTTGCCCTTCTTATGGATTCCATGAACTGTAAATTCATATGAGGTGCAGATACTGGTTATCTTCCGACATCAGGGAACCTCTTGGTAGGTTGCCAGTTTCAGATAACATTCAGTAAACACGGGAAAACAGCTAGATGGAGCCCTTCGATTGGGAAAACGTTGTCTGTATTAAACATCAGTCAATGCATTACTTACTTACTTACTTACTGGCTTTTAAGAAACCCGGAGGTTCATTGCCGCCCTCACATAAGCCCGCCATTGGTCCCTATCCTGAGCAAGATTAATCCATTCTCTACCATCATATCTCACCTCCCTCAAATACATTTTAATATCATCTCCCCACCTACGTCTCGGCCTCCCTAAAGGTATTGTTCCCTCCGGCCTCCCAACTAACACTCTACATGCATTTCTGGATTCGCCCATACGTGCTGCATGCCCTGCCCATCTCAAACGTCTGGATTTAATGTTCCTAATTATGTCAGGTGAAGAATATAATGCGTGTAGTTTTGTGTTCTGTAATTTTCTCCATTCTCCTGTAACTTCATCCCTCTTAGCCTCAAATATTTTCCTAAGCACCTTATTCTCAAACACCCTTAACCTCTGTTCCTCTCTCAAAGTGAGAGTCCAAGTTCCACAACCATACAGAACAACCGGTAATATAACTGTTTTATAAATTCTAACTTTCAGATTTTTTGACAGCAGACTGGATGATAAATGTTTCTCAACCGAATAATAACAGGCATTTCCCATATTTATTCTGTTTTTAATTTCCTCCCGAGTATCATTTATATTTGTTACTGTTGCTCCAAGATATTTGAAGTTCTCCACCTCTTCAAAAGATAAATTTCCAATTTTTATATTTCCATTTCGTACAATATTCTCCTCACGAGACATAATCATATACTTAGTCTTTTCGGGATTTACTTCCAACCCTATCACTTTACTTGCTTCCAGTAAAATTCCCGTGTTTTCCCTAATCGTTTGTGGATTTTCTCCTAACATATTCACGTCATCCGCATAGACAAGCAGCTGATGTAACCCGTTCAATTCCAAACCCTCTCTGTTATCCTGGACTTTCCTAATGGCATACTCTAGAGCAAAGTTAAAAAGTAAAGGTGATAGTGCATCTCCTTGCTTTAGCCCGCAGTGAATTGGAAACGCTCTGACAGAAATTGACCTATGACATATCCAATAAAAAAAATAATAATAGAAAGAGATAATTAAAGAAGAAATGAAGGCGAAACAGGAAGTATGGAAGATGATCGTAAGAACGTTTTGAACTGGAAAGTAAATTTTCCTTTAGTGCTACATACTTAACTTCGAATCCCGTTTTCAATATAGCGAGATAAATCTGAAGACGCCACGTTACTGGCCCAGGATTGTAGCTGTACGTGGTCGGGCTCCCAAATATTGTGCCGCCTGAATTAATAATTTCCACCCCGGGCGGCCGCTGCTTGCAGAGGGCGAGAGGGTGAAACATCCACCACACAGAGTTTTACACTTCTTTCCAACTTCGCGTCCATTATCTCGAAAGAATGTGCCTTTGTAGAAACAGAACCTTTCTTTCAATCATATTAACTTCAACCCAGCTTTATTTATGTTCACACATTTCATTCAGTATTTATTTTGTTTTTAACTTATTTGTTTTTATTCCGAGGCGTCCCAATATATTGCGGATTATTCTGTTGGCTTTCATATTTCCTAAATATTTCGACATTTTCCCGCTAGTCTTCAGCACTATCTCGCAGAGCCATCTGTAGTGTTAATCGAAATCTTAACACTTATACTTTAGTGTTGAAGTCATATTCAAATGGAAGATTTCAATATGAGCATTCTAACGGTTGACTTTCTCAGTTTAGGTCCGTAAAATATGGTGTACCTCAAGGATCTGTTTAGGGCCAGTCATTTATTATATTTGTAAGTCATCTGTCTCTAATATTGTCTAGTCCATGAATCCGTATCTACAGACTATGTTGTCTTAGTTTTTTACCCTAAGGGTGGAACCAAACCATTTCCCCTATTATTAGGTAGGGTAAGATAATAACTGCCTCCCATTGGAGGTAGCCCAGAAGGACTCAGTATACTCTCCTACATGAATTTTACAATATTAAATGTTTACATAAATTTTGTAGAAAGAAAATTAAAATAAACATATATGAATAGAAAGTGAATTAAAAAAATTAAACAGAGTGAATATGATGACTCAGAATTTGGCAAGAGCGTTTCAAAACTGAAGCTATGATGTCAGCAGTAAGTGTCTGTGGTAGTTCAAAAGTCTTCCTGAAGCTTTCAAAGAACTTGGGAATCACACCACGAGCTCCAATAAGAAGACCAATCACCTCAATGTCTCCAAGCTGGTATTTTGCTTTGAATTAACTGTTGGCAGATAAATGTTGATCTTTTCTAGTGAAATATAGTGATTTTCTGATTGTCAAATTGAATTTTCTTTCACCAACTTTGTTTCGAATTTCAGTACTGACAAATACTAGGCCTACAACTAGCAGTTACTTTTTAACTGTTATGTTGACAATCGTTTGCCTTTACAGAAGTTGCAACGTTCATAAAACAAAAATTACTAGGATGTGTTATTTGAACGTAATTAATAATTATTATTAATATTAAGACGAATATATTAATTAATAGGTAGGTTTCGAAGAAAATCCCGAAAAAGCAAAGTATATGATTATGTCTCGTGACCAGAATATTGTACGAAATAGAAATTAAAAATTGGAAATTTATCTTTTGAAGAGGTGGAAAAATTCAAATATCTTGGAGCAATAGTAAAAAATATAAATGACACTCGGGAGGAAATTAAACACAGAATTAAATATGGGAAATGCCTGTTATTATTCGGTTGAGAAGCTTTTATCATCCAGTCTGCTGTCAAAAAATTTGAAAGTTAGAATTTATAAAACAGTTATATTACCGGTTGTTCTTTATGGTTGTGAAACTTGGACTCTCACTCTGAGAGAGGAACATAGATTAAGGGTGTTTGAGAATAAAGTGCTTAGGAAAATATTTGGGGCTAAGAGGGATGAAGTTACAGGAGAATGGAGAAAGTTACACAACGTAGAACTGCACGCATTGTATTCTTCACCTGACATAATTAGGAACATTAAATCCAGACATTTGAGATGGGCAGGGCATGTAGCACTTATGGGCGAATCCAGAAATGCATATAGAGTGTTAGTTGGGAGACCGGAGGGAAAAAGACCTTTGAGGAGGCCGAGACGTAGATGGGAGGATAATATTAAAATGGATTTGAGGGAGGTGGGATATGATGATAGAGACTGGATTAATCTTGCTCAGGATAGGGACCGATGGCGGGCTTATGTGAGGGCGGCAATGAACCTCCGGTTTCTTTAAAAGCCATTAAGTAAGTAAGTATAATAATTAATAAATAAAAATGATATTCGGTTTGTAGAGTTTGTGCTAATAATTTAATTTCATGTGGTCAAACAAAATACATTTTTACGTTAGGTTTCATGAATCATAAACTGTTTTGTCAAAGCAATGAATTTTATGTTTTCAGAAGAAATACATTTTAATATTAAATCAATCAATAGTAAGTAAATAAAAATTATTATTATTATCATGCTAATAATTTTTATAATTTTCATCTTAAATTCAAGCTTAGATATTATGACAATGGTGATATATGTATCATGTATGAACAATAAAGAATATCTGTATTTGTTCTACTTATATCTAGCCAAAAACGTTACAGACTAAAAAATTCTGTCCGACACATTTTGTCTAGATACATGTGAACCGGAAAAAATGTTTAACAGAAGGACCTCCATTTTACATCCTTATCAAAAGAAATCTTTCTGAAAATTTAAATATTTATACATCGACAATGGAAATAAGCAATTAGAGAACTTTTAACAGAAGTGAAATTTGCTGGACCTTATTGTGCCTTATTTGAGCTAGAGAAATATTAAGTAATAATCGCTAGGAACCAAATACCTCTTTTATAAAACGGAACCTGATGCCTAATCAAACGGTAGTAAATTTTTATTCAAGCATTCCTGATTTTCTACATTAAAGGAATGTATTCCACAAAAATATATTCATAACTTTGTAACCACCTCCATTCTCAGGTTTAAAACAAAGTAAGAAGAAAAATGCATCTTATTCTTTCGCAATCTACTACGAATCTAAAAAGTAGAATATTTTCATTGTTCACATTGCCCTTCTCGTTTGAAGGATAAAGTAGCTCGAACCTACGAAACATTGTACATGTCTTATATAGTATTCTACTTTCATTCTTTTTCCAGCAATGTAAAACGTTAAATTAACACATATATTCCGAATAATTCTCCTTTGGTTTCTCACTTCATTTGTCTCATTCCAAAATGACAGTTGCTAGAGCAACCGAAATAAAAAAAAATTGAAAACACTCATCGTGATATTTATGGCGATTTTTTACTGAATGGTCTTCTTGGTTTTAGGTAATAGTAATATGCGTTACAAGAGCGGTATGTTGACGTTTTCATGGTCGAGGAAAAGATTGAAAAAGCGAAACGTAGTTGAGCTTTTTTAATTTCCGAGAACATGAAAACAAACATACCGCTCGTGTATCGTACATTATTTTGTGCGAAGATCGTTTATTACATACCTGAAAGACGAATTTCTAATTAGTTGCAATGAAATCTCCATGTTGGTTTCTGTTTAATGACGGCAACTTCAGAAAACCAAAATATCTTTCTTCAACATTGTTGCTGTAAAATGTTTTCTGTGTTTACTATACTCGAGCAGGCCGTGATATACGTCTGTCTTTTTTCCCCAGTCTATAAATGCGAACTTAAAACAAACGGTAAGGTTATGTAATGATTTATTTTTCATTTTAATATTTTAACAATATTATTTATATAACATATTGCAGTAATAACATCGGCATCTGGAATCTTGTTGATTTTTTCACGGCTTCCTTAATGTTACTTGTATCAGGAATGCAGTAAGTTTCGTGGAGTAGTAGACTTTACTTAATTTTTGCAAATATTTAAAAACAATAATTAACATTGCAATTTAGGTGAAATTGCAGTGGTAAGTTTCAATTTATAATTATTACTATGTTAAACGTCTCTAAAATAATATGTTAAAAGCTTAAAGCAGTAAAATGAATGTCGCGCTTAAGCGGTAAGAAGAGGGAAATTGTTATGTGTGTTACGTTGGGAATACTGAATGTGGTATTTCACACTTACCGCGTATTGGTTCTGTGCGGAATACAAGCAAATACGCACGATCTCGCACAAAAGTGATCTTTAACAAATTTCAAGTGATTTATTATACGTCCTGAGTTCGGAATAAGCCTACAAATTACATGACAGCCTAAAGTGAAATTCTATTTTTCTCATTTCAGTCGTGGTAGAGCTCATTTTCTAAAACTGTGTGAGTTCATTCTTTCTTTCATCGTGTTATTGTAAGATAAATTATATGTTGATATCATTACCTCCTACAGTTTCTTGAAAAATAGTCGCTTTATTTGTCCACCCGTACGAAAGTCTTTGGTAGGTCATGCAATTTGGTAACCTGTAACAGATCTGTCTTCTTATCACAATCAGTCGAAAGAAAAGCTTTTTTCCACGTCACTTGTTTTATTGCAACATTAGAGCGTTGAAATATTAAAGCACGTTTCTTAGCAACCGAAGAAGGAAATAAATAGATACCATCAATACGACACAAACAATGTCAGAATGCGATTTATATGTTTTGGAATAATTCAATCTCGGCACAGGTTTGAAACCTGCTTGGGTTAATAAACCAGTTTGTTTTTACGAGGTTTTCTCAACTTTAAGACATGTATTGGGTAATATGATGGGAAGAGTGTAGCTACTGCTACCTTAAATTGACTCCACAAATTTAAATTTATTCATTCATTCAGTGTTCTACCCAAAGACAGGTCCTTCACTGCAAACCCAACTTTCTCCAATCTTTTCTGATGTCAGTCATAGGGCTACTGCAAATGACGTCACCTTGTGTGACCAGATTTCTTTAACATAATACTGTAAACACAGAAGTCAAATTGTCTTTATCTGTAATGTAAACATATTTTACCTCACTGTAAACATGGACACATAGTAAAGACAAAGAAGGTAAACAAAAGAAATCTAAGATATATGGCCAGTTTGTCCAAGTAATATTTAATTTTCCTTAACGAATCTTAAATTAACAGTCTGTTTATTTTTAACGCTTTGTTAATGTATTTTCCATTTGTTCAACATAATTTTGTTTAAGATAACCAACACTTAACTATAACGTCTGTTAGCACTATTTTAACTACTCAACAGCAGTTGGTAATGATTCCACACATGTAAGACAATTTTTGATTGGCTAAAATTAATCTTTAAATTCTCTATGATAGAGTGAGTCAGAAACTTGCATAAAATGACAACCTGTTATAGTAGGCCACGCTCCATAAACAAACAGTTGACAAATTAAAGCTGTAGGTGACGTGCTGAATAATAATTACAAAGTAAGGTTATATTTCCTCATTGTTATTATGGATACGAAATACGAAAGAAAGAAATAAAATAACACTGATATATTTAAACAGTCCAAAGTATTTTTAAATGTTATATTACCAGTCATATGCTAAACATTCCCTACAGAGAGACACAAAATATTAATTTCGCAACTTCTGTTCGAACAGCTGTGGAGACATCGGCCATATTTAACTAACTGTTAAACGAGTTAACTGCCCGAAATCCTACATTTAAAATTAACAAACTGTTAAACCAAACTGGTGTTGAAAACATACAATTTTATTAATTAACAAACTGTTTAGAGTTTAACAATCGTTAAATTTTCTAACAATACGGCCAATGATGTTTTAAAGTATTGCCGTGTAGAAATGTTTTTTTATCACGTTATAAATAGAAAAAAATTTTAGACAAAATTTATTTTCTTCGTAAAATCTTAATTTGATGAAAAATGTTTTTGTGCCAATTTAAAAAACCAAGTTGACCTTAAAATGACTTTGATAAGGTAATGTCATTTTTCCCTTCAATCGAAGAAATGTTTATTCAGTATTGTAATCCCACAAACGCGTTATGTTGGAGACAAGCAGCTGTAGAAAAAGATAAAAACAGATAGAAAGTCTCTGGAACTTTTGATATACAACCGTCATTGGATTTGTTGAGAAAGAAAGAACTTGTCTCAACATTTTCGATGATGGTTAATGATGGTGCTGATGATGGTGCTGATGATGGTGATTGTGGTGGTAGATGGAACCTAGACTGTGTTGTAACAGTGGCAGGCGTCGTGCCGGGAGAGGCCTGGGAGGAATCCTGCTCGCTGCAGGACGGGGATCGAAGATAGCCGGGACAGCGGCTGAGTAGAGAGGGCGTCTCTTACAAGACAAGCGAATGACTGTGAGAGGAGTGAGTTGGTGGGATAGGGGTACAATTATGTTGTGTTGAAAAGCAAAGCAGCAGTAGGGAGAAGCAAATGAGAAGTGGAGGATTAAAATGAAGAAATGAAGAACCATAGAAGTAAGATGGTTGATTGATAAAAAGAAGAAGAGAAGAATAAAGCATAATAAAGAAAGAAGAAACGAAGAGAAAGAAAAAGGAGCAAACATAGAAAAGAAGTAAAAAGTTAGGAGAAAAGAGAAACAAAGCAAGAGAGAAATCTAAAAATAAAGTAAGAAATTAGGGACAAACAGAATGTAAGAAAAAGCTATGAAAAAAATAAGTATAAAAGGAGATGGATAAATAGAGAGAGATGGAAAATAAGCGAAGAAAAGTGACATCAAAAGGGAAGAAACGGGAGAAAAGAGAAGAACTTCAATCGAGAAATGAAAAACAAAAATGTATAATAAGAAACAATCGCACAAAAATGAAGTAGAAATGAAGGCAGAAATAAAGAAATAGAAGGTAAGAGAGTCAAAGAAAGAAGAGAGCCAAAATCTAAGCAAAGAAACGAGAAAAAAACAGAAGCTAAGAAACAGGCACGTGGATGAGGAAGTAAGAAACGGGAAAGAGGCAAAGAAATAGAGAAGATAGCAAACAAAGAAGAAAGCGAGTGGATAAAGAAACAGACATGTACAAAATTGAGGGGAAAATACAAAGAAAGTACAAACAAAAATAGAAAGTAAGAAATATACATACGAAAGAGGAATAAGATACATATTGAAGAAAAGAAGAAAGACATTATAGTGACTAAAGTAAACAAAGAAACAGAGCAGAAATCCATAATATATAAAAGAAGAGGCATAAATGTGAGAATAGGAGAAAGGAAATATAGACGAAAAAATGAAGCGATGCAGGAGACAAAAGGAAAAAAGTAAAAAAAAAAAGAAATAAAATAGAGAGAAGAACCAGGGAAGGGAAATAGAATTAAGAGGGAATGGAAAAAAGGTAGTAAAGAAACAAAGAAATTCGAAAAAAAAAAATGAACAATGTAAAATAAAGGAAGAAAATATTGTATAAAACAAATGTGAAAAAAGGTAGGTAGGAATGGAGGAAAGGAGAGTGTAAGAAAATAAATAATAAAGGTGGAAAGAAGGAAGACAAGTAACTAGAAGAGTGGGAAAGGAAAGGACAAGATTGATGCAGTCAAGTAGGCTTTGTAATAAATATAATTGTATGAATAGGAGGGGGTGAAACGAGGAGGAATAAAATTAAGGTGAGAGAAATAGAAAGACGAAGAAAAATAGCTGTGAATGTATTAATTAAGAAATAAGAAGAGCAGAATTGAAAAAAAAAACAAGAAAGTAAAGAAACTGCAAGGAAGGAAGGAAATAAAAGAAAGTAATAAAAAATGAGTAGAAGATATCTCCATAAGTAGATGAAATTATTGGGGATCATCAGTGTGGTTTCAGGCGTAATAGATCGACTATTGATCAGATTTTTTTGTATTCGACAGATATTGGAGAAAAATGGGAGTATAAGGGTACAGTACATCAGTTATTCATAGATTTCAAAAAGGCGTATGACTCGGTTAAGAGAGAAGTTTTATGTAATATTCTTATTGAATTTGGTATTCCCAAGAAACTAGTTCGATTAATTAAAATGTGTCTTAGTGAAACTTACAGCAGAGTCCGTATAGGCCAGTTTCTATCTGATACTTTTCCAATTCACTGCGGGCTAAAGCAAGGAGATGCACTATCACCTTTACTTTTTAACTTCGCTCTAGAATATGCCATTTAGGAAAGTCCAGGATAACAGGCAGGGTTTGGAATTGAACGGGTTACATCAGCTTCTTGTCTATGCGGATGACGAATATGTTAGGAGGAAATCCTCAAACGATTAGGGAAAACGCGGAAATTCTACTTGAAGCAAGTAAAGAGATAGGGTTGAAAGTAAATCCCGAAAAGACAAAGTATATGATTATGTCGCGTGATCAGAATATTGTACGAAATGGAAATATAAAAATTGGACATTTATCCTTCGAAGAGGTGGAGAAATTCAAATATCTTGGAGCAACAGTAACAAATATAAATGACACTCGGGAGAAAATTAAACACACAATAAATATGGGAAATGCCTGTTATTATTCGGTTGAGAAGCTTTTGTCATCTAGTCTTCTGTCAAAAATCTGAAAGTTAGAATTTATAAAACAGTTATATTACCGGTTGTTCTGTATGGTTGTGAAACTTGGACTCCCACTTTGAGAGAGGAACAGTGATTGAGGGTTTTTGAGAATAAGGTTCTTAGGAAAATATTTAGGGCTATGAGGGATGAAGTTACAGGAGAATGGAGAAAGTTACACAACGCAGAACTGCACGCATTGTATTCTTCACCTGACATAATTAGGAACATTAAATCCAGACGTTTGAGATGGGCAGAGCATGTAGCACGTATGGGCGAATCCAGAAATACATATAGAGTGTTAGTTGGGAGGCCAGAGGGGAAAAGACTTTTGGGGAGGCCGAGACGTAGATGGGAGGATAATATTAAAATGGATTTGAGGGATGTGGGATATGATGATAGAGAATGGATTAATCTTGCTCAGGATAGGGACCAATGGCGGGCTTATGTGAGGGCGGCAATGAACCTCCGGGTTCCTTAAAAGCCAGTAAGTAAGTAAGTCAGTAAGTAAGGTAGGTGGGTGGATGAGTGAGTGTTATCAAAATATACACACTTTATATTGTATCATCAGTTAATGGTGGTACTGCTACATTTCTGTTTTCCAGGTACTTTAACTAAATAATTAATGAGAAACGTACACTGTCTTATCTTAGCTAGTTCTTAACAATATCTCTTTTACCTTATACAGGGTGTAAATGATATAACCATGCAGATTAAAGAGCACAGTACAATGCATTAAAATAATTAAAAGATGTTACGTGTTTTGTAAATAAGTGCATGGTATGAATGCCAGCACTCCGTCTCTTTGCCACTGCAGTAGGATTGCCGGATTTCCTAATGGAGAAAACAAGTTAATATCTAAATTTTATTTGCAGGAAAATCGTCCATTATATTTAAAAATTGCAAAGGAATAAATTCGGGTAAAGGGGATTAAGTAATCTTTCGTGCAACTGGGTTATTGTTCCCAGGTGAATACACAAGCTAAATTCTACTAGTGGGTGTGCAAGAAACGAAATAATAATAGTTTTTTATCTGTTTTATTTTTGTTTAAAATTATTTGCAATAATGGCCCTAAGTTTAGTTTTCTTTTATCTCAAAACGCAATTTTATGACTGATCTTTCTTTACCCAAACACCATGAAATTATTGTTTATCGGTTTTTCTAATGATGAGAGAAAAAATCAGAATCACACGGATAGTATTTATCTAGTAAATCAGTGTTATTTTTATTAGAAAAGTATTCATCTAAGAATAATAGGGTATTTGATACAGTATTTTTGTTGAACTTTATCCAAGGAATAAGCTGTTAAAATTGTGATCTCGACTATAGCCTTCTGAATTGTACATTGATGAATTATGCTATAATAAATAAAAATAATAATATTAAGAAAAAGGGCATGAAAAAGAGAAAGATTTAATAATGGAAAGACAGAAAGTATAGCACTTACTGGCTGAGTAAATAGTGAAGTCAAGAATAAAGTATACAACCCCTAAGTGTCATAATAGTACATTATGCAACGAGCCTATAATGATAGTAATTAAGAATCGAGTATGGATATTTATGAAACGAGCGCAAGCGAGTTTCATAATTTTCATACGAGCTTCTTAATTACCATTATAGGCGAGTTTCATACGACTTTTTATGCTCGACCATATTTCTAACTTGAAATTACCGGTATTCAGATATATACATTTTATTCGTATCTGACAAGATCGGAAGTGACCTTGTTCTAGGTCGTGAATTGTGAAATGTGCGCAGACGCGAAAGTATTGATTTTTTCCGAGGAACAATAATGCAATTGACCTTGACGTAGTCCCGTTAAACTTGATAATATTATAATATCATAACCTTGATTATTGAATTCGACATTGAAAAACGAGATGACAAATTGAATTTATTTGAATATTATTTACAATTAATGCTAATTATTATAGTAACAGAACATAACCTTCTGCGACAGTATTGGATTTCCAGCCTCCGTGACTTTTCGCTAATTCTCTTTCCATTGCATATCCGAGAATAATCGATACTTGCGGTTTTATAACGGTACAAAGCTGACTTGTCATTGGCTGAACACATGTAAGCTGAGTTATCATTGGCTGAAGACCTGACCTTTAATGAGTAGGTGTATTTTAATGACATGCATTAAAGGACTGCTACCAGGTGTATAATTACTACATTTCGGCATGGTCGAGCATAAAAAACTTCGATATCTTGCTTCTAGAGATGAACGATTAAGGCGAATTGGAAGGGACCAATGTGCCAATCCTTGAGTAAAAAATATTATTTTATTGTTTTGGAGGGCAGCTTATTTTGTAAGAACATAAAAAATCTTTGTTATTGATTTCCTTCTAAATTTCGAAGCTCCATAATCTTTCTCTTTCTAAATTTGGAGAATAACGTTTTATAAATCTAATGCCTGGTCCTGTCCTAATTTTGAGAATATGTTAGTGATTTTCTAAATTGCAAAATAGTCCTTCTCTGAATTTGAGAAAATCGTCTTTCTTAAATTTGAAAATAACTATATTCTAAATTAGGGAATAGCTTTTCCTGAAGTTGTGAGAATAGCTGTTTCTTAAATGAAGAATGTCTCTTAGATTGAAGAATAGATGTCTTCAATTGGGGAAACATCTCTCTTAAATTGGAGAATAGGTCTTTATTCAATTGCTAGAAGAGTTTTTTCTTCTTAAAGTAGGGAATATATATTTTTTTAAATTATATATAAATTTTTCTTAATTGGGAATATCTCTTTCTTAAATTGCAGAATAACTACTTTAAATTGAACAATAACTCCTTAAAATTAACAATAGTCTCTTCTTAAATCGGAGAATAATTAATTCTTTAATTGGAGAGTAACTCTTTCTTAAATTGTAGAGTAACTCTTTATTGTACTGGAGAATAATTCTTTTAAAATTGTTGTAGAATAACTTTCTCATTTGGAGAATAATTCTTTATTGTATTGGAGAATAACTCTTTTAAAATTATTGTAGAATAGCTCTTTCTTATGTTGGAGAATAACTCTTTTAAAATTGTTGTAGAATAGCTCTTTCTTATGTTGGAGAATAACTCTTTCCCATATTGGAGAATAACTCTTTATTGTATTGGACAATAACTCTTTCTCATATTGGAGAATAACTCTTTATTGTACTGTAGAATAACTCTTTTAAAATTATTTTAGACTAACTCTTTCTTATATTGGAGAATAACTCTTTATTGTATTGGAGAATAACTCTTTTGAAATTGTTGTAGAATAGCTCTTTCTTATGTTGGAGAATAACTCTTTCTCATATTGGAGAATAACTCTTTATTGTATTGGAGAATAACTCTTTTAAAATTGTTGTAGAAAGCTCTTTCTTATGTTGGAGAATAACTCTTTCCCATATTGGAGAATAACTCTTTATCGTATTGGAGAATAACTCTTTTTCATATTGGAGAATAACTTTTTCTTTATTGTTGTAGAATAACTCTTTCTCATATTGGAGAATAACTCTTTCTCATATTGGAGAATAACTCTTTTTAAATTGTTGTAGAATAGCTCTTTTTATGTTGGAAATTCTTTCTTATATTGGAGAATAATTTTTTTGAAATTGTTGTAGAATAGCTCTTTCTTATGTTGGAGAATAACTCTTTCTCATATTGGAGAATAACTCTTTATTGTATTGGACAATAACTCTTTCTCATATTGGAGAATAACTCTTTCTTATATTGGAGAATAACTCTTACTCATATTGGAGAATAACTCTTTCTAAATTGTTGTAGAGTAACTCTTTTTCATACTGGAGAATAACTCTTCATCAGAGTAACTCTTACATAAATTAAAGAATAATTCTTCCTGAAATTTGAAAAATATCTTCTTATCCATTAAACAATATAATATTTTCTAAATTGGAGATTACCTCTTGATAAGAGACCTAATAATAGCCTTCCCTTATCATTTCCACCCCCTTCATAGACCTGCGCACAAACTCAAAACTGTCACACCACGTTGTACACCTAAATAGTTTAAACGACACATTTATATGTATTGGCAGGGTTTTATGTACTAGATTTAAATGTTTCTTAGAGATTTTAAAGACATACATCTTTCTTTACACATCAGCTGTCTCATGAACAAAGTAGTAGCAGTAGTAGTAGTAGTTCTTGTGCATTCCAAGAGATGGCAGTGGCTGCTACAATTTAGAAAAAAATCAAAGCAGACCAGCATTGTAACATGACATGCGTGTTACAGTTCAATGAGGAAATATGTTTAAATATGTCAGGCTTTGCAGTATCGGTTTCTACGTCAGTGATATTTTTAAAGGTCTTGATTAAATACTGTAACAGTGTTGCATTTTGGTTCAAACAATCTTAAAGAATTCATACCTTTTGTTTCTTAACTATGAGAATATAATTCAAAATTATTTCGATTTTTATGTATGAATTTTATTAATACAATATAATAAATTTGTCTTATTTTAAGTACATTAAAGTCTCAAAACAATTTTTGAGATGGAAAATCAATAGGTTTATGAAGACATATTTTAATTACTTTTTATGTAATAAATAAAGAGGATTAAAATTGATTTTAAATGAGCTACCCTATCCTATAATTCCATACATAATAACAGATTGAAATAAAGTTAAATATATTGTACGTAATAAACTTATTGACAAGTAATTCCTCAATAAAATAAAATAATACATTATTTTTCGTAATTAATTACAAATGCAATTAAAGTAGTGCTTCCATTTTAAATGATTGTCAAAAAATTTGCCTAAAAAAACTTAACTTAATAATTTACATTGTATAGAGGACTCCTTAATAATTTACATTGTATACGGCAACAATTAGAATTATGTAATTTAATACTTAATATAGATGTAGGAGGTTGTTACATTTTTCAGATAATGAGAATGAAATAATTATGGTTTTATTTTCGTTCATAGAAAGATAATATTTATGTCAAACCATTTTTTTATTAATTTAATTCCATTGTTTGAATTATTATAAGCATCATAAGAGGTTTTTCCACCAAAAAGTGAAATTGTGTCATCTGCATAAGAATAAAGAATACCATTGTATTGTTGTAAGTCCATTTTCAACAAGTCATTAATGTATTAAAAATAAAATAGGCCTAGAACTGTACCTTGGGGAATATAAAGACAGAAATAGTTAGTTTAACGTAGTCTAATTCTCAAGTACTTAAATGTGGTACTGATTTTAAACTGAATCCATTTCTCTGTGATGACCAGAGACGAATTTACTCATTTGTCTATTCTGCCCATTTAAAGATAATAAATTCGCAACATGATAAAGGAAATTAATTTTTGTAATACGAATAAAACCTCTGGTACACGGGAATTTTACTGGAAGCAGGTAAAGAGATAGGTTTGGAAGTAAATGCCGAAAAGACAAAGTATATGATTATGTCTCGTGACCAGAATATTGTACGAAATGGAAATAAAAATTGGAAATTTATCTTTTGAAGAGGTGGAGAAGTTCAAATATCTTGGAGCAACAGTAACAAATATAAATGATACTCGGAAGGAAATTAAACACTGAATAAATATGGGAAATGCCTGTTATTATTCGGTTGAGAAGCTTTTATCATCCAGTCTGCTGTCAAAAAATCTGAAAGTTAGAATTTATAAAACAGTTATATTACCGGTTGTTCTGTATGGTTGTGAAACTTGGACTCTCACTTTGAAAGAGGAACATAGGTTAAAGGTGTTTGAGAATAAGGTGCTTAGGAAAATATTTGAGGCTAAGAGGGATGAAGTTACAGGAGAATGGAGAAAGTTACACAACACAGAACTGCACGCATTGTATTCTTCACCTGACATAATTAGGAACATTAAATCCAGACGTTTGAGATGGGCAGGGCATGTAGCACGTATGGGCGAATCCAGAAATGCATATAGAGTGTTAGTTGGGATGCCGGAGGGAAAAAGACCTTTAGGAAGGCCGAGATGTAGATGGGAGGATAATATTAAAATGGATTTGAGGGAGGTGGGATATGATGATAGAGACTGGATTAATCTTTCTCAGGATAGGGATCAATGTGAGCTTATGTGAGGGCGGCAATGAACCTCCGGGTTCCTTAAAAGCCAGTAAGTAAGTACTGTACGTAAGTATATATGAATCGACGAGTATTTTCCAAACAGATATAAGCCCAAGAAAGGAAAAAAAAAAACCTAAATCCCGTTGCCTGTTTATAACAAACACACTTTTGTGATGGCTCAGGCGTCCATTTTCATTGCTACAAACATTATTAGAACTGTGCTGCAAAGAAAGGCACAAAACACACACATGGTGTGCATATTGATTTCTCTGCATTACGACATAAAGACCGTTATGGAACTTTTTTTTTCCTCTACGTGACACAATCATTTCCCATTGTCGCCGGTAGGTGGATCTGAGTGTAGTATTCTATCTAGATGGTTCCCACGGAAACCGATAGAGCAGCATTTACTCGAATATGTATTATACACTAGCGCCTTCGTTGATCCATAACAAAAGAATTACGAAATTATCTAACTTGTTATCAAATTTAAGCGTAACGGATTGAATTGTTTGTGACTTCCTTTCTCGTCTTGGTTTTTAATTACAGGATGTTCAAAGACAAAATACTGTATTTCTGCAACAAAATTTGTTTAGCGATTTTCACGGAAATATAAAATTTTCATCATCCGTGGTAAAGAAAAATTCGTGTTTCTCATGCCATCTGTCTACAACGATTCCTTCTAAATTATTAGTTGGGTTTTCTCGCGCAAATGTTTGAAACCCGTTTGGGCCGAGTACTTGGTTCGATTTTTCCAAAGCTTTTCTTAAATCTAAGGCGTATTTTAGGCAATCCGTAGTGAATCTTCGGTTGTACTTACTTTATTTTGCGATGCTTCATCAAATGTGATGGTTATATAGCGTGTGAGTGAAATGAACGTGATAATACCAGAGAAATGAGTTCAGGTTTCAGCGCCAAAAATTACCCAGCATTTCCTCTTAATGGGTTGAGGGAAAACCCCTTATCCAAAGCGGATTCGAACGAGGGCCCGCTCGTTTCATAGCCAGGCATGCTAACCTTACTCCACAGCGGATCCGGAGTTGCGCTCGGGTGCGGGTTCGATTCCCGCTTGGGTTGGTTACCTGGTTGGTTTTTTTTAGCGTTTTCACAACCGTAAGGCGAATGTCAGGTAATCTATGGCGAGTTGTCAAAATTACATAAGGACTTTATCTATTAAACTATCACCATCTCACTGTCATAAAATGTAAAATATGATTTGTCTACTAATATTTTTATCTCCTTTCTCTCTTATTGATTTTAATATTTGTGTGTTATTGCTAGGCTTATTATGCAGCCATTACGCGCAAACCACGAATTTCAATGAAAAAGTTTTTTTTTCAGAAATATTCGTTTATTATTAGTGTTAGACAAAGATAAGGCTGTAACTTTAAATATTATAATGTTTTATTTTTCAAAAGGAAAATATTTTCCAAGTTTTTGGCATTGGCTGGGTAATACAGACTGTTTTTTTGTTTTTCTAAAGTTTGCAGCACTTATTCATAGATCAGCTGTTAATGTGTGTTTTTCAATAATAATAATAATAATAATAATAATAATAATAATAATAATAATAATAATAATAATTTATTTATTTAATCTGGCAGAGCTAAGGCCAGTAGGCCTTCTCTTCCGCCCAGCCAGACTCTAATTCTAATTGAATACAATTGCTTACATAGTTATTACATTAATATCTAGACCATAAAACAACATGAAAAAAATGAAATGAAATAATGGAAAGTTGGATAAGTAATGTTAGTGTGACAATAATAAACATTGGTAAGAAATAGTAGTAATAATAATAGTAATAGTAGTAATAATAATAGTAATAATAATAATAATAATAATAATAATAATAATAGTAATAATAATAATAATAATAATAATAATTTATTTATTTAATCTGGCAGAGCTAAGGCCAGTAGGCCTCTCTTCCGCCCAGCCAGACTCTAATTCTAATTGAATACAATTGCTTACATAGTTATTACATTAATATCTAGACCATAAAACAACATGAAAGTAAATAATGAAAGTTGGATAAGTAATGTTAGTGTGACAATAATAAACATTGGTAAGAAATAGTTATAATAATAATAATAATAATAATAATAGTAATAATAATAATAATAATAATAATAGTAATAATAATAATAATAATAATAATAATAATTTATTTATTTAATCTGGCAGAGCTAAGGCCAGTAGGCCTTCTCTTCCACCCAGCCAGACTCTAATTCTAATTGAATACAATTGCTTACATAGTTATTACATTAATATCTAGACCATAAAACAACATGATTAGTAAATAATGAAAGTTGGATAAGTAATGTTAGTGTGACAATAATAAACATTGGTAAGAAATAGTAGTAATAATAATAATAATAATAATAATAATAATAATAATAATAATAGTAATAATAATAATAATAATAATAATAATAATAATAATAATTTATTTATTTAATCTGGCAGAGCTAAGGCCAGTAGGCCTTTCTTCCACCCAGCCAGACTCTAATTCTAATTGAATACAATTGCTTACATAGTTATTACATTAATATCTAGACCATAAAACAACATGAAAGTAAATAATGAAAGTTGGATAAGTAATGTTAGTGTGACAATAATAAACATTCGTAAGAAATAGTAGTAATAATAATAATAATAATAATAATAGTAATAATAATAATAGTAATAGTAGTAATAATAATAGTAATAATAATAATAATAATAGTAATAGTAGTAATAATAATAGTAATAATAATAATAATAATAGTAATAATAATAATAGTAATAGTAGTAATAATAATAGTAATAATAATAATAATAATAATAATAATAATAATAGTAATAGTAGTAATAATAATAGTAATAATAATAATAATAGTAATAGTAGTAATAATAATAGTAATAATAATAATAATAGTAATAATAATAATAATAGTAATAGTAGTAATAATAATAGTAATAATAATAATAATAATAATAATAATAATAATAGTAATAGTAGTAATAATAATAGTAATAATAATAATAATAATAATAATAATAATAATAGTAATAGTAGTAATAATAATAGTAATAATAATAATAATAGTAATAGTAGTAATAATAATAGTAATAATAATAATAATAGTAATAGTAGTAATAATAATAGTAATAATAATAATAATAATAATAATAGTAATAGTAGTAATAATAATAGTAATAATAATAATAATAATAGTAATAATAATAAAGCCTCGGGTAGATAACATCAACTTGTCACTCAATAGTCTAAATGAACATTTCGTCACTGCTCCACCTGAACCATTACATAAAAAAGAGACTCTTGAATTTCTCAGATCTTACCCCCAACCTGTGTGGGATAAATTCTTCTTTAAATACATTAACCCGACTGACGTAATGAAGACGCTGCGACGTATGAAATCTAAAGCCCAAGGTATAGACAATATAAATATCACTCTCCTGTATAAAATAATAGATGTGATCCTGCCGACCGTCACCCATATATTCAATGCATCTATTATGACTGGGTCCTACCCCTCTCTCTGGAAAATGGCATTAGTGAAACCTTTACCTAAATCTAACACACCTTCTACAGTAAACCAATACAGACCGATATCAATTCTTCCCACTCTTTCAAAAGCATTAGAACATATTGTACACGGACAACTTACGAACTATCTCGACGAACACAAACTCCTCGATGACTATCAATCGGGTTTTAGGCATGGACACAGCACTACTACAGCCCTACTTAAAGTGACTGAGGACATCCGTGAAGCTATGGATAGGGGTGAAGTAACGGCACTAACTCTTCTCGATTTCAGCAATGCCTTTGGTTCTGTTGATATCGACTTGCTTCTTGCAAAGATGAAGGCTTTGCTCCTGTCAGACAATACCTTGAGCTGGATGGACTCCTACCTACGGGACCGCCAACAGTGTGTTTCACTTGATAATAAATTCTCCCAATGGCGATACACAAAGGCGGGAGTGCCGCAGGGCTCCGTATTAGGACCACTACTTTTCTCTATCTACATTAATGACGTATCAAAGAACTTACAGTATTGCCGATATCACCTCTATGCCGACGACCTACAACTTTACATACATTCCAGACCCAATACGATCAATGAATCGATTGACAAGTTAAATTGTGACCTAGCCACTGTCTCCACTTGGGCGGCCAATTTCGGACTCGCACTTAATCCAAGTAAGACTCAAGCCATAATTATTGGACATAAGCGTTTAGTTAACTCCCTTAATAACAGTAATCTTTCAGTTGTTACCCTTAACAACACGCTAATCCCTTATTCATCTGTCGTAAAAATCTTGGCTTCTTTTTTGATAATAATCTAAGTTGGAATTTTCAAGTTAAAGAAACGATAAAAAAATCTGTTCCTCCATTCACTGTTTGAGTCGCTTGAGAAACTTCTTGCCCCAGCAACTAAAACTTACCCTAGTGCAAACCCTAGTAACGCCGCACTTCGATTATTGTGACGTTTTGTTAAGTGATCTAAGTTCTGAACTGTCAGTCAAGTTACAGCGAGCTCAGAATATGTGCGTCAGATACGTGTGCAACATCCGACGATATGATCACACATCACCGTCCTTCGCAAGTCTCTCGTGGCTCCGACTTAAAGAACGCAGAACTTTACACTCTTTGTCTTTACTCTTTCGAATTCTGCACACCTCAACACCAAATTACCTTTCGTCTCGTTTCTCTTATCTATACTCTAACCACGACGTAAATACCAGATCACTTATCTGTGGCACGCTAAATATACCTCTTCATAGAACATCTCGTTATTCCTCATCTTTTACAATATCCACCTCGCGTCAATGGAATTCCTTGTCACAAAGTATTAGGGGCTGCAAGACAATAAACACCTTTAAGAACAGCTTAAAAATAACCTTATTAGCATTTCACTCCAATCATACTGATTTAAACTATCACTGACTACATTGTTACTTTTTCTTTAGACATCATCCTGATAGTGCTGTATTTTCAAAATTGTCTCATAATAATCTCTTTCTATTATCTAACATTATTTGAAATATATTAACATTCTATGTATTTTAGCTTAATTCTGCTACACAGTTTATTTCAGTGTTTAATTAATAGTTCATAGTATTTTGTTGCTTAATTCGTAAATAACTCTTGTATACATGTAACTCTCATCTAAATGAAATTGTTGAATTCTTTGTAAGTTCATGCATATCTATATATACTTTTTGCTGGTTGAGTGGAAGAGAAGGCCTTACGGCCTTAACTCTGCCAGCTAAAATAAATCATTATTATTATTATTATTATTATTATTATTATTATTATTATTATTATTATTATTATTATAATGAGATAATTTAGATATTTATCTGTGATATATATAACAATTAAACATTGAGAAACCTGAAACAGCTATTATTGTTAACAAGAATTGTTAGAAAAATATCTCGTTAGTCTATTCTTAAATTGGTTTGATGTCTGACAGTCCCTGACATTACTCGGTAGGGAATTCCAAAGCCGAGGAACAGCCACAGTGAAAGAAGATGAATATGAGGATGTTCGGTGGGAGGAATGGATAATATTGAGGAGTGTTGTGATCGTGTGTCTAGGTTATGATGGGTGGATAAATTTTGAAAACGAGACGCAAGATAGACAGGAGTGGAGAAATGCAATATGTGAAAGAGAAGGGAAAGACAGTGGATTTTCCTACGATCTTCTAGACGGAGCCAGGACAACATTTCGAGGGATGGTGTTACGTGATCTGCCCGGCGAATATAATTGTTATTGTTGAAATATTCTGAGAGCCTGCACTGTTAATTCGAGAGCTCCAGGATCAAGTAACTTTTTACTCTGTACTATATTCATTCTGCCATTTATTTTCAGTAGTTTGGGTTAATAACAGTTAATCTTACAGTTCAAGTGAATATTTTGACTTAGAAATGTCACAGTTGTTTTGAAACTGGAAAAATGAAGGACATTAACTCATCTGTAACATCCGTGACATTGATAAAACAGCTGTAAAATATTTACCGATTATGTTTTGTGAACTAATTGGATGCCATGAGATTTGCACAGCTTTCACATGGACACCATGAGAATTAATCTCATTTTGCTTGAGGCAGAGACCTGAGTTTTACACTTTTTGTTAATAAGGTGTGAAGTGAGTTCACAAATCTTGTAACATCCGTAACGGAAACTTTTCTTTATTTTCTGCAATAATTAAAAAATTTTATTAAAAACTTTTTTCTGTAAAATGATACTGTTCTTCTAAATTGATCCTAATAATAAAATTTGACAAACGTCATTTCATTTTCAGTATAGAGTTTGAAAATAGTAAAAATGTAACATCCTTGACAACTGGAATAGCTATATGACTAATTAATTAATAATATCATTTAATTTCTAGTGTACCTATATTTTTAGGTTAAACGCATTCCTTGAATTGTTGTAACATTATGACGTTATTACTGACTTGTGAAATCATTGTATTGTATTTATTTTAGCTTATTATATTTTATAGCCTATTAGTTCTGGTTGACTTTAGCAGAGAAATTATTTTTAATTAAATTATTATTATTATTATTATTATTATTATTATTATTATTATTATTATTATTATTATTATTATTATATTATTATTATTATCCGTACAGGTCAGTTTCTGTCAGATGCTTTTCCAATTCGCTGTGGGCTAAAGCAAGGAGATGCACTATCACCTTTACTTTTTAACTTTGCTCTAGAGTATGCCATTAGGAAAGTTCAGGATAACAGAGAGGGTTTGGAATTGAACGGGTTACATCAGCTGCTTGTCTATGGATGACGTGAATATGATAGGAGAAAATCCACAAACGATTAGGGAAAACATGGGAATTTTACTTGAAGCAAGTAAAGAGATAGGTTTGGAAGTAAATTCCGAAAAGACAAAGTATATGATTATGTCTCGTGACGAGAATATTGTACGAAATGGAAATATAAAAATTGGAATTTATCTTTTGAAGAGGTGGAAAAATTAAATATCCTGGGAGCAACAGTAACAAATATAAATGATACTGGGAGGAAATTAAACGCAGAATAAATATGGGAAATGCCTGTTATTATTCGGTTGAGAAACTTTATCATGCAGTCTGCTGTCAAAAAATATGAACGTTAGAATTTATAAAACAGTTATATTACCGGTTGTTCTTTATGGTTGTGAAACTTGGACTCTCACTTTGAGAGAGGAACAGAGTTAAGGTGTTTGAGAATAAGGTGCTTAGGAAAATATTTGGGGCTAAGAGGGATGAAGTTACAGGAGAATGGAGAAAGTTACACAACACAGAACTGCACGCATTGTATTCTTCACCTGACATAATTAGGAACATTAAATCCAGACGTTTGAGATGGGCAGGGCATGTAGCACGTATGGGCGAATCCAGAAATGCATATAGAGTGTTAGTTGGGAGGCCGGAGGAAAAAGACGTTTGGGGAGGCCGAAACGTAGATGGGAGGATAATATTAAAATGGATTTGAGGGAGGTGGGATATGATGGTAGAGAATGGATTAATCTTGCACAGGATAGGGACCAATGGCGGGCTTATGTGAGGGCGGCAATGAACCTTCGGGTTCCTTAAAAGCCATTTGTAAGTAAGTAAGTAAGTAACCAAAAAATATAAGATATTTACGATTAATAAACTAATATTTATGATAAAGAAAGTTTGTACTAATAAATATGCACTTGTACATTGATCGTAAACGTTCCGTTGAGTTCCGATGGCTCTCAGTGTCCAGTGAACAGCACTTCCTAACTGGGGGATCGATATTGCGCTACTCAGTTGTATGGGCAATATAACAGATGTCAAGCCTGAATTAGGCCTGTTTTCGCGTTGCCCATACCTCTGATAGGGTGGGAATTTATAATGCAATTACGTCAATGGCAACTCCGTTCACTTTTGGGTTAATAATTGACGTTGCTTGGAGTTTGGATCGTGTGGTCAGCTGCGAAAGCACTCAGGGCAGCCAACACTCCACAAATCACGTGCCTGCCGTCATGGACGCGGCAGTTTAGGTGCAGTTTTGGCGATGCACGGGAATGGCACTGTCTTGAGGTTTAATGTGGCTTAAGACGTGAATAATAGTCTGTTTTCTGCAATAGCTTATGTAACGACCGTCTATTAAGGAAGGCCTATAGAGAAAATGACATTTTATAAAGCAAAAATTGGATTTTTTTTTTGTAATTGGCTCCTAACAAATTACTCTAAGCTTATAATATATTTACGAAGTTCCAAGGGCGTAAGACGATTGAACACCCTCCTAATGACGTCATAATATTAAACTTCTAAGCACTTGAAGTGTCAACATTAAGGGTATATGTACGTAAACGACCACAAATATTATCAGAAAAAGCAGGTTCTAAATTTCCACAATTTTAAAAGAAAATGAACTCACAATTGGACAAAAATTAGAAGGTACCACAACAAGACTTATTAGAACTTAAATATCTGATAAAAGTATAAAAAAGGTTACTAATACTATTTTTTAGAAATCACTATTTATTTTAAATTAAATTTTCCAAAATTTGAAAATTTTCACACATTATTTCATAACTCCACAACCATTAAAGATAGAAATCTGAAATTTTATACACTGATTTAACTGCATTTATGCAAAAGATAGACTACAATAATGCCCATTTCTTTGAAAATAGAAAAATTAGGTCACAAAATATTATGCCAATTTTAATATATTTTATATAGGACAAATAAAAAATTAACTGTATTAAAATAAACAACTCTACATTTCTGAGAGTAGTCTACTTTTCAGAAATAAGTGTTTATTACATGCAGGAAAAATATTAAAGATGTCAGAGAGGCCTAACAATGTTATGGTTACCAATAATGACGTAACTGCAGAATTCTTTTTTTTTTTTCATACTCTGATAAAATTGGTTTGAAAAATATTATTAGTAACCTTTTAAATACTTTTATCAGATATTTAAGTTCTGATAAGTCTTGTGGTACCTTCTAATTTTTGTCCAATTGTGAGTTCATTTTCTTATAAAATTTTAGAAATTTAGAGCCTGAATTTCCTGATAATATTTGTGGCCGTTCACGTACATATACCCTTAAAGTGAATTTTCTCGTCTGTAATATTTTGTGCATTTCTCTTTCTTCATATCACTAAGGCTTTTACAATTTTGTACCTAAGAAATTTACTATACTATCCCTAACAATTTTGTGCATGAACTTTTAAAAGAAAACTTATCCTGCAACTCCAACGTTTAAAAGAATAGTACATTATGCAACGAGCCTATAATGAAGGTAATTAAGAAGTGAGTATGGATATTTATGAAACGAGCGCGCTCGTTTCATAATTTTCATACGAGCTTCTTAATTACCATTATAGGCGAGTTTCATACGACTTTTTATGCTCGACCATATTTCTAACTTGAAATTATTAATTTTCTTTGTATCTGACCTTGACCAATGTCCCGTATGTTGTGAGATGTGCGCAGACGCGAAAGTATTGATTTTTTCCGAGGAACAGATGTCCACATTGACCTTGCTAGGCCATAAGAACCTACAGAGATAACACTGAAATTAAATTAGACATTGAAAAACGAGATGACAAATTGAATTTATTTGAATATTATTTACAATTAACGCTAATTATTATAGTAACAGAACATAACCTTCTGCGACAGTATTGGATTTCCAGCCTCCGTGACGTTTCGCTAGTTGTCTTTCGATTGCATATCCGAGAATAATCGATACTTGCGGTGTTATAACAGTAGAAAGCTGGCCTGTCATGGCTGAACAGTTGTAACCTGAGTCGTCATTGGCTGAAAGACCTGACCTTTAATGAGTAGGTGTACTTTAATGACATGCATTAAAGGTCTGCTACCAGGTGTATAATTACTACATTTCGGCATGGTCGAGCATAAAAAAAAATTAAAGAAAATATCTGTGTTATTTCACAAATTATTTTTTGTCTGCAATCTGGGATTATTTAAAAAATACTGAGTGCACAGTTCTCTTTCTAATATAGCAATGACGCTGTTTAAAATATTCAAACTAATTTAATTAAATTTTATGAGGAATAGAATTTTGAAAACTTACCTCTTTTTTAATTCAGTAACTGAAAAAATAACTGTAGTATATGATGAAAGTCAAATTTCTGTAACTCTATTAGGGTGCTAAGATACACACGTGTATCGACGCTAAATAACCTCGTAGTTGATACAGCGTCGTTAAATAATCAACTAAAATGCACATTTTATTTTCTCTATACTCCTACTTAAGTGCAAATTTATCTGGTTTCGATGAAACAAATGAACATCATTTATGGTTACTAAGTGAAATCCTGATGTTCTCTTGTTCTACAAATTGTCAAAGCCTGCTATTTCCTGAACAAGGCCCATTGATAAGTTATTTCTTAATTGTTTTTATACATAGGTTTCTTATAGCAGTATTAAATCCTATGTTCTCGATCGGTTTGGAAGTAAATCCCGAAAAGACAAAGTATATGATTATGTCTCGTGACCAGAATATTGTACGAAATGGAAATATAAAAATTGGAGATTTATCCTTCGAAGAGGTGGAAAAATTCAAATATCTTGGAGCAACAGTAACAAATATAAATGACACTTGGGAGAAAATTAAACTCAGAATAAATATGGGAAATGCGTGTTATTATTCGGTTGAGAAGCTCTAATCATCCAGTCTGCTGTCCAAAAATCTGAAAATTAGAATTTATAAAACAGTTATATTACCGGTTGTTCTGTATGGTTCTGAAACTTGGACTCTCACTTTGAGAGAGGAACATAGGTTAAGGGTGTTTGAGAATAAGGTGCTTAGGAAAATATTTGGGGCTAAGCGGGATGAAGTTAGAGGAGAATGGAGAAAGTTACACAACGCAGAACTGCACGCATTGTATTCTTCACCTGACATAATTAGGAACTTAAAATCCAGACGTTTGAGATTGGGAGGACATGTAGCACGTATGGGCGAATCCAGAAATGCATATAGAGTGTTAGTTGGGAGACCGGAGGGAAAAAGACCTTTAGGGAGGCCTAGACGTAGATGGGAGGATAATATTAAAATGGATTTGAGGGAGGTGGGATATGATGATAGAGACTGGATTAATCTTGCTCAGGATAGGGACCGATGGCGGGCTTATGTGAGGGCGGCAATGAACCTTCGGGTTCCTTAAAAGCCATTTGTAAGTAAGTAAGTAAGCAAGTATGTTCTACACTAGAAAAACACACGATACGTTAGTACATAAACGATAGCTTTTTACTTAATTTATACTTCTTAAGAAACCTGAGGTCTCTTCAGTCGTTTCAGATGTACTCTTCCTACACTTTCATTTGTTTTCCCGATACTCTTTCGTATGACTAGAAATCATTCTAGTGATAATCTTTATGATAGAAAGCGTTGTCTATTAATTTCGCTCCCAATTAATAAGCATTGCATGACGTCATTGATCATGTGGTAGCTAGTAGATGACGTCCATTTTCGGCTTCTCCACTTCAAAACTCACCAATGTTCATTTCTTCAATAGAATGGTGAAAATCGAAGTGAGTCAAGTGGTCAAACCACTTGGAGCCCACATAGACACTTTCTCTCAGCCCAAATTTCCAGTGTTTCGCGTATTTTTTAGATATTCCTAATCCCATTTCCCCATTGACATTGACATTGACATTGACATTGCTTTCTGTTACACATATAATATGGAATTTTCCTGCTTGTACCTGTAACAGACGACGTGATGTCAGAAGAAGGAATTTTGCACACATCACTATTGAACTTTTAGCAATCATGTCACTTTTGAATACCGAGTTATATTAAATATAAAAATAGTACTATAAGTTATTACAATATAACTGTTCACGTAAATTTATAAAAATTAATTTCCCTATTGTTTTTATTTAAATTGTATAATGCATAAACCAAGTCAAAGGTCTTAATTTTAGAGAACGTCATTTGTGTGTAGCTCAGTACTTGTTAAATAATTTCATATATACAGGGTCTAAGCGATATAAAGTGACAAAATTATACAGGGAGTACATATCGGTCTACTGAACAAAATTTCTAGCGAAGTTTAATTATTTCTTATAATTCTATTTTTAATTTGTAAAATATCGTGTTTTTAAGATTTACAGCTTATATATAGGCCTATATTTTACAATTTACAATTTACAATTTTTATTTACAATTTACATTTGGATAGATACCCGAAATGAGCATATGCTCGTGCTCGGGCACAGTCCAGTAGTCTGCATAAATTTTACAGGTTTCAAATAATAATGCTGATGATATAAAATAATAGTAACAATAATAATAATAATAATAATAATAATGATAATAATAATAGAATAATCGTGACAGAAATTATATGAAGATTGTAATACAAAAAATAATTAATTAATAATAATAATAATAATAATAATAATAATAATAATAATAATAATAATAGTGACAAAACAAAAATATTTACAATAATAAAATAAATACTAAGACGGATAAAATAAAATATAAAACCACTAGCGAGAGTTACCACAACTTAAATAAGCATATAATAACCGGAAAAAATGCCAAACTCGAAAATCAACAGAAAAGTTCGTTGTATCGCAGACGACAGCAACCGCCGTATTGACATTGTGTTGTGCATTAATGGTAGTAGGGGGGAGCTGAAAGTCTATGTAACTGCCGTTCTCTTCGAATCTTCTCGTACAATCATGGGAAGTTAATGGTGAAAAAACAAAATGTCTACGAGTCAAACTGTTCATTATTACCAGGATAAATACAAATAATACTGAAATATATATACACACACACAGTCCAGTTATACATCCATAGATAGTTGCCAACCACTAGGATCGCTACTATCGTCTCATCACAGACAATGCGAAATAGTACCTGCACAGTCTACTGTTCCTAGTACCCTCACAACTCAAGCTTCGTGACTGTATATACTACACTGGGATGCCATGGATATAAGAACTAAGTAGAAGCTATAGTGTTACTTACCTAAGTAGGAAAGGATTCTGTGGCTTATAAGCTGGGAGCGGACTGACTAGAAAACACGTGCCATCACCATGGTTGGCAGCAAAACTAGTCCACATCATACAAAGGGGATAGCGTCAAAAGATTGAAAAGAAACTACCACTAGGCCAGTTGCTGTGAGAAATAATCATGGCGTCGCTGCTGTAGCGGTATATGTTAAGTAATTTTAAACTGTTGTATGTAGGAGTTGTAATTAGCACTCTAAATTAATTATTAATCTTCTCGCGGAAGCAAAGGTTAGCCTGACCTTTCGCAACACGGGTTGTGATTTTGTAAGCTAGTAGAGAGTGAAAATTTTAAATCCATGCAGGAACATACCACGTTAGAAGGCTGTGAAACTTATGTTTTCAATTACAATTTTCCAGTGATGTAGTGGTCACAATTCTTGTCATCAGATTTTAAGGGTTGCGGGTTTGTGCCTAATTTAGGGCATTGAAATTAAATTCTTTAATATGTCTTCCTTCAGAGATTTACAGTGAGTGAAAGAATCCTGTTCCTAAAACACAGGGATTCAAGCAAAATTTTCTGGCCCTTTTTCGAACTTAAAACATGTTAAGAACCACTCCTCTCTGTCGATATATGACAATGGAAATTAAGTTCTTCTTTCATGTCCCTCAACTCGAAAGTAAATTCTCTCAAACTGTCGGAAGTACTAGAGTTCAGGAAGAACTTTATTGTACATTAGAAGGTGTGTTGATTGTATAATTTCACCGTGGTTTTTAAACGCAATAAAATTCCATAACAATGCTTCCTCACAAGCAAAGTTACATTCCAAGGCCTAATTCATGTACAGAATATCAATGATATTTAGCTGTCATATCTAAAAATGTTCAGTGAATAACATTCCTTCTCTCACAAGCAAAGTGACATTCCAAAGTATAATTCATGTACAGAATATCAATGATATTTAGCTGTCATATCTAAAAATGTTCAGTGAATAACATTCCTTCTCTCACAAGCAAAGTGATATTCCAAGGTATAATTCATGTACAGAATATCAATGATATTTAGCTGTCATATCTAAAAATGTTCAGTGAATAACATTCCTTCTCTCACAAGCAAAGTGACATTCCAAGGTATAATTCATGTACAGAATATCAATGATATTTAGCTGTCATATCTAAAAATGTTCAGTGAATAACATTCCTTCTCTCACAAGCAAAGTGACATTCCAAAGTATAATTCATGTACAGAATATCAATGATATTTAGCTGTCATATCTAAAAATTTTCAGTGAATAACATTCCTTCTCTCACAAGCAAAGTGATATTCCAAGGTATAATTCATGTACAGAATATCAATGATATTTAGCTGTCATATCTAAAAAAATGTTCAGTGAATAACATTCCTTCTCTCACAAGCAAAGTGATATTCCAAGGTATAATTCATGTGCAGAATATCAACGATATTTAGCTGTCATATCTAAAAATTTTCAGTGAATATCATTCCTTCTCTCACAAGCAAAGTGACATTCCAAAGTATAATTCATGTACAGAATATCAATGATATTTAGCTGTCATATCTAAAAATTTTCAGTGAATAAGAAAACTACGTACGCAAAAACAAAAAACCGGTAAGCTGCTAATTAGATTGTTTCAGAAAAACTGACTCCAAAGTGTGCAATTTACTTATCTTCTTCACTTTTTTTAAATAACTTGGGTTAAATGTACCCCATTACAATTTAAACACTTGTGTAACTTTTTACATAAGTTATACATCACAGTTTGCACTATCTCACAGTCGATTTTCCTTATTTTCTTCTCGTATATGTTCTTTAAGCTCTTCTGTGTAGCACGCAAACGATTCTGGAAGACTTTGCACTTTAAATAACCCCATACACTGAGATCCGGAGATCTTGCTGGCCAAGTGATGTTGAAATTAGTCATCAGGAAACAAGTTTCCTAGGATAGTCAAGCTGTCCCTAGCAGTATGTACAGTTGCACCATCTTGCTGAAAAAGAGGGTTATTTTATTCAAGTCCATGCAATTCTCCTAAGAGTCGATCTCGGAATTTTCAACGTCAGAGACTCTCTCACTGCTGAACGGGTCGACCTTTTTTTCCACGGCAGTTCGCACTCGTTCAATGGTTTAAGGCGTTCGAAAGGGACGTGTAATAATACCACGAAATGATGAATTAACATTTCCATGAACAAGGCAATTGCTAACTCATTTCAAAATCGTTTTACTTACTTATATACATGCTTACTTACGTACTTACTTACTTACCTACTTTTAAGGAACCCGGAGATTCATTGCCGCCCTCACATAAGCCCGCCATTGGTCCCCATCCTGAGCAAGATTAATCCAGTCCCAACCATCATATCCCACCTCCCTCAAATCCATTTTAATATTATCCTCCCATCTACGTCTCGGCCTCCCCAAAGGTCTTATTCCCTCCGACCTCCCAACTAACACTCTATCTTCTAGATTCACCCATACTTGCTACATGCCCTGCCCATCTCAAACGTCTGCATTTAATGTTCCTAATTATGTCAGGTGAAGAATAGAATGCGTGCAGTTCTACGTTGTGTAACTTTCTCCATTCTCCTGTAACTTCATCCCTCTTAGCCCCAAATATTTTCCTCAGCACCTTATTCTCAAACACCCTTAACCTATGTTCCTCTTTCAAAGTGAGAGTCCAAGTTTCACAACCATAAAGAACAACCGGTAATATAACTGTTTTATAAATTCTAACTTTCAGATTTTTTGACAGCAGACTGGAAGATAAAAGCTTCTCAACCGAATAATAACAGGCATTTCCCATATTTATTCCGCGTTTAATTTCCTCCCGAGTATCATTTATATTTGTTACTGTTGCTCCAAGATATTTCAACTTCTCCACCTCTTCAAAAGATAAATTTCCAATTTTTATATTTCCATTTCGTACAATATTCTGGTCACGAGACATAATCACATACTTTGTATTTTCGGGATTTACTTCCAAACCTATCTCTTTACTTGCTTCCAGTAAAATTCCCGTGTTTTCCCTAATCGTTTGTGGATTTTCTCCTAACATATTCACGTCATCCGCATAGACAAGCAGCTGATGTAACCCGTTCAATTCCAAACCCTCTCTGTTATCCTGAACTTTCCTAATGGCATACTCTAGAGCAAAGTTAAAAAGTAAAGGTGATAGTGCATCTCCTTGCTTTAGCCCACAGTGAATTGGAAACGCATCTGACAGAAAATATTGACCTATACCGACTCTGCTGTACATTTTACTGAGACACATTTTAATTAATCGAACTAGTTTTCTGGGAATACCAAATTCAATAAGAATATCATAACTGAGTCATATGCCTTTTAAAGCAAATATAACTTGAAGAAATCGAGTTGTTTAAATTCTGAGGAATCAAGGAGCAATTTCAAGACATTGATGCAAAGAGAGTGAAGAGTGTATAGTATTGTTCTCTTCAGATGTTTGGATAAGAATGTAATTTGTATTACATGTTTCATGTTAATTTGAAATAACATGTCTTTCAGTGGTTTTATGGATTAAAAATAATAGGTATTACAATGTTGAAAAAAACACAATTTTACATGTTTTTTTACTAGTTTCTACAATTTTGTGCATTAAACAAAGTAATATTAATTGTTAATCTATATTTTGTGCAACATTTAATCATTATTTCTCTGCTCATCTTGTTTGTTGCTTGTTAGAACATAAACTGGTCGTATATTTTACAGAAATTTCAAATAAATGAAACGCCTGGATTCCTGGATGTTAGGGTAAGGTTACAGAACTGTATATTGTTTTCATGATATGTTTAGGACAGTTGTTCCCAAATTCTTGTACCCAATTCCAGTATAATTTTGGTATTTTGAAAACCACAACCTCCATTCATCCCTAACAATAAGAAGTCAACCGAAGTTTACAGTGAATCACTTAAACATTTCATTATAAATTGTCGTTCGATAATATCGTGTGTAAACATCCAGAAATGAACTGCGTTTATTTGTATAAAATTGTTTTCATTTTGAAAATGAGTTGTGTTACATTAAGACGTCTCCTTTGAAGCACCCAACATGCATTGCAACTTTCTAATTGTGTGGCGTTATACTTTAAATTGGGACAAGTGAACAGTAGGCTTAGAGATAACGTAATCTGGTCAACTGAAAAACCGTTTCTATTTGCTATTTTTTCATTCGTGGTTAGAGAAATTTACTCATTTATTTATTCCCACAATTTATCTAGAAATATAACGTGTGTCCGCCTGAAAACAGGTTTCACTTAGTACTGCGGCAATCGAAAGTGACATGGGCAAGTAATAGCCCACATAGCGGTGATTGCGAAAGGCGGAAAAACCTCGCGGCTTTTACATTACATTACCGACTTAATTCATTGGCTTATGTTGTAAAAAGTGCTGGAGCTTTGCCTGTTATAAATATAGCAAGACACATCGTGTACGATTTTTTCGTAATATACAGGGTGTATAAAAAATAAACCGACAAAATTTTCTGCGCTATTCTAAGCCACATATGCCGCAATATATATCACTGAATGGCAAATTTTATGTGCAGAGAGAAGAATAATATGTCAAAACGCCGAAATCAACTAACCAATTATCATGCCACAAATTGTGCGTATATTATAAACAGTAATCTCACTAGAGGTTTTGATTTATCTAGAGGAAATCAAAACTCGAGTGGGATTTAATTGACTATTACACGATTAGAAGAAAGTATATAAAGATTAGAAGTAATAAAGTACTTTAATACAATAAAATATTAATTCACTTACGAAAATACAACTGTCTTCAAATGTATTATTGTACCATCTCAACAATACGCTAGATGGCAGCAGTGTTTTATGATTATGTTTTCTTGTTATCAGTTGTGCCAACTATGGAATCTTCATTGAACTCTGTGGACGGTTACTAGTCAAGAAGACTTTGTTGGTTCAGTTTCATTTTTATTAAAACAGTTGCATTCCACGTCAATCATCCGGATCCCAGTAATCAACGTCACTTAACAGATGATTTTCAATAAATCTTAGTATTAAACAATCTCTGATACGTGACTATTCATAATATCATATAGCAGAAGCTATAACATAACATAACATAAATAATATAAACAAGTGTTAGAAAAGTTTTAATTAGGTATGATGAAATAAACAAGAAACGTTTTAATTAACGATTATTAAATAAAAAATAAACATGAATAATATTAAAAGAAACAATAAATAATTTTCAAATTTTAATGTTTTAGTGGTTGGTGGTTCAGTTGATGTTATATTGGACGTGTGCGTAAAAGAAGTGAACTCGTTGGTGTACATGGTGTATCCCTCAACTTATTCAGGATTTCCGAATGGTGCTCTTCATATATGACCAGTGATCTTTATTAATTCTTGTTCTTGAATGCCAATGCGAGTCATATTTGAAACTGCTGTGCATCGACTGGAGTGGTTTGTAATTTTCTGTTCTTTGACGTCCAGATCAGTGCAGTTTGAAATGTTGGCAAACAAAGAAACAAATTCTAGGGTAATGATAAAAATAAACAAATGCTAGGGACGCGATAAAATTAAACAAATGCTAGGGATGCGATAAAATTAAAAATGCTAGGGATGCGATAAAATTGTGCGATAAGCAGTCTTAATTCGTTGAAAGACGTCCTTTCGTACCGTTTTATTGGTCAAAAGTAGTGTGACGTAGTAAAAGTTTAATAGTCATCATAAATGCGCAAAGTTCAAAATAAATTAGAATAGTAATGTGCTTATAAAATTAACAGAACAGGTACAATACTGCTAGCTTTATTATAGAGATACCTACCGTCTAGTACTGCCCTTGTAATAAAATGAAGCCGACACAATATGAAATTTAACTCGTGAAACATATTGGAAAGGTTGTTTTGGCAAAATTCTGCGTACACCGCTGTTCTTAATACATCGATTTTCTTAAAATAATTTATATCAGTTTAATAAAAAGAGTTCTACATTATTCTGCAGTATGTGTAAGATGTACAGATAAATACACATCAAAAGGTGTACAGAGGAATAAAATTATTCCATTTCCACAGAACTATTTTTGCTTACAATTTTCGACTCAGTCATTTCCAGACCAGGGTTCCTTATCTCAAATTGTTACATGTGCTCTTCCCCATCATCCCTGAAAGTTTGTAACACCAGCCCGGAAACACCCTGTATAACAATTAATACACAATAAACTATTAATATACAATACAACAATTAATACAGAATATAACAATTAACATACAATAAACAATTAATACACAATATAAGAATTAATACACAATACAACAATTAACATACAATAAACAATTAACACACAATAAAAGAATTAATACACAATATATGAATTAATACACAATACAACAATTAATACAGAATATAACAATTAACATACAATAAACAATTAATACAGAATATAAGAATTAATACACAATACAATAATTAATACAGAATATAACAATTAACATACAACAAACAATTAATACACAATACAACAAATAATGCAGAATATAACAATTAACATACAATAAACAATTAATACACAATATAAGAATTAATACACAATACAACAATTAATACAGCATATAACAATTAACATACAATAAACAATTAACACATAATACAACAATTAAAACAGCATATAACAATTAACATACAATTAACAATTAATACACAATACAATAATTAATACAGCATATAACAATTAACATACAATAAACAATTAATACACAATACAACAATTAATACGGCATATAACAATTAAATACAATTAACAATTAATACACAATACAACAATTAATACAGCATATAACAATTAACATACAATAAACAATTAATACACAATACAACAATTAATACGGCATATAACAATTAACATACAATTAACAATTAATACACAATACAACAATTAATACGGCATATAACAATTAACATACAATTAACAATTAATACACAATACAACAATTAATACAGCATATAACAATTAACATACAATTAACAATTAATACACATACAACAATTAATACAGCATATAACAATTAACATACAATAAACAATTAATACACAATACAACAATTAATACGGCATATAACAATTAACATACAATAAACAATTAATACACAATACAACAATTAATACAGCATATAACAATTAACATACAATTAACAATTAATACACATACAACAATTAATACAGCATATAACAATTAACATACAATAAACAATTAATACACAATACAACAATTAATACGGCATATAACAATTAACATACAATAAACAATTAATACACAATACAACAATTAATACAGCATATAACAATTAACATACAATTAACAATTAATACACATATAACAATTAATACAGCATATAACAATTAACATACAATAAACAATTAATACACAATACAACAATTAATACAGCATATAACAATTAACATACAATTAACAATTAATACACATACAACAATTAATACAGCATATAACAATTAACATACAATAAACAATTAATACACAATACAACAATTAATACGGCATATAACAATTAACATACAATAAACAATTAATACACAATACAACAATTAATACAGCATATAACAATTAACATACAATTAACAATTAATACACAATACAACAATTAATACAGCATATAACAATTAACATACAATTAACAATTAATACACAATACAACAATTAATACAGCATATAACAATTAATATACAATTAACAATTAATACACAATACAACAATTAATACGGCATATAACAATTAACATACAATTAACAATTAATACACAATACAACAATTAATACAGCATATAACAATTAACATACAATTAACAATTAATACACAATACAACAATTAATACGGCATATAACAATTAACATACAATTAACAATTAATACACAATACAACAATTAATACAGCATATAACAATTAACATACAATAAACAATTAATACACAATACAACAATTAATACAGCATATAACAATTAACATACAATAAACAATTAATACACAATACAACAATTAATACAGCATATAACAATTAACATACAATTAACAATTAATACACAATACAACAATTAATACAGCATATAACAATTAACATACAATTAACAATTAATACACAATACAACAATTAATACGGCATATAACAATTAACATACAATAAACAATTAATACACAATACAACAATTAATACAGCATATAACAATTAACATACAATTAACAATTAATACACAATACAACAATTAATACGGCATATAACAATTAACATACAATTAACAATTAATACACAATACAACAATTAATACAGCATATAACAATTAACATACAATAAACAATTAATACACAATACAACAATTAATACAGCATATAACAATTAACATACAATAAACAATTAATACACAATACAACAATTAATACAGCATATAACAATTAACATACAATAAACAATTAATACACAATATAACAATTAATACACAATATAACAATTAATACACAATATATTTAACAGTATTCTAAGCCCAACCACCGTCAAGGTCCATAATAGCTGATAATAATTTCTTCATGCATTTCCTTCTTCATTTTCTCGCACTGTAATTCAGCCATACTCCCATTATCCAACGACTGAGTTTATCACAAAGCATCAAATTCGCGACTGAAGTATAGGGCGACATTGTGCTGCCATCTATGTATAATCTTTAGTAATGAAACCAGGCGACAGGGTTTTGTTTGTCTTTCCATTGATCGTAGGTTGTGTTTAAAAAAAAGTCTGAGACTAAAATAATCACTAACATATTTCAGTCCGAGGCATCATACAAAGAGAGTTTTAAGTGTTCCAAGCCAGGGACAAAGGCGGAAACCCTGTGAGCACAACCACATAGCCTGCGCAGCAAGTTGTAGCAAGGGTCACTCATTGTAGTCTGCAGGGCAATCCAGTAGATGGCAGGGAATACGTTTTTATCAACAGTCAATGTACAGTACATTGTGTTCACAAAAAACATCCGCTATTATAAACTGATATAATTTTGTTACTATGCATATTACGAAATTCATACCGGTGTTATTAGAAAGAACGGCTCAAACATTTTCAGGGGATGTCTAATTGTACTGTAATTGTTGACGGAAAACAATACGTAGATGGCGCCATAAGAAAAAAAACACGTTTTTCCCGCTCTTTAGCTTGTCCTTGTGGCATTGTTGGATAGAAACAAATTGAGTTACTAGGTACTCAAAATTCTCTAATGGTCGGAGTCAGACAAGTGGCCAAATGCCTTCGAGCTCGCATGGTACACGTTTTCTTAGCCCTAAATTCCATTCAAGGACATGCTGTCATTTAAATGGTTGGTGTTTGTGGTGCTGTATGGATTTGGATATTTTTAGATTGTTATCTGCAAAAAATGAATTTATTAAAGTTCATTATGCATGTTATATTCATTTTAACTCATTTATTCATTCATACTTTTCTGCGCAACGCCAAATCTTTCATTGCAAACCCAGCATTCTCCAAACTTCCCATTTTTCCGCCTTCCTTTTACTCTCCTCATATGATCCATAAATCTTAATGTCGTCTATCATCTGATATCTTCTTCTGCCCCGAACTCTTCTCCCGTTCACCATTCCTTCCAGTGCATCCTTCAGTAGGCAGTTTCTTCTCAGCTAGTGACCCAACCAATTCCTTTTCCTCTTTCTGATCAGTTTCAGCATCATTCTTTCTTCACCCACTCTTTCCAACACAGCTTCGTTTCTTATTCTGTCTGTCCACTTCACACGCTCCATTCTTCTCCATATCCACATTTCAAATGCTTCTATTCGCTTCTCTTCACTTCGTCGTAATGTCCATGTTTCTGCCCCATACAATGCTACGCTCCGCACAAAGCACTTCACTAGTCTCTTCCTTAATTCACTTTCCAGAGGTCCGCGGAAGATGCTCCTTTTTCTATTAAAAGCTTCCTTTGCCATTGCTATCCTCCTTTTGACTTCCTGGCAGCAGCTCATGTTACTGCTTATAGTACACCCCAAGTATTTGAAGCTGTCCACTTGCTCTACTGCCTCATTTAGAATTCGGAAGTTTACCTTCTTTATTTTTCTTCCTATGACCATGGTCTTCGTCTTGTTTGCATTTATCTTCATCCCATACTGCTCACAGCTGTCATTTAGCTCCAGTAGCATATCCCTTAGTATCATCCCCTCTTCTGCTAAAAACGCCATATCATCAGAAAATCTTGTGCACTTTATTCTTCCTCATACTATCACCCCTCCCACGTTCTGAAAGCAGTTCTTCATTAAATCCTTGAAGTAGATGTTGAACATTGTAGGTGATAAAGGGCGTCCTTGTTGTACTCCTCACCCTATTCGACTTCCCTTCAACATTTCTTATCCTATCTTGACTTCGACTCCTTGTCATGTGTAAAGATAATTAAATAATCTTCTCTCTTTTTATAATAATAATAATATTAATAATAATAATAATAATAATAATAATAATAATAATAATCCATGGCGCTACAGCCCGTGAAGGGCATAGACCGACCAGCCGGCTGCTGGCCTCACGCCCACATGCCGAACCAGAGGTGGACGATCATCCACCAGAATGGAGGTATCGTGTGGTTATCACAATGGATCCCCCAGCCGTTATAGCTGGTATTCACAACCGGATTTCGCTACCTATCTAGCTCCCCAAGTGCATCACGATGATGGGTGGGCACCGGTCCCATACACTGGCCGAAATTTCATGAGAAAATTTCTTCCCCCATGAGGATTCGAACCAGCGCGCATTCCGTAACGCGAGTCCTAGGCAGGATGCCTTAGACCACGACGCCACGGCGCGGGACCTCTCTTTATAATACAAACCAATTTTCTTAATGACCCACTCTGTCAAAAGCCTTTTAGAATTCCACAAATAGTACATTCACTTCTTCTTTAGTTTACGAAGGAATTTTATAGAATTGCTACAACTTCTGAAGAGTATCGATTTCTTCTATAACACGCTTTTGACTAAAATTTGATGATTTTTCAGGAAATCGGTGGTAAATAAAAATGGAGGGAAATTTTATACTAAAAAAGAGACATTCCAAAAACTGAACTATGTTGGTAAATTTCATAACTGTCTTATGGATACACTGCTTTGTTCACCAGAGACTCAAAGCATTGAAGCCTCGCTTTCCTTTGTTGGGAAGACGTGTTACGTCCGTCTGCAATCAGAGCTCGAACACGGCACTGTGGTCGAATTGTTGTTGTTGTGAGATTGCGTAGAGCAGCTCGTGTGTTGAATGAGAGCGGCCGTGTTATTTCAGCCGTGGCGATCGATATCCCAGCACGAACCGAGTTGGCTGCCACGCTTCTTCGTTATTGAAGCGACTCTTCGCTCTGCAAGACAGTCTGCAGTACAATGCGCCTGTAGTTATGCAAGACGCGCGGCACGGTTAACATCTCGACATTCCGCAGAGGGACGATGTGAACTAGAAATGAGACACTTCATATTACAGGATTGGCATAGTTGATAACAAAACACATACGATATTTTATGTAGGTTCGGTTTTCTTTTTTTTATTAAGATGCAGTCATCTGTTTCCTTGACAACGCAGTGTAGTCCCATTCCTCATATCAAGTATATCTTTAATGTGATGGTTATCGTTGAAGGCTACATTTTTTTTTTTTTTTTTTTTTTTTGCGTATCGTATTTTTACTTTCTCATTAGGCTATAATAATTCTAAAGAACCATTTCTTTGCCAACAATTATAAATTTTAATTTGTGTTGTGGGATTTAATCGATTAATCGAAAGTAACAGTACTCTTGTGCTTTTAAGTAAGCAATTTCCGAGAGAGAAATAAGTATTGTCGGAATTTTTAGTATGAGTTTGTATTAACAAAATAATAATTAATATCAACTGCAACCGATTAATTTTAATCGACTCGATTATTCGATTAAATATCTTAGATCGATTAATGTTACAACAGATTAATTCCTTATAGCAGTAAAATAATTTTTCATTTTGTACACTTGAAACATTTATGTAATCTATTTATATATAAATTAAAGAACCCTCGAACCCCTAGCTTACAGGAAAGAAGGAAGAAAATAAAATACAAAATTGAAATATATGATTGGAATCAACTGCACTGTCATATTATAATGACGTTATTACATTTTTGTTATTAAGTTATAATTTGGTAACAGACAGGGTTTGGGATTGAACGGGTTACATCAGCTTCTTTTCTATGCGGATGACGTGAATATGTTAGGAGAAAATCCACAAACGATTAGGGAAAACACGGGAATTTTACTGGAAGCAAGTAAAGAGATAGGTTTGGAAGTAAATCCCGAAAAGAGAAAGTATATGATTATGTCTCGTGACGAGAATATTGTACGTAATGAAAATAGAAAAATTGGAGATTTATCCTTCGAAGAGGTGGAAAAATTCAAATATCTTGGAGCAACAGTAACAAATATAAATGACACTCGGGAGGAAATTAAACTCAAAATAAATATGGGAAATGCCTGTTATTATTCGGTTGAGAAGCTTTTATCATCTAGTCTGCTGTCAAAAAATCTGAAAGTTAGAATTTATAAAACAGTTATATTACCGGTTGTTCTGTATGGTTGTGAAACTTGGACTCTCACTTTCAGAAAGGAACATAGTTTAAGGGTGTTTGAGAATAAGGTGCTTAGGAAAATATTTGGGGCTAAGAGGGATGAAGTTGCAGGAGAATGGAGAAAATTACACAACACAGAACTACACGCATTGTATTCTTCACCTGACATAATTAGGAACATTAAATCCAGACGTTTGAGATGGGCAGGGCATGTAGCACGTATGGGTGAATCCAGAAATGCGTATAGAGTGTTAGTTGGGAGGCCGGAGGAAAAAAGACGTTTGAGGAGACCGAGAGGTAGATGGGAGGATAATATTAAAATGGATTTCAGGGAGGTGGGATATGATGATAGAGACTGGATTAATCTTGCACTGGATAGGGACCAATGGCGGGCTTATGTGAGGGCGGCAATGAACCTTCGGGTTCCTTAAAAGCCAGTAAGTAAGTAAGTAAGTGAGTATTCCTCTTCAAATTAAGCGGCAGAAAAAACTGAACTCAGAAATAAGCGATACTGGGAACATGTGGTCGAAATTTCGTCATTGTTTTGTTTTAAGTATTAGTTCTCTGTAACGAAATGGCGGTAAACCAAGAAAGTACAGATCTGAGAAACTAATCTCATACATTTCTGTTTACGTAGAACCATGGAAGAATAGTATTTCTTGAGCGATCGCATTTCTCCTTGGAGAATTGACTTTGACGACTTCTTGGTGAACTATAAGTCTAGGAGGAAAGCCTGAGCGTGTATGACAATCATCCCGTTCAACGATAGTTCCTTCAGGTTAAGCTGTTCAGATAATTCTCTGTCTATATGGGGTCCTTTACACATTTTGTCGAATGACCCTTGAGCATAGACGTATTGATGTTTTCAAGGACACAGACCAAAAATAATCAAGCCAGCTAAGAGAGATGAAAGCAGTTCAACAGATACAAAGATACCAGGAACAATAGAAACATCATGTTGTTCGAATGACTCGTTCAAGATGTCAATGACAACTCTTATTTTATAAACATCGGGAAGGTGAACAAATCAACTATAAGCTGGGAACAAGTGTTTGGGTCTATTCCTTCTCAATAATAAGAAAGAAGAAAGAGGACAATCCAAATTGAAAGGAATACAAATCCAAAATCAAAGGAATCAAGACTGCTGGAGGATGGATTGGTCTACGTATGATTGATTTATCTATTTATTTATTTATTTATTTATTTATTTATTTATTTATTCATTATTTATTTATTTATTTATTTATTCATTATTTATTTATTCATTATTTATTTATTTATTTATTTATTATTTATTTATTTATTTATTCATTATTTATTTATTTATTTACTTATTTATTCATTATTTATTTATTTATTTATTTATTATTTATTTATTTATTTATTCATTATTTATTTATTTATTTATTTATTTATTTATTCATTATTTATTTATTTATTTATTTATTATTTATTTATTTATTTATTCATTATTTATTTATTTATTTATTTATTCATTATTTATTTATTTATTTATTATTTATTTATTTATTCATTATTTATTTATTTATTCATTATTTATTTATTTATTTATTTATTATTTATTTATTTATTTATTCATTATTTATTTATTTATTTATTTATTTATTTATTTATTTATTTATTCATTATTTTTTTATTTATTCATTATTTATTTATTTATTTATTTATTATTTATTTATTTATTGATTCATTATTTATTTATTTATTGATTATTTATTTATTTATTTATTCATTATTTATTTATTTATTTATTTATTTAGCATTTATTTATTTATTTATTTATTCATTATTTATTTATTTATTTATTTATTTATTTATTCATTATTTATTTATTTATTCATTATTTATTTATTTATTTATTGATTATTTATTTATTTATTTATTCATTATTTATTTATTTATTTATTTCATTTATTTATTTATTTATTTATTCATTATTTATTTATTCATTATTTATTTATTCATTATTTATTTATTTATTTATTATTTATTTATTTATTTATTCATTATTTATTTATTTATTTATTTATTTATTTATTCATTATTTATTTATTCATTATTTATTTATTTATTTATTTATTTATTTATTTATTTATTTATTTATTCATTCTTTATTTATTTATTCATTATTTATTTATTTATTTATTATTTATTTATTTATTGTTTCATTATTTATTTATTTATTTATTTATTATTTATTTATTTATTGATTCATTATTTATTTGTTTATTTATTGATTATTTATTTATTTATTTATTCATTATTTATTTATTTATTTATTTCTTTATTTATTTATTTATTCATTATTTTTTTATTTATTTATCTGTTATTTATTCTTCATTATTTATTTATTTATTTATTCATTCATTATTTATTTATTTATTTATTTATTCTGGTGTAGTTAAGGCCATCAGACCTTCTTTTCCACAACACCAGGAATACAAATACAATAATAGAAATAAACAGAAATACACAAGAAATAAAGAGAAAAACACTATAAACAAAGTAAAACCACACAAAAATATACACAGGTTGCAGTCACACAAACTTTAAATGAGTGATTAAGTATCATAATTAATTGTATCCTAACTAATTAACTAACATAAACAAAAACTTGCAAATTTAATCTAGATTAAAAAAGAAAAAGAAAAAAATCAGAAATCAATACTTCTAGTGATGGATTATTGCAAGAGACAATGCTGCTCCGGGGTTACTTTAGGACGTCGGTTCGAATTCTGGTTGGACTGATCACCTAGTTTGGATTTTTCCCACGTTTTCGTAACTGTAAAGCGAATCTGAGATAATACCATGGCAAATTATCAGATTCATCCCCCCAATTACCATTTCGCCATCACCAATACCATTGACGATAAATAATAACCTTGTAATTGATACAGCGTCACTAAATAAACAATTAAGAAATAGGCAAACCTAGAGAGAACAGCTGGAACGAAATAAAACATAAAGTGCAATCGCAGTACGTCATTATGTTCGTTGCAATCTGAACAAGTGACAGTCGTTTGACGGCAAGTCTTCGCACTCTGTTTATCGTACGCTGGAAAGAGCCTGCCAGTTAGTTGACACTCCAAGCAGGCCCGCACGTTGGGTCCGCGGCTATGACGGGGGTGAGTGCGTGACGGGAGGGTGTATGACGTCATGCACCCCGCAGGCACTGCATGAGTGGCTAGTTCCGGTTTTGTCACGAGACTCGAGTGTGACCATGAGGCTTGATTAAAGTAACAGGTGAAGAGAGACCTTCAGTTGTAATCTGTCTGCGTATGTATGTCTGCATGTATGTATGTGCGAATGTTTATGTATGTATATATGTACGAATATTGTATGTATGTATGTATGTATGAATATTTATATTTGTATATATATGTAGGAGTATTTATGTATGTATGGATATATGTAGGAGTATTTATGTATGTATATTGTATGTATGTAGGAGTATTTATGTATGTATATTGTATGTATATATATATATATATATATATATGTACGAGTATTTATGTATGACGTAGTATTGTATGTATGTATGTATGTGTGTATGTATATATACGAGTATTTATGTATGTATATTGTATGCATGTATGTATGAATATTTATATTTGTATATTGTGTATATATATGTATGACTATTTATGTATGTATATTGTATATATGTATGAATATTATGTTTGTATATTGTGTGTATATATGTATGAGTATTTATGTATGTATATATTGTATGTATGAATATTTATGTTTGTATATTGTGTGTATGTATGTATATATGTACTAGTATTTATGTATGACGTATATTGTATGTATGTATATATGTACTAGTATTTATGTATGACGTATATTGTATGTATGTATGTATGTATGTATACGAGTATTTATGTATGTATATTGTATGTATGTATGAATATTTATGTTTGTATATTGTGTGTATATATGTTTGAGTATTTATGTATGTATATTATATGTATGTATGTATGTATGTATGTATATATGTAAGTATGCATATATGTTATGTTATGTTATCTCATGTCATGTTAAGTTATGTTATGTTTTATTTAACGACGCTCGCAACTGCAGAGGTTATATCAGCGTCGCCGGATGTGCCGGAATTTTGTCCCGCAGGAGTTCTTTTACATGCCAGTAAATCTACTGACATGAGCCTGTCGCATTTAAGCACACTTAAATGCCATCGACCTGGCCCGGGATCGAACCCGCAACCTTGGGCATAGAAGGCCAGCGCTAGTATGTATATATGTACGAACATTTTTGTATGTAAGTGTGTATGTATATATGTACGAGTATTTATGTATGTGTATTGTATGTATGTATGTATGTCCGAACATTCATGTATGTATATTGTATGTACGAGTATGTATGTATGTATGTATGTATGTATGTATGTACGAATATTTATGTATTTGAGGACGGGTGGGTGAGTGTGTGGGTAGATATGTATGTATATATTTAGGCACGTAATGTGCGTATTGTGTGTATGTATGTATGTATGTATGTATCGTTCTTACTGCATCTGTCACATAGTCCACTCTATCCCACACTCGCAGTCTGAACGCAGTAACAGCAGCTTGTTCGAGCACACTGCAGTCCAAACACAGAGCACGTGTTGTCACTAATGTCCTCATATCAGTGCTGTACAACTTGTCCGGTATTTGAATCCCGCTCACTCTTCAATAACTCCCTCTAGCGTGCCGATTGGCGGAGCCGTCGGATCGATTCTCGGTGCGGGCATCTGTTTATGCTGGACAACAAAGCACATTGCGTCCGCGGTTAGTGTTGTGACTGGTTCATAGCACATTCCCGTTACGCTGACCACAAGATCAGGGAGCCGACGCCCTCTAGCGAATGAGGATGACACTCCTGGCCAAGGATCTCTGGTTTTGTTTATAATCTTAATAAATTACAAGTAAAAGATTATATGTTTCCAATTCCTCTAACAAACTAGCTAATGAATTTTTTAAGTTGGACAATTATAACAAAACCAGCTAAAGAAAATTACATACGGGGCTATATTATTAGTCTAGACTTCGGATTTGTAAGCTCGAATAGGATAGGTTGCAACAATTTTATGTAAAAGTCCCTAAATGCAAGCAACACAAGAAACTCTCGAGCGATGATATTGCCTAAAACTAGGCGCACTAAATAAGTTGTGTTGCAATCTACGCTGAACGAGCCTAAAAATCCGAGGTCTAATTATTACATATTAGAAGAGGATCCAAATATGTCGTATTTTGACCATTATGATAAGGATTACGTTTGTATTTTGTCGTGCAGCATCGTTAGAGGTACCAATCGAGATTTCGTGGATTTTCAAATGAATCCATGATGGTCAACTACTGCTGCATACTGTACAGAGAAATTACAGCTCAGTAACAAATCAGGAAGACAAAATAATATCATTTTAAGTTCAGGGTGTGAAGTATACTGTATTTAAATCTAATAATTTCAAGGGAAAAATTGTTCCGGGGCCGGGTATCGATCCCGGGACCTCTGGTTGAACGTACCAGCGCTCTAATATATACGTTACTGTGTACGTTAACAGAAAACCACAATTTCAAGTCACGCAGAGATTGTGTGCACTCGATGTGGGTCTCTGGCGTTTCGTCAGCCCACGCGAGTTGTGTGGATATAAAGGGAAAAGTTGAGACGGTGTCGGGTGGAGTTCCCGGGTAGCTCAGTGGTAGAGCGCTGGTACGTTCAACCAGAAGTCCCGGGATCGATACCCGGCCCCGGAACAATTTTTCCCTTGAAATTATTCAAATCTGCTTTACAGGGAGCTTCACCTGAAAGACTAGATTTTCATATTTAAAACTAATTTGCTTTAATTCAGAAAAGAAATTCCAATATAAGAAATATGCCCACTTTTTGCAATATTTTACTGTACACTGTATCACAAAACCATAAATGCTGTCGAAAGATTCATAATATTTTTCACTCCTTACTTTTCATGTATATATTTTATATCTAGCATATTTTATACCTGCATTGATCTCATTTATTTATTTTATTTTTTATTTGTATTTATATCTTTATATAAGTAACAGGCGTAGCTCAGACGGTAGGGCGTTTTCCTGCTGACCCGAAGTTGCGTTTGAGCGTGAGTTAGATTCCTTCTTGTGCTCGTTATCTAGTTGGGTTTTTTCCGAGGTTTTCTCCAACAGTAAGGCGAATATCAGGTATTCTATGGCGAATTCTCGGCCTAATCTCGCCAGATATCATCTCCGTATCACCAATTCTATCGACACTAAATACCCCATCTGTAGTTAAAACCTATCTCTTTTTTTTTTCTTTCTTTTTTTTTTCATTTTCATGTCATGCATAACCTATAATTTTCTACTTTTTATTGTAATTGGACTTTGCTTTATTATAGAAAAATAAGTAAATATATTATTATCTATAGTAAACTCACTAGAGGTTTTCATTTATATATAGAGAAAATCAAAACTCGAGTGGGATTTAATTGACTATTTCACGATTAGAAGAAATAAAGTATTCTAATACAATAAAATATTAATTGACTTACTAAAATACTAAAATATCTTGAAAATGTATTATTGTACCATCTCATCATTACAAATATTCCGCTAGATGGCAGTAGTGTGTTATGATCAGCTGTTCTCTTGTTATCAGTTGTGCCAACTATACAATCTTCATTGAACTCTATGTACGATTACTAGTCAAGAAGGCGTTGTTGATTCAGTTTCATTTTTATTAAAACAGTTGCATTCCACTTCAATTATCAATATATATTAAACAAACTCTGATACGTGACTATCCATAACATCATACAGCAGAAGCTGCAACATAACCTAAATAATATAAACAAGATAAATGATAGAAAAGTTTTAATTAAAGATGGTGAAACAAACATGAATTATTTTAAAAGGAACAATTATTCAAAGTACAATGTTGGCAAACAAAGAAGGAAATGCTAGAGAGGTGATAAAAACAAATAATAGGGAAATGATAAATATTTTACTTTTTAGTGGAAAAACTTGGACTGGTGCTTATTATAATGCAAATTGCGGCTTAAAATTAATAAAATAAGGTTCGATTTAAATTCACTTGTAATTAATAAAGATAAAATAATAGCTATCCCATTTTCTTTAAATAATAAAGGTAATAAATAAAGTTTATCTATTCTAAAAATTAAAATGCATAATTCTGATTGTTCCGATATAAATTGCAATTGTTCAGTAATTAATGAAGTTAATGAGGTTAAATACTTAGGTATAATTATTGATAATCATTTAAAATGGAATAATTATAGTCATTATATTTGTAATAAATTACGTAAAACATTATGTTACCTTGTTATTCTAAGAAATATTTTGTCAATTAACTGTTTACGTATAATTTATTTAGCATTATTTCAATCTATATTTATGTATGGTATTATAGGTTGGGGTGGACCTTATAAATCCAAACTTTATCCGTTAATTTTACTAGAGAAAAAAGTATTAAAAATTTGATTAAAAAAGCAGAAAGATTATCCAACTGAATTGTTGTTTAAACATTTCAAAGTTTTCAACATTAAACAAATGTATTATTTTATTTTATTAAAATATTTTCATAGAAATTTTAATAACATTGAAAGGTATATACATAAATATAGAACTAAAAATATGAATTCTATGCGTTTGTGTGAACCAAAATGTAAAACCAATGCAGCTTTTTATCATAGCATGAGTCGAGGTCCCAGATTATTAAACAAATTTTATTCCAATAATATTTCAACTACGAATCCTCTCCAAGTTAATTAAAGAAATAAAAAAATTGTATTTGGATTTATAGTTTGGGTTTAAACATATTAATCACTATTTAATCTGTATTCACTCTCAATTTTAATTTTATTTTTGTCTGTATTGGAATCCTCCTGAGCACGAGTCTTACTCATTCAGGAGTGGGCTAGTTTATCTTTCATTGTATTCATTTCAAACTTACTAGCAATAAAATAAATAAATAAATAATAAATTGTAGGATAAGCGGCCATGATTGGTTGAAACTGTTGTTTCCTACCATTTTATTGGTGAAAAGCAGTATGACGTAGTAAAAGTATAATATTCATATAAAAACGTATTTTTCCGTGAAGATCCTGAAGTCTATATTTTGCACCGTCAGTGTACTCTTTCATTACATTTCGCATAATGTGAACCCACACATAGATTCTATCACAGAACTGAATTTATCAACACCATCCCCTAAGTTCCATGTGTAAGGGAAGTAACTTAGTGAGTCAGAAGCAAACTTCCTCACTACAATAAACTTCGTGCTGATAAAGTGGAGAAGTGAATATATCTGTTTGGGTTGACAATATATGTTGTTTTCCTACCCGATCTGATCTGTTTTGTTCCCAACAAGCCCCTCGAGAATTAAGGGCTCCACTTACTAACATGGAAGTGTAGCCAGAATCAATATGAATGCACAGGCACTTGTGAACCAAACCTTCAGATGCCCTCTCCAGTTCTGCTGATGTATGTGCCTGATCTTAGCTGACTGCACCAACGCAAGTTTGGATACTTGTCCAAACAATTGAAAGCGCCATCGATCCAACCTTAGAAACTCCACCAGTTTACTTTCTACCATTACAGAGAGTGCAGAAAAATTTAACACTGTAAAAAGTTACGTATATATCGGGTGATTCAATAAAAGAGTACACAAATTAAACAGGACATAGAGGATGCTCTGTAGAACATTGTGAGAAAGGTGATGTGTCTTAAACATGCCTATCGCTATCGATTACAGTTTTCCTTGTTAAATTGATTATACTTATCTATTAACCTTATTATTTACATATTGTATTTTTATGTAACTTGTAACATTACTTTTACTTGAAGCAAGTAAGGATATAGGTTTGGAAGTACAATAATTTCCGAAAAGACAAACTATATCTCGTGACCAGAACACAGTACAAAAATGAAAATATAAAAATTAAAAATTTATGCTTTGAAGAGATGGAAAAATTCAAATATCTTGGAGTTACACTAATAAAAATGACACTCGAGACGAAATTAAACGCTATTATTCGGTTGGGAAGATTTTAACATCCAGTCTGCTATAAAAAAATCTGAAAGTTAGAATTTATAAAACAGTTATATTACCGGTTGTTGTGTATGGTTGTGAAACTTGGACTCTCACTTTGAGAAAATAACAGAGGTTAAGGTTGTTTGAGAATAAGTTGCTTAGGAAAGTATTTGGGGCTAAGAGGGATGAAGTTACAGGAGAATGGAGAAAGTTACACAACGCAGAACTGCACGCATTGTATTCTTCACCTGACATAATTAGGAACATTAAATCCAGACGTTTGAGATGGGCAGGACATGTAGCACGTATGGGCGAATCTAGAAATGCATATAGAATGTTAGTTGGGAGGCCGGAGGGAAAAAGATCTTTGGGGAGGCCGAGACGTAGATGGGAGGATAATATTAAAATGGATTTGAGGGAGGTGAGATATGATGGTAGAGACTGGATTAATCTTGTTCAGGGTAGGGACCAATGGCGGGCTTATGTGAGGGCAGCAATGAACCTCCGGGTTCCTTAAAAGCCAGTAAGTTAGTAATATTAGGATTATAATAAACAGTTTAACATTGGAGACAGTCTTGTTATGTGGCGTTAACACAGTCTATGAAAATGATATGTGGTTGCTAAGATACGAAATTGTGGTAATACCACAGTGTAATATATACAGTCACGAAACTTGAGTTTATGAGGGTACTAGGAACAATAGACTATGCAGGTACTATTTCGCATTGTCTGTGATGAGGCGATAGTAGCGATCCTAGTGGTTAGCAACTATCTATGGACGCATATTTACTATGTTTTGAGTTTCGTGACTGTATATACTAGATTGAGGTAATACTAAAACTTACAGCGTATAAGAAACTTTCAGTCGATTCATAATTATATTTTGTGCGAGATCGTGCGTATTTGCTTGTTTTCCGCACAGAACCAATACGCGGTAAGTGTGAAATACCACATTCAGTATTCCCAACGTAACACACATAACAATTTCCCTCTTTTTACCGCTTAAGCGCGACATTCATTTTACTACTTTAGGCTTTTAACATATTATTTTTAGAGACGTTTAACATAGTAATAATTATAAATTGAAACTTACCACTGCAATTTCACCTAAATTGCAATGTTAATTATTGTTTTTAAATATTTGCAAAAATTAAGTAAAGTTTACTACTCCACGAAATTTACTGCATTCCTGATACAAGTAACATTAAGGAAGCCCTGAAAAAATCAACAAGATTCCAGATGCCGATGTTATTACTGCAATATGTTATATAAATAATATTGTTAAAATATTAAAATGAAAAATAAATCATTACATAACCTTACCGTTTGTTTTAAGTTCGCATTTATAGACTGGGGGAAAAAAAGACAGACGTATATCACGGCCTGCTGGAGTATAGTAAACACATAAAATATTTTATAGCAACAATGTTGAAGAAATATATTTTGGTTTTCCGAAGTTGCCGTCATTAAACAGAAACCAACATGGAGATTTCATTACAACTAATTATAAATCCGTCTTTCAGGTATGTAATAAACGATCTTCGCACAAAATAATGTACGATACACGAGCGGTATGTTTGTTTTCATGTTCTCGGAAATTAAAAAAGCTCAACTACGTTTCGCTTTTTCAATCTTTTCCTCGACCATGAAAACGTCAACATACCGCTCTTGTAACGTATATTACTATTCTCTGTAATATGAATTATAATGAACAATTGAACATTGGAGGCAGTGTTGTTATGTGGCGTTAGCACAATTTATGATAACTATATGTGGTTGCTAGGAAACGAAACTGTGATAATACTAAACTGACATAAGAAAATCGCTGTTGAAGTTTATTTTCTCTGTAATATGAATTATAATAAATAATTGAACATTGGAGGCAGTCTTTTTATTTGGCGTTAGCACAATTTATGATAACTATATGTGGTTGCTAGGATACGAAATTGTAGTAATACTAAAACTTACAGCCTATAAGAATCTCTCAGTCGTTTTATAATGATATTTTGTGAGTTGTATTTTAATTGCTGAAAAGAAATATAATACAGTATTTATTATGCTTTGAAATGTGATATAGCTGCCTTTTGGAATCCAGGGAGTTACGTCGTTTTTACCGCTTCTATAAGCTGATTTATGTCCCTCCTTGACTTGCATTCTTTTAATGGCTGTAAATGCGGTTATCTCCATAGCGGAATTTAAAAAATCGTAATGCTATTTTATATCGAAAAGAATTTATAAGTTCTGTATTGAAGGAAATGATATAAAATTCTATTTATTCATAAGCAGAAACTCGTGACGTCATCTGCCTGGCGTATTGCGGAGTAGCCGTCATGATTTTGAGGTCATAAAGTGGGGCTGGCGCTTCACCACTGCAGTGGAATGCATGCGTGCCTCCCTGATTTATGTTCTTGGCTGTACTTGCAATTGCAGTAGAAGTGCGTATGGGAATTTTCCCGTGTGGAAGGAAGTGTCTCCCCCCCTACGACTCTTAATATGGTAACTTGTATTGATTCAATCTCTTACATGGCGTCAGACCAGACAAAACTTGTGTAAAACGGGGGTAGAATTGGGGCGCCGTCTGCGAGACCTCACCCCATTGCTCTTGTATCGTCCACCAACAACCCCGAGGATTTCAACTGCATGAACTGGTTCGAATACTGTAACGGAATAGAAGGAATCCTCCATAAGTTTTGGAGTTATTATTATTATTATTATTATTATTATTATTATTATTATTATTATTATTATTATTCCTTTACTTTTTAACTTTGCTCTAGAGTATGCCATTAGTAATGTCCAGGATAACAGAGAGGGTTTGGAATTGAACGGGTTACATCAGCTGTTTGTCTATGCGGATGACGTGAATATGTTAGGAGAAAATCCACAAACGATTAGGGCAAACACGGGAATTTTACTGGAAGCAAGTAAAGCGATCGGTTTGGAAGTAAATCCCGAAAAGACGAAGTATATGATTATGTCTCGTGACCAGAATATTGTACGAAATGGAAATATAAAAATTGGAAATTTATCTTTTGTAGAGGTGGGGAAGTTCAAATATCTTGAAGCAACAGTAACAAATATCAATTATACTCGGGAGGAAATTGAACGTACTATAGATATGGGAAATGCCTGTTATTATTCGGTTGAGGAGCTTTTATCATCCAGTCTGCTGTCTAAAAATCTGAAAGTTAGAATTTATAAAACAGTTATATTACCGGTTGTTGTTTGTGGTTGTGAAACTTCGACTCTCACTTTGAGAGAGGAACAGAGATTAGGGTGTTTGAGAATAATAATTAATAAAATATTAATAATAATAATAATAATAATAATAATAATAATAATGATTTATTTTAGCTGGCAGAGTTAAGGCCGTTCAGGCCTCTCTTCCACTCAAACAGCAAAAAGTTTATATACAAATGCATGCATATGAGGGAAAGAGAACTTACAAAGAATTCAACAGTTTGATTTAGATGAGAGTTACATGTATACAAAAGTTATTTACAAATTAAACAACAAAATACTATGAACTATTAATTAAACACTGAAATAAACTGTGTAGCAGAATTAAGCTAAAATCTACATAGAATGTTAATATATTTCAAATAATATTAGATAATAGTAAAAAATTGAAAATGAGACAATTTTGAGAATGCAGCACTATCAGGATGATGTCTAAAGAATGAAGTAAAATATAGAAAGGGATAGTTTAAATCAGTATGATTGAGTGAAATGCTAATGAAAAGGTTATCTTTTAAGCTGTTCTTAAAGGTGTTTATTGTCTTGCAGCCCCTAATACTTTGTGACAAGAATTCCATTGGCGCGAGGTGGATATTGTAAAAGATGATGAATAAGAGACTTTGTTCTTATTGAAAGAGATACTAAAGCGTGCCACAGATAGTGATCTGGTATTTACGTCGTGGTTAAGTATAGATAAAGAAACTGCAGAGAAAGGTAATTTGGTGTTGAGGTTGCAAAACTGAAGAGTAAAGACAAAGAGTGTAAAGTTCTGCGTTCTTTAAGTCGGAGCCACGAGAGACTTGCGAATTTTTGATATGTGATCATATCGTCGGATGTTGCACACGAATAAGGAACTTAGGAAAATATTTGGGCTAAGAGGATGAAGTTACAGGAGAATGGAGAAAGTTACACAACCAGAACTGCAAACGCATTGTATTCTTCACCTGACATAATTAGGAACATTAAATCCAGACGTTTGAGATGGGCAGGGCATGTAGCACGTATGGGCGAATCCAGAAATGCATATAGAGTGTTAGTTGAGAGGCCGGAGGGAAAAAGACCTTTGGGGAGTTCTGGTGAGACGTAGGTGGGAGGATAATATTAAAATGTATTTGAGGAGGTGGGATATGATGGTAGAACTGGATTAATCTTGCTCAGGATAGGGACCGATGGCGGGCTTATGTGAACAATCGGTAATATAACTGTTTTATAAATTCTAACGTTCACATTTTTTGACAGCAGACTGGATGATAAAAGCTTCTCAACCGAATAATAACAGGAATTTCCCATATTTATTCTGCGTTTAATTTCCTCCCTAGTATCGTTTATATTTCTTACTGTTGCTTCAAGATATTTGAACTTCTCCACCTCTTCAAAGGATAAATTTCCAATTTTTATATTTCCATTTCGTACAATATTCTCGTCACGAGACATAATCATATACTTTGTCTTTTCGGGATTTACTTCCAAACCTATCTCTTTACTTGCTTCCAGTAAAATTCCCGTGTTTTCCCTAATCGTTTGTCGATTTTCTCCTAACATATTCACGTCATCCGCATAGACAAGCAGCTGATGTAACCCGTTCAATTCCAAACCCTCTCTGTTATCCTGAACTTTCCTAATGGCATACTCTAGAGCAAAGTTAAAAAGTAAAGGTGATAGTGCATCTCCTTGCTATTATGGCATTAGTGTTAAATTTATCTGCTGTACAGTTTAAATAGATATTTGCATAATTCTTTTTTAAAAATCTCTATAAGATAAAGAGTATTCATTCCAGATAGAATGTGAAGGGTATAATTTTAGCTTCCATGTTGTTCATGATCGTCGTTTTGCGTGTTGCTATTGGAATTCAGGTAGATTTCGTAGTAACATTTTATTTAACAACGCCTTTAGCTGTAGATGTTATTCATGTTGGAAATTGAACTTTTAGTATTATCACAATTTGTAACCTAGCAACTACACCCAAATGCAATAAATACGACAAGTAATACAGAATTTATGATACCCTAGAATTGTGTGAAATGTCTTTATTCTTAATATGATATTTTTAGTTTGGGTAAGGATGGATTTAAGAATAAAACAAATACAGTCGAAACTCCACATAACGAAACTCGATATAGAGATAAACCCTGTTATAACGATAAATGTCAGTGTTCCCAAAATATTTCCTATATTTTCAATGTATATTTTTGGTTATTTAACGACGCTGTATCAACTAATAGATAATTTAGCGTCAATGGAATTGGTGATAGCGAGATGGTATTGGGCATTGTATATTTTCCTAAACACCTTATTTTCGAATACCTTTAACCTCTGTTCCTCTCTCAAAGTGAGAGTCCAAGTTTCACAGCCATAAAGAACAACCGGTAATATAACTGTTTTATATATTGTAACTTTCAGATTTTTTGACAGCAGACTGGATAATAAAAGCTTCTCTACCGAATAATAACAGGCATTTCCCATATTTATTCTGCGTTTAATTTCCTCCCGAGTATCATTTATATTTGTTACTGTTGCTTCAAGATATTTGAATTTTTTCACTTCTTCAAAGAATAGATTTACAAATTTTATATTTTAAATTTCGTTTTATGTTCTGGTCACAAGACATAATCATATACTTTGTCTTTTCGGGATTTACTTCCAAACACTTCTCTTTATTTTCTTTAAGTAAAATTCCCGTGTTTTCCCTAATCGTTTGTGGATTTTCTCCTAACATATTCATGTCATGCAGCTGATGTAACCCGTTCAATTCCAAACCCTCTCTGTTATCCTGGACTTTCCTAATGGCATACTCTAGAGCAAAGTTAAAAAGTAAAGGTGATAGTGCATCTCCTTGCTTTAGCCCGCAGTTAATTGGAAAAGAGTCAGAGAAAAACTGGCCTATACGGACTCTGCTGTACGTTTCACTGAGACACATTTTAATTAATCGAACTAGTTTCTTGGGAATACCAAATTCAATAAGAATATCATTTAAAACTTCTCTCTTAGTCGAGTCATATGCCTTTTTGTAATATATGAATAACTTATGTACAATGTCCTTATACTCCCATTTTTGTCCAATATCTGTCGAACATAAAAAAACCGATCAATAGTGGACGTATCACGCGTAAAACCATATTGATGAAACACTGCTACTTAATTCTGAAGAACTAAAAATTGTTTTTTGTAACAAGGGCGCAAGTCGTATGTAGTTGGTATGTAGAAAGTCACTTCACATAAGTTTATTTTTCTGTACAAAAAGGCACCATTTTTCAAATTTCTTCAAACTTTCAGGAAATATTCATTATAGCTAACTGCAAGAATTTTATGAAACTTAAATGTACAAAAGAGATAACTCTAAAAAGTAGGAAACAATCATATATAAATTTGCAACACTAATAATTTTCAGATTAAATTACTTTTTTTTTTTTTACAAACAAAAAATGTTAAATTAACGTTAAGAGTACGACAAATAAGCTGTACAAATACCATCACTGTAGTCCAAATAGTTTCTTAGAAATGTTGCATTAAAATCCATTAATGTAACATGGGTTAAGATAGGAGAGCACGGATTCTCTTGAATCTTTTTGTTTCTTTAAACTTCGTTTAAATTTTCTGTCTCTGCTAGAGAACAAAATAGCAACTACACTGGCTATTAGAATGTGTGCCACCAAGATTGATCTCGTCTGGGAGCGTTGTTCTTCTGTTCTTGGCACATGAAGTAGCTGTATTGGATGCAAGGCCTTGCGTCCGCTTTCACTTGTTTTTCTCCTGGAAAGATAACGAAGTCAGTTCTGTATTGCGGATTTCACTTGTTTTCAATGTGAGGTTGGAAACAGCCTAGCAACCGCGTCTGTTGCTAATGGCAGAGGCTTGCAGCCTCTTTCTAGCTAACGCATATCGTTGCGGTTTTGTTTCAAGACAGTTTCAAATGTAGCCTATGTGGAGCCCCAAAATTAAGTGTGGTATCAATATTAATTTTTCGTGAAGTGAAATGAGGAACTGAAATATTTTACATTTCCATTTAAAATGATAGAAATGCAAATAGATTTTTAAATATATAGAAGTAAACTAAGAATTTTGAATATACGTAAAATTAATTCCTTCCATTAATTCAAATTTTACACTTTTTCTAATAAGGGACATTATCTCTAGTCTTTGTGAGTTTTATGTACGTTCTTGCATTGAATTTATAAGGCTGTGATGTACGTTTTTTCTATACAATTTTTCACACATCAGTTGTTTTTCCAATGTTTGATGATTATACAATTAGTTTCTATGCACATTTCCTTTATTTTCACTCAAAATACTATCTGTATAACAGAAATGTGATTATTTGGTGAAGTGAATATCTATATCTATATAATTATATATAATTTGAACTGGTAATGGAAATTACGGGAAAACGGCTGAACGGATTTTAATAAATGGCCCCTCATTTTGAAGCTTGGAACCCAACGTTTTTCGGAAAAGTAGTAGTTTTCAGGGAAATGTCAATTTTCCTACATAATTAACCTATTTTCCAAAATCCATCTGTAGTCAGTTTTGAGAACTAGCTAATTGCATTTCAGAATAAAACAAAACACACACTACAGTAAACAATATTACACGAAGGCCATGATCTGCAAGAATCCTGACATATTTAGAGCTCAAATTAAATTGGTTATTAAAAACTTAACTTACTAAAAATAATTCATAGGTTCGATTCTGTGGTGCGTAATTTTCTGGGTACAGCTGTGTATTGGATATTAAAAACTACAAAACTGGAGGTGGTTTGATGACATTATTACTATTAGAAATGAAATATTATTGTAGTTAATGCCGTGATGTGACTATTTTTCATTAATTAAACATATTAATACTATATTGATGATATGAAAGTGAAACTTTTTGGGGTTATATAAGTAGATGAAGCGAATAACTTAAATTAGATTTTGATTTCTATATTTTACTGAGTGGTGGCTATATAGTATATATAGTATATGTTACTGAAAGCTATAAAACTTACGCAAAAATCAAATATTTTTATAGTTATTAATGAAGTGGGGTTGGGACTTTTTCATATATTTAATGGCGGTGTGGTGTAGATATTTATATGCGTGGTTCTCTTCAGTATTGGCTCGAGAGAGAGTACCTTTCATTATTATGGAAGCAAATAACTTTCATAATGTCTGGTATTCTTCATTGAAAATAAATCTGAAAAATGTTTATTTGAACGTCTAATGAACTTAGTTTGCAGCATTTGCTGCACAAGCCACTAGTTTTTCTTTAATTTCCGATGATAGTTTAATTTTTTCTTAAGAATTATGGCAGCAAATACTGATAAATATTTTAATTCCGTCATGTCTAAAATCACGGATGTTTGCAGGAGTCTTATGGTACGAAATTAATAGTTCTACGATGTAAATTTCCTTCAATAATACGAGTATATTAATTACACTTTTAAACACACATAGGCTACCTGCTAGTTTCTTATAACAGATATACCAGTGTATTAATAATGCAACGGTATGATCTTAGAAACAACACACTGCTAGTTGTCATAGAAACGCGCATGGCCTACCTTATATATAAGTTTCCTCTTTATTCTTTTATGGGAGAGTGGCGCTGGTGTGTGTGACACACTTCAGAAGTTACGTGTACAAAGTCTGCCATACTGAAACAGTACAATACAGTTGCTATAGCAACCTCCATGGCCTGCGTTATAATATTATACACGAAATGCGCCCTCTGCTTGTTGCGGCAGTGACTCCAACTCCTCACAAATTTAAATGGTCGCCATATTGAAATGTTTTACGCTCGTATTCGTTCAATTTTATTTATTTATTTATTTATTTATTTACTTTTTTATTTATTTACTTACTTATTTATTTATTTATTTATTTATATATTTACTTATTTATTTATTTACTTATTTATTTATTTATTTATTTATTTATTTATTTATTTATTTATTTATTTAACCTGGTACAGATAAGGCCATCAGGTCTTCTCTTCCCCTCTACCAGGGATTACAACTACAATATTAAGAATACAATTACAATTAATATTAAATTTACAAATGCAATAAAAATCAAAGTACTAATAAATTCTAGACAGTTTATTGTAAAAGTTAAGAAGAGAGAAACATTTCTTTTAGTGATTAAGTACAAATTAAACCTACTCTACGCAGTAAGAAAATGCTTAATAAGCTTGCTTTTGAACGCTACTAAATTCCGACAGTCTCTGATGTCACTGGGTAGGGTATTCCACAAGCGCGAGAGCGAGATTGTGTATGATGATGAATACGATGATGTCTTATGTGTTGGTATGGCTAGTATGCGGCTATTTTGCGTGCGTGTGAAGAGATTATGATATGATGACAGGTAACTGAAACGGGAGGCAAGGTAGGTAGGTGTAGAGGTGTGAAGGACTTGGAAAAGGAGAATAAGAGAATGAAAATTTCTACGTTCGTTAAGCCTTAGCTAGCTTAGAGTTTGGAAGGATGGGGTAATGTGGTCAGCGCGACGGACATCGCAGACGAAGCGAACACAAGAATTATGAACACGTTGTAATCTTTGCGACTGGTTGACATTGAGGTCAGTCAGTAGAGAATCACAATAATCGAAGTGGGGCATTACTAGTGTTTCCACTAGTATTTTCTTGAGTGAGATGTTGATACAGCGTCGTGAAATAACCCAATAAAATCTATGCTAATAATAAATCTGTAGCCGAAATTTTTCTGGTAATTTTCTATCTTCCAAAAATATTTGGCCCTAACATATATAATTAACCACCATGAAACCGAAAATCGCTTCTTTGAAATTTTTGCTTGTATGTCTATCTGTCTGTATGTTTGTTACCTTTTCATGCGATAATGGCTGAACGGATTTCGATGAAAATTGGAATATAAATTAAGTTCGTTGTAACTTAGATTTTAGGCTATATGGCATTCAAAATACATTATTTAAAAGGCGGGCTATAAGGAGGCCTGAATTAAATAAATCGAAATATCTCGCTTATTATTGATTTTTGTGAAAAATGTTACATAAGAAAAGTTTCTTTAAAAATAATTTGCGATAAGTTTTATGCCTTGAAAAATTTTGATAGGACTGATATTTAATGAGATAAATGAGTTTTAAAATTAAAATAACTGCCATCTAAGGCCATGTAATGAATTAAAAAACAAATGACTTCGTCTATAAGGGGCCTTGGACAGCAACAATCGAAAGCTATGAAAGATAGCCTACAGAGAATGTTTCTGTGTTTGTATGAAGTAATATCGGAAGCTAAATTAACCGATTTGTATAATTAATTATTATTTCACCATTGGAAAGTGTAGTTTCTCTAGATTGACATAATGCTATAATGTTATTACAGTAACTTCTGATATAATATATAATATAATATAATATAATATATAATAATATAATTTAAGTTATTTGAAGGGTTCAGAACCATAGTGGGCCAAGCGCCATTTGCTGAATACGTAGAAAACAAGGGTTAAAATTAAGTTATTACCATAATTCTATGGAAACCTGTATCAAGTAAAATAAAATATACACATTAAATCTAAATGATGTCAATATTCATTAAACTATGGTTGCATGTAATAACAATTAAGAAACATGTTAAAGGAATTGTCATTGCACCAAATGAGTGTCTCTGGACCAAAATGATGGCATTTTAATTATTTGGATACAATTTAAATTAAGTAACATATTAAACGATTTATCCTTCTATCAAACACGAATGTTCCCTGGATCAAACGTCCCATTTTAATTATGTAATTACTTTATATTTATTTCTAACGGGTGCAGCGGAGCTCACGGGTACGGCTAGTAAATAAATAAATACAATACGAACCCTGTTGAACATTGACAGGTCTTCGAACTACGATCCATGGGATTGGAGCGCGAGGTAAGACGGTGTTCATATATGATGTCTGATGGTGCCAATTGGTGCGCGGGAAGAGAAGGAGGGACCATGGCATCAAGAAGTGAAGTTTGTGTGAGCAAGTTTGCAGAATAATCGCAATGTGTTGCAGAAAGCGTGCGGGGGGTGGAAGGGGGTGTTCTCCGCAGTGGTTGCGCATAGCAGAGGACTGTTACTTGCCAAACCTTGCGTCGATTCCGGACAAGACTGGGTTAAGTCCACGCTACTCCCGATTTTCCACAGCGATCGTTTTCTTTTTTATAGCGAGGAGGGGTAAGGCCGTTGTAGGGGTAAGCTTCTCACCTGAGGTCGGCGACCTTGCATGTTGTTGCAGGTTATCAGAACCCACATTGATCATTAGAGTGAATGGAATAATATGCCCGACTTAATATCCATCGCTATACTCCAGCTTTCCCTTACAAATGACGATAATGTGTATTCAGGCATTGAATGACTATATTGAGGTACACATCTACTCTTAATTTTTAATTTTTCTTCAACAAAATTTGATTTTTCTTTATTTTTTTGTCATCTGATAGCTTAAACTTTCTTACTTACTTACTGGCTTTTAAGGAACCCGGAGGTTCATTGCCGCCCTCACATAAGCCCGCCATTGGTTCCTATCCTGAGCAAGATTAATCCAGTCTCTATCATCATATCCCACCTCCCTCAAATCCATTTTAATATTATCTTCCCATCTACTTGTCCAGCCTCCCAACTAACACTCTATGTGCATTTCTAGATTCGCCCATACGTGCTACATGCCCTGCCCATCTCAAACGTCTGGATTTAATGTTCCTAATTATGTCAGGTGAAGAATACAATGCGTGCAGTTCTGTGTTGTGTAACTTTCTCCATTCTCCTGTAACTTCATCCCTCTTAGCCACAAATATTTTCCTAAGCACCTTATTTTCAAACACCCTTAACCTATGTTCCTCCCTCAAAGTGAGAGTCCAAGTTTCACAACCATACAGAACAACCGGTAATATAACTGTTTTATAAATTCTAACTTTCAGATTTTTTGACAGCAGACTGGATGATAAAAGCTTCTCAACCGAATAATAACAGGCATTTCCCATATTTATTCTGTGTTTAATTTCCTCCCGAGTATCATTTACATTTGTTACTGTTACTCCAAGATATTTGAATTTTTCCACCTCTACGAAGAATAAATCTAGTTTTCAAAATATAATAATAATAATAATAATAATAATAATAATAATAATAATAATAATGATTTATTTAACCTGGCAGAGTTAAGGTCATACGGCCTTCTCTAACACTCAACCAGGAGTAAAGACTGCGTTACAAAAACACTACAAATTTACAAATTACACTACAATTTTACACACAAAACTGAATAAGATAATAATAATAATAATAATAATAATAATAATAATAATAATAATAATAATAATAATAAAAAATAAACAACAAATAAGAAGAAATCAGACATAATATATAACATACAGAAAGAAAGAAAAAGCATAATAAAATGTGAACAGCAGGTCAAAATAAATGAGGCATACAAAAAAGACAATTATTCATAATAATAATAATAATAATAATAATAATAATAGTAATAATGATAATAATAATAATAATAATAATAATAATAATAATAATACTAATATTAGTAATAAAATAGTGCAGTACAAAGTATACAGTGAATACAATATTTCTAAGTACACACAATAAGGAAAATTAAGATTATATATAGCTCAACTTATCACATTATAGATATACCATTATCGGAAAATATGAAAACAAAAATATAAAATAAGTTGAATATCATTAGAACATAAAAAATGTGAATACGTGGAAACATGCAATACAACACTTCTCATAATAGTAAGTTAGTTTGGCAACTCGTCATAAGATAATTTTCTAACTTGGATTTGAAAGATTTCAATGTTCGGCAGCCCTTGACTTCAGGCGGCAGAGAGTTCCAGTGACGAGAGGTAGCAACAGTGAAGGATGAGGAATACAGAGATGATGTGTGAAGTGGAATTTCTAGCATGTTATCGCGTTGTGATCGAGTATTAATATTATGATAGCGAGAGAGTATGAAATCGAGCGAATAAATAACAGGGGGATGAAGAGTGCATAATATGTCAGTTTTATATCTTTTACGTTTGGTTAATTAATTAGTTGCGTTTTTATTGACCGGAAACGACTTTCTTTAAACCGGAAGTGCTGTTCTTCAAGTGTCAGTCCGTCAGATTATGTCAATTTTATACATCTTTATTGTAATAATTCGAATTTGGAGGTAGAGTTTGACTGTATAATTTTTCATACAATCAAGAATCTTGTGTTTGGTTTTACAATTTTTCATACCCTCAGGACGTAGATAATTTTTTTCCATGTTCAATTTTACACCATTAAAGTTAACACAAACTGCATTTAGAATTAAAACATTTCCATAATTCTTACATCAAAAAGAATCTGATTAACGTAGGTAAGTGCCAGACTACAAACATTGTTATACTGCTTAAGAAAGTTAATTCAAAACTCCAAAATCATAAATTTTTATTTTTATGTTTTGAAATTTTCAAAAAAATAAAATGATATTTTTATCCTTAATGGCATAAGATACGAAAAAATCGTTTTAACAGCTTATTCTGTATTCTTTTAGGAGTAAGATAGTGAAAAAAGTTTGTTCTAACATAAAAACTGTGGACCAAGGACTAAAATAAACACTCTTTTTTCTGTTTTCATTTCAAAACAATTGTCCCCCTGCTCTCCCAAAAATATTTTAGGGATTTATTTTGTGTGAAAATCCTTAATTATGTGTCAAAAAATCGAAGAAAAACAGTGTTTTTAAAATTTCGATAAAAACTGCAAATTTTTCTCCCGAGGGTACATAAATAAGCCTTAATGTAGTTGTACCCCACGTAACATAACACCGTCCATTGGATTTTAAACTTAATAAGTAGATATCAACGCATTTTTTTCACTTAGGGAATATTCTCGGTTTTCACTTTAAAAAATTGTCCCCCTGCCCTCCCAAAAATATTTGAGGGATTTATTTTGTGTGAAAATCCTTAATTATGTGCCAAATAATCGAATAAAAAAAGAGTTTTTAAAATTTCGATAAAAACTGCAAATTTTTCTCCCGAGGGTACATAAATAGTTGTACCCCGTGTAACATAACACCGTCCATTGGATTTTAACTTAATAAGTAGATATCAACGCATTTTTTTCACTTAGGGAATATTCTCGGTACTAGTTTAAACTAACTTATTTTAAGTTTTCTTACTTACTTTAAATTTTATGTTTCAGCTGTGGTTTAAACAAAGAACCATATTCTCAAGTTCAGTTGTATGTATGTATGTATTTATTCACACTGCAATGGGTATATACAGGGTGGCAGTGGTAACTAATTACACTCAATAATGATAATAATAAACTTATTAATTAAAAATACAATTAATAATAATAATAATAATTAATACTAGCAATAATTAATAATAATAATAATAATAATAATAATAATAATAATAATGACAGGAACATCCTAAATTAAAATAGCATTTAAAGTAAATCTAATTTGTACTTTAAACCTAAGTTCGAACTAAAACCCACGAGTATGATATGTTCATATCTGCACAAGTACCTTTCAACATTACACTCATTTCGCTGTCAACTCACTCACTGCACTGGAACTACGACACATTTCACTGATTCTATCCCGATTTCACTAACACTTCAAAAACATTTCACTGTTCAAATACTTTGCACTGCCACTATAAACTATAAAGCTTCACTGACAGGAACACATTTCACTGACACAACACACTTCACTGACACAACATAATTATTCACTGATACAACACACTTCACTGACACAACATAATTATTCACTGATACAGCACACTTCACTGACACAATATAATTCTTCACTGATACAACACTTCAATAACAACATATCATTTACACCCTTTAAATACTGTGTATAATTACCGTCTATTAGTAAAGTCCTTAAGCCTATTTTTAAATACATTTTTGGTTGTTGGTAAGGCCTTTAGTTAGTCTGCAGGTAAAGCATTCCAGTCCCTGATAGTACGATTGAGAAAAGAAAACTTTCCAGTGTCCGTCCTCTGTCTTCTTTCCCTCAATTTATATGAGTGGTCGTTCCTTGAAGAGTAATTTGGCGGCTGCAACCTATTTTTTATTTCTCTCCAGGCAGGCTCACCTCTGTATGTTTTGAACATTGCGCATAATCGAATTCGCGTTCTCCGGTCCGTGAGTGTGTCCCATTTTGATGGTGAATTTTTCCGACAACACTTGAGAGCCCGTTAAGCTGCCTTCCTTGATTTAAACACTAGTTTTAGTTTAAACCACGAACTTTGCTAGTTTAAACTAAGCAGAAAAGTTAAACTTCTTACTATAGTGTAAAAGCGAAGAGTTTATTGAAGAAAAATATTGTTACTGTGACTCATGAAGATATTTAATGAAACTGAAAATAACTATGTATTGAGAGAGGAACAGCACCTAAGGGTGTTCGAGAATAAGGTGCTTAGGAAAATATTTGGGGCTAAGAGGGATGAAGTTACAGGAGAATGGAGAAAGTTACACAACACAGAACTGCACGCATTGTATTCTTCACCTGACATAATTAGGAACATTAAATCCAGACGTTTGAGATGGGCAGGGCATGTAGCACGTATGGGCGAATCCAGAAATGCATATAGAGTGTTAGTTGGGTGCCCGGAGGGAAAAGGTCTTTGAGGACGAGACGTAGATGGGAGGATAATATTAAAATGGATTTGAGGGAGGTGGGATATGATGGTAGGGACTGGATTAATCTTGCTCTGGATAGGAACCGATGGCGGGCAATGAACCTAAGTCACTCAGAACAAGTCATTTTAAAGAATAGTATGTCAGTGAGTTTTTTATTTAGGCTCCAGAAGGATACTGCAAACGTGGTATTAAATCAAGTAGAAGACAATACATAAACTCATCTACAAAATAAATCTTTCTCCAGTTCCCAATTATTTTTGTGCGAGATCGTGCGTATTTGCTTGTTTTCCGCACAGAACCAATACGCGGTAAGTGTGAAATACCACATTCAGTATTCCCAACGTAACACACACAATAATTTCCCTCTTCTTACCGCTTAAGCGCGACATTCATTTTACTGCTTTAGGCTTTTAACATATTATTTTTAGAGACGTTTAACATAGTAATAATTATAAATTGGAAACTTACCACTGCAGTTTCACCTAAATTGCACTGTTAATTATTGTTTTTATATATTTGCAAAAATTAAGTAAAGTCTACTACTCCCGAAACTTACTGCATTCGTGATACAAGTAACATTAAGGAAGCCGTGAAAAATCAACAAGATTCCAGATGCCGATGTTATTACTGCAATATGTTATATAAATAATATTGTTAAAATATTAAAATGAAAAATAAATCATTACATAACCTTACCGTTTGTTTTAAGTTCGCATTTATAGACTGGGGGAAAAAAGACAGACGTATATAACGGCCTGCTGGAGTATAGTAAACACAGAAAACATTTTATAGCATCAATGTTGAAGAAAGATATTTTGGTTTTCCGAAGTTGCCGTTATTAAATAGAAACCAAGATGGAGATTTCATTGCAACTAATTAGAAATTCGTCTTTCAGGTATGTAATAAACGATCTTCGCACAAAATAATGTATGATACACGAGCGGTGTGTTTGTTTTCATGTTCTCGGAAATTAAAAAAGCTCAACTACGTTTCGCTTTTTCAACTTTTCCTCGAACATGAAAACGTCAACATACCGCTCTTGTAACGCATATTACTATTACAGGCATTAGATATTTCATATCTGGAAATTTTCAAATAAATGTTGGGAACAATTAGCCAATGGCATAATTATGAAAGTATTATAAGTAAAGTGATGCATGAATTGTCTAAAACAATAACAGGATTATCACAAAGGATATTAAAATGCCATCTACAAGAGATGCGATAAACTATATGAAGCTTGGTTTTTATCAAAAAGCAAGATTTCCTCTGTTAACTGGGGCAGTTGACTGTATAATGCCCTTGCTTTCCTTTACTAGTTCTAAAATTAATTTACATTTTTCATCCCTGAACTTTCCAGCCCTTCTGCTTGTTTTCTTTTTTCTTTATTTTTTATTTCATTAAAATACGAGCCAAGAAATGAAACTGATTCCAGTCTTTTGTTTTTATTGCTACGTCATCATAATGCAATAATAATAATGTTGTTTAATTTGTAAGATATTATGAAAAATATTGATCTTAAATCTATACTAATAATAAATCTGTAGCCGAAATTTTTCTGGTAATTTTCGATTTTCCAAAAATAATTGGTCTTAACATATATAATTAACCACCCTGAAACCGAAAATCGCTTTTTTTTTTTTAATTTTTGTTTGTATGTCTGTCTGTCTGTCTGTTTGTTTGTCTGTATGTTTGTTACTTTTCACGCGATAATGGCTGAACGGATTTCGATGAAAATTGGAATATAAATTAAGTTCGTTGTAACGTAGATTATAGGCTATATGTCATTAAAAATATTTTATTTAAAAGGGGAGTTATAAGGGGGCCTGAACTAAATAAATCGAAATATCTCGCTTATTACTGATTTTTGTGAAAAATATTACATAACAAAAGTTTCTTTAAAAATAATTTCCGATAAGTTTTATTCCTTGAAAAATTTTGATAGGACTGATATTTAATGAATAAATGAGTTTTAAAATTAAAATAACTGCCATCTAAGGCCGTGTAATGAATTAAAAAACAAATGACTTCGTCTATAAGGGGCCTTGGACAGCAACAATCGAAAGCTATGAAAGATAGCCTACAGGGAATGTTTCTGTGTTTGTATGAAGTAATATCTGAAGCTTAATTAACCGATTTGTATAATTAATTATTAATTCACCATTGGAAAGTGTAGTTTCTCTAGATGGACATAATGCTATAATGTTATTACAGTAACTTCTGAGTGAATCGAGGACAGGTAAGATTAAAATAGCTTCTTATGCACAGAAAACTTGATAGGCTATTCTGTACATTCGTTTCCTGTATTTCCTAAACTAATTTTTATGACAAATGAGTGTCTCTGGATCAAAATGATCGCATTTTAATATTTAAATTCAATTTAAATTAAGTAACATAATAAACGATTTATCCTTCTATCAAACAGGAATGTTCCTGGATCAAATGTCCTATTTTAATTATGTAATTACTTTATATTTATTTCTAACGGGTGCAGCGGAGCGCACGGGTACGGCTAGAATAAAACAAGATAACTTTAATTATTCATTAAATAAAATTAATATGTTATTTCAGAAATAACAGTTAATAAAAATTGTAGGATTAGCAACTGAATGGTTTCAAACCAAGATTCTCACGGCTTCGATTTAAACAATAGTTTAAACTACGGATTAAATTTCAATGAATTTCAATTAAGCACAATTTAAACTATTTGATTAGCCTAGGCTAATTGTTATTGTAGCTTAGCAACCTGTATTATCCAGACGGCCGTGTCCTAAGCATTTTATATGTATACACATTTCGAGTCATAAAAGAAAAACTTCAAATAAACTGTCGTACATCCTATCCAATAGCTACAGTAGATATTGTAGGGGGACGGACCGAGTAGAAAACCTCGAGTAACATTATTAGAGAATGAAGCTAGATCGAAAGATCTTATAACTTTCGACTCAGTCATTTCCGGACCATGGTTCCTTATCTCAAATTGATACATGTGCCCTTCACCATCATCTCTGAAAGTTTGTAACACCACCTCGGAAACTGAATTTGTACAGAAGTATCAAGTGTGGGTACTTTTTGAAAAGCTCTTAACGAGTACTATTCAAAAATAAAAAAATATATATTGGGAGTTCCATTTAAAATAAGAGAGTTGGAGTTACTTCCGGTTAAACCGGAAGTAAAAAAAACTCGGTAATACCATTATTGAGTTCTTAGTATATGGTTATCCTCACATACCAAGTTTCATGTCACTGAACCGTATGCTTCAAAAGTTATTTAGGTGGTGCGGGACTTTTAACTAACCCTGTATATCTCGATACAATGCAATGGAAAATACAGACAGTCTCTCATAAGTAATGTCGCTTTTTGAGCAGAATTTCAGTTGCAGTGTGTTGTAACAAGAAATTAATCTAATCCACAAAGTAAAGGCCATTAGATTCTAAGGCCTTGAGCCACCTTTCAGCGAGATTTGTTATCCAGCGGCGGTACCAGTTTCTGGTTTTTGATGCCAAGAATTCGGTGATGCCCATTTCAACGGTTTCCAAGTTTTGGAAATTTCTTCCACGCAGAAAGTGGGCCTTGGATGAAACAGATGATAATCTGAAGGTGCAAGTTCAGGGCTGTATGCCGAGTGTGGTAGCACTTAGATTCCTCCCAGTTCCTGGATTTTTTCCATGGTTGTTCGAGCGGTATATGGTCTTGCATTGTCCTGTTACAAGAGAATTCTATTTCTATTAACTAATGCCGGTACCTCTCTCTGAAAACTTCATGAAATCGTTCTAGCTGTTCAGAATAAAGATCCACATCGACTGCAAATCCGTTTGTAACAAACTCCCTGTGAATCACAGCTTCAAAATTCCACCAGATACATAACATTACTTTGGGGATGAACCGATTTTGTTTAATGACTACTTTGACAGACGGATGGAACGAACACATTAATTACCTTTGTAATAAATTACGTAAAATAGTATATTATTTTGTTTTATTGAGGAATTACTTGTCAATAAATTTATTACGCACAATATATTTAACTTTATTTCAATCGGTAATTATGTATGGAAATTATAGGATGGGGTAGCTCATTTAAATCCAATTTTAATCCACTTTATTTATTACAGAAGAAAATAATTAAAATATGTCTTCATAAACCTATTGATTTTCCATCTCAAAATTTGTTTCTAGACTTTATTGTACTTAACGTAAGACAAATTTATTATATTGTATTAATAAAATTCATACATAAAAATCGAAATAATTTTGAATTGTATTCTCGTAGTTATGAAACAAAAGGTATGAATTCTTTAAGATTGTTTGAACCAAAATGCAACACTTACAGTATTTAATCATAGTAGTAATTTAGGCCCAAGAATATATAACAAATTTATATTTAAATATCCTAATCTTGTCAATTCTAATGGACAAAGTTCTGAAGATTTTTATTAAATTTTTACAAAATATGATTCTTCAATTTAGACTATGACATTTTTTTATTTAAAAATAGCCAAAAAATTTGTATTGTAATTTAAATTTAACTCTTCAATTTGGACTACATTTGATATTTTTGCATATTTACAAATTATTAGCAAAACTGAAGGTTTTTATTGTATATTTTACAAAATTGATTCTTCAATTTGGACTACAGTTGACATTTTCGATATTTCCAAATTATTAGCAAAACTGAAGATTTTTGTTTTATTTTTTTAGAAAATTTGGCTCTTCAATGCAGTTAACATTTTTGCTAATTTATAAATTATTAGCTAAATTGAAGATTTTTATTATATATTTTTACAAAACTTGACTCTTCAATTTTAACTACAGTTGACATTTTTACATATTTCTGTCTACCGTAATAATGGAAATATGCAAAATTTCAACTGTAGTTTAGTTTTAAAGCAAAATTTTGTTATGTTATAATTTGTCCACGTCTATAATAGTTCTAGTATTAAATTTAAAAAAATTTTATAAAAATGAAAAATTGTCAATTTAAATTTATATACTATAATTGCATAGTAGACATAAGACAAATTGTATTGTATAATTATTAATTTCAATTCAGGAATCCGTCCCTGAGCAAAGGGGCGAGCTAAAGTTTTTCTGTATATATTATATTTTATGTTAGAATTATTTGCAAAATAATAAATAAATAAATATGACAACTCTTCTGATAAATCCATAATACATAGGACTAGCGGTAAGATGACAACAGATATCTAGTGTGCGTTGAGCCTGTTGAGGTGTCAATTCATGAGGTACAGATCTACAACTTCTATATGATTTTCTAAGCGTCTTAATGTGGCGATGTATTGTATCTTTTGAAGCACCAATTTCTTCTGACAACCTACCAGTAGTTTTGTGTAGATTTCCTTCCAATACTCTGCATGTATTCTCAATATTCTATACCGTAGATCTTCTAGGATGTTTGTAAATCTTTAATATCCCCTCCTCCATTATAAAAACACTGGAACCATCGTTTTGCTAAACGCTCACTAACGATACTTTCACCCTCGACTTTAAATTTTTCTTCGAGCCGCTGCAGCAGTTTTATAATCTTGTTCCCAGTAGTGCTTTAGAAGGACTCTAATTTGAAACTTTATCACCTTCCTTTTATATTCTTTGTACTAAAAATTGACGACTGTCACATGGTCAGAATACGTAATAATAACCATAGCGTCCTGTAAATTGTATTGCCCAATTAAATAAAATCATTAAACTCTTAGAAAACACCAAACTTAAAAGCCGCAATTATTTACGAGGCTACCTAATAATTGGGAAAAGCTTATTTCTGTAGGAATGAGGTTTCTTTTCATCGCCACGTGTTATAAAGGTGAAAATAAACGTATTCAATTGTGAGACGGCAGCTACTTGGAGAGTTACCTCTCCTTACAATATCGCTACCTTCATGAATGTTTTATACTGCATTGGAAATAGCCTATGTTGAAAATGGTGACAGAATGTAGAAGCCAGGTTCTGAACCCAATTACTCTGCTCGGAAAGAACCGAAATTCTCAGCAAAATAAATTTATAGAACTAGTTGCCAGAAAACGCAAAAAGCCCCAACCTCAGATAGAATTTCGGACCAGTAATCGACAAAACCTGTCAGAAAAATGCGTGAGACGGATTTATTTATTTCAAATTCAAATTCAAATTTATTCACAATTTACATTTGAAATGATACATAAGAATATATACCCGAAATGAGCATATGCTCGTGCTCGGGTAAAGTACAGTAGTCTGCATAAATTTTACAGAGATCAAAATAATAATGCTGATGTTAGAAATAATATTAATAATAATAATAATAATAGTAATAAAAAAAAAAAATATTTACAATAATAAAATAAATACTAAGACGGATAAAATAAAATATTAAACCACTAGCGAGAGTTAACACAACTTAAATAAACATATAACTACCAGAATAAAAAAATGCCAAACTCGAAAATCAACAGAAAAGTTCGATGTATCGCAGACGACAGCAACCGCCGTATTGATATTGTGCTATGCATTAATGGTGAAATTTAATTAATCAATTTATTTATTTATTTAGCCTATTCATCTATTTATTTATTTATTTATTTACTTATTTATTTATTTTTTATTTTATTTTATTTATTTATTTATTTATTTATTTATTTATTTATTTATTTATTTATTTATTTATTTATGTATTTATTTATTTATTTATTCATTTTTATTTATTTATTCATTTATTATTTATTTATTTATTTATTTAATTAATTAATTTATTTATTTTTATTTATTTATTCATTTATTTTATTTATTTATTCATTTATTTATTTTATTTTTATTTCATTTATTTCATTTATTCATTTATTTATTTATTCATTCATTCATTTATTCATTCATTTATTCATTTATCTATTTATTCATTTATTTATCTTATTGTGTAGTAGGAAAGAAATCTGTTGTCTGTCTGGTATGACTGGAATTATTGTCGTCATTGAATTGTCCGCCATGTTTTATTAAGTTAAGTTTATTTATACACGCGTTAACATTTTATTTCTTGTAGTGTGTGTAGGATTTTTCGGTAGGCCGTGAACATCTGCTATGGTTTTTTTTTCATATTTTAATTTATAACCAGTTCGGTCTCAGTACAGCGAACGGGGTTCGTACCCCAGAACAACGCTTTGTTAAGAGTTATAATTTTGTTAGATAGAATAAAGAAGTGTCACCAAAAATTTAATTTCAAAATCAGGACGGTTCCGAAAGGTTGCATAAATTTCCTTTTTTTTTTTTTTGACATTTAAGTCCATCTGCGTCTATGCAGTTTTATAATATATGAGTAGACACTTGTAATAGGAAATGACTTAATCAGTTGATTAGACCGCACGATTCCCACATATAAAGCATTGAAGAGTAAAACGAAGATCAAAACGTCTGTAACAAGTGTAGAAACAGGCCAGAAGTTAAAGCTTAGAGTAATAGGAATGTTTTCTTCAACTTGTGCAGTGCTGAAACAGTTGACAATAGCATTGCGACACAAGACTCGCTAAACGTGGGCTTTGGCATCTCACAGCCTGCTGGAAGACGTTTCTTTGCTCTCCATGTTTCCGCAGTTGTTTCGTATGGGTGCCAACAGTACGAAAGCCATTAACAGTGCGTCGCCATGGGGACAGACTCCCGCAATCTGAGAAACAACAGACAACTGCATATTAGCATCGCTCTTTTTTTCCTCAGCCATAAAGTCTGACAGCGTTTATGAATTTTAACAAGAATGCAGCTTACTGCAGTCGCCGATGTCTTGAGATGTCTTTAACTGTCTTATATCGACAGTGGGGTTATTTATGGTTATGTGACAGTTGAGGCAAAGATTTGACTCTGCGTGGAAGTGTGGTATTCTGCTTTTGTTCTTCAGAGAGGTACAAAATTACTAAAAATTCTTACGCATATTTTTTTTTATTTCATTCATTTCCCGCCCTGGTTATAGAAAATAAACAGATAATCTAGAGGCAAATACAGACTTCTATAGAATTGCATATTACAATCCTCTAGCTTGAGGAATGATATCACTTCTTTTACGAGTATCTTTCGACATCGCAAAAATGATAAATAAGACCAGAGTCCTGCATTGGAGTTAAATCCCTCGCTTGAACTCGGTCGAGTGTCGCACCCTCGAGTGAGATACGATCGGTCGTGATACGCTCGTAATAAATAGAAGCACAGTACAAGGTCATCTCACCGACATGTCTTATCTTGTATGGAAGGCGACAGATAAGATGCACATATGTTTTGCTCACACGGTAAAAATAAGGCTTTATTTTCTGCGTTTATGACAAACGTTTAATGGAACGTACTAAAACAGGAACATGAAGTTATAAATAAAATAGTATGAAAAACTTCGATATACAGTTATTATTGCTAATTAATAATTATTCAATATTTGATTTACCACATATATAATATGATAGGTCCATACATAGTGTTCCGCCTATATACTGCGACAATGTAGAAACGTTTTACAAAATATTATTGATATAGCAGTAGATTAATAACAATATTAGTACAGAGATAACGTCACAGAAAATATAATAAAACGAATAATCATGCTGCACAACTGTTACAGACGCAAAGATTGATACACTAATTATTAGAGATTATTATTATTATTATTATTATTATTATTATTATTATTATTATTATTATTATTATTATTATTACTAGAAAACTTGATAGAGTTCTTGCATTATCGTGATTGTGTTCTCCGTTTATAATAATTATATTTACATCCAATAACATCTATCAGATGTGGCAAAAACAAAATCACTCCTGTGGAAAAAAAAAAAAACATTTACCTACAACATTTATATTAAATTTTAAAGCAAGTGTTGTAGTTGTACTATGGAGAGGTTAGTTAAACACTGCAAAGTTTTGAAATGATAAACATCTATGATGTTACTACACAGTTCATCACTGTAACAAGAACGAATGTCTAACGCTCGGCTTATACCGTTCGAGGATTTATCGCTCGCGACAATTTTACCCATCATGCATGTGCGCTACCTATCGGATTATGCTATGAACTACTTGGCGCTCGAGCGAAAACGTCCGCTGCAGACCTCTGTAAGACAAGATAAGTGGTTAAGTGAAGCTTTACAACAATGTACCCGCTAACAAACAAAACACTTCCCAAAGATTCTTCTTAAAAGTGAAGTGCGATTATAGTTTTACGGAAAATTTAATGTGCAATACGTTCTATAAGAATTTAGATATCTTAAACCCGATTTCCCCATTTGTTTTGTCGACTTTTGTCATGAAATTTTACACAATTTAGAGTGATCACATAACCCTTTTTCTATTTCAAATTTTGAAGTTGTATTCAATATGGTGTCTTTCAAGATGGCGTAGGATTACTCTAGAGGCGTTCTTTGGGACAAGAATTTATTTACAAAATCTTGAATTTGAGGTGCAAAGGATCAAATATTTTAGATCTCGCAGAACGGCATTCAAATGTTTTTACAGGGCACTGTGTTTCTTGGAGAATATCTTGTCAGAAAGAAGATGTGTTATTAAAGATTCGATATATGCTGGGAATGAAACAGAGACTTAAAGTGCGTTAAGTTAATATACCAGGTAACGCCTAAATTATGTGTATAATTGCTTTATACACTAGTGTTATAGGCGAAATAAAATGAAACCGTACCGTGTGTTTTTCTGTTTATAGGACATATAAGAAACCTATCTATAAAAACATTGAAGAAATAAGGTAATCAGTGGGCCGTGTTAATCAGGCTGTAACTTAGCAACCATAAATGATGTTCTCTTGTCTTATAAATTGTCAAAGCCTGCTAGTTTTTAAACGTGAACCACTGATTTATTTATACATAGGTTTCTTATGGTAATTTTAAATTCCTACATCTTATACCCCGTATGTTATGGGTTAAGCCGTAGTTACAGGTGTTTAACAAGCAATTCCATCAACTAGAATGTGATTCTTTAATTTAAATTTGAATTTTTTTCTTTATACGATCAGGGAGAGAATTCCATAGGCGTGGAATCATTATGCTGAAAAATGATGAGTAGAAGGATGTTCTGTGCAGAGGAATAGAGAGAAGGTACATGTTCCGGGTTCGAGGTAGTGAAACGTAAACAAAACGAGATGCTAGGTAAGTGGATTCCAAGACAACAGTTCTAATGACGGTATTACAAGTTCGAATTTTCTAATGTCACAAACGAAACGAACACAGATATTGTGAACACCCTGTAGTCTGTGAAAAAAGAGCACTATTTAGATTTTGACTTTTTAATGAAATTTTTATTTGTACAGGGACACCATTTTATTTTTTACTAACATTTTTAATATTAACTTGCCTATACTTCTGGATCAACGCCGTTTGCTACCCCCTTCCACGACTGGAGTTCAATGATACTGGCGTAATATACAAACAAATCACTTTACTAGGTATAGGAGGGAAGAAACGTAGTTCATCTATTTACGTAAACTAGGAAATATTGCGCTTTTGAGTTCGATCATTTTCATTAGGTTTTTGTTTAATCAAAATACAGTACAGTATTAACAATGAGTGTTTTTACTCACGAACTGAGCTGTCCATGTGGACGTATTCATTATGCAGTGTATATTATACTGTCTACAGCACATTAGCGTACAATATAGAGAATGAAGTTAAATTGAAAAATAATCATAATATAGATATTTAAACACATTTTTTAAAATGGAGGCCGTTCATTTCGATACAGGCTTCAGTTCTAATGTGCATATTATCGCACTATAGACTATTGTACCTAATCCCAATTACCAGTTTCGTCCTTCGTACTAGTAACTCATGTTGAAATAATTCTGTACCTACTCTATAACAGAGTACCTACATACTGTAAATTCAATCTTCACTTCTGCCCGATCCGAAAAGATAAAATTACTCAGAAATGCTATCTACTGTCCGTCCAAGTGGTTATGTCGCAGGGTCGTAGAAAGGGAGGAAATCACGTGACAGTTAATTACTTAACGAGGCCCTTTTATTTAAGTTATTTTAAACAGTTGTATAATATTACGTAGACGTCCAGTTCCTAACAGAAATTAATGTTCTCAGAAAAGAGCTAAGACAGCCCAGCCACTAGCTGGCGAAGAAAAGCTGGTGGGGGAAACCGGGATGCGACGTAGGCAAATGGACGACAGTACCTGTGCGAAAATGATTCAATAGTGAAAGCTCTTTCGTCACTGGAAAACGCGAACATATTTTTTGAACGTACTGTTTACTATGACCGTAAGGCTACTATGACTGTATATGCGGTCTTGGATCTGTGTGGAGGACGGTTGAACTTCATTAGTAGAAGGGGTGGGAGTGAAGTACGTTAAAAAACTCAGGTACAATAAAAATTGAAGTAAAAATAAAATGATGTCCCTGTATATTTCAAGAAGTAACAAAGACGAGCTTTCCTTTCCTGTATTGGTAGCGCGTGTTGTTGTTGTGATGCAAATTGCAGTTCATTTCCCTTGCATTACCGCCAATAATCCAGTTTAGTACTCCAGTCACTGCCACATGGGTCGTAATCAGCCGCTCTGTGGATGTGAATTCCAAGCTGGTCATCACCCACATTGATTTTCATATCGTAGCTTTGTCACACGTTTCATTACGCACTTTTCATATTAAGTTATATATAGATTTCATCATCGAACTTTTATTTTCTAAGAAGCGGTTCTCTTTTGTCTATATTTCATTCTTATGTCATAATGAATCTTCAAATGTTTTCTGTGGCATTTGTAAACTAAATCAGAAGCCTCTTCCGATAAAACTTTATTTTACATGATGTAGTATTGAAAACAATTGAACACCGCAATAAAAATCTGACTAACGACTTGGATTTGTGTGGTATTGAAAGTAACAATGAAATATTCTTGAAAATGTTAAGATTTTGTAATTAAAAATAATAATTTCAGTACTGGCGACATTATTTTCTATTAATAGTCTATCATAGATAGGTTTGGAAGTAAATCCCGAAAAGACAAAGTATATGATTATGTCTCGTGACCAGAATATTGTACGAAATGGAAATATAAAAATTGGAGATTTATCCTTCGAAGAGGTGGAAAAATTCAAATAATATCTTGGAGCAACAGTAACAAATATAAATGACACTCGGGAGGAAATTAAACGCGGAATAAATATGGGAAATGCCTGTTATTATTCGGTTGAGAAGCTTTTATCATCCAGTCTGCTGTCAAAAAATTTGAAAGTTAGAATTTATAAAACAGTTATATTACCGGTTCTTCTTTATGGTTGTGAAACTTGGACTCTCACTTTGAGAGAGGAACATAGATTAAGGGTGTTTGAGAATAAGATGCTTATGAAAATATTTGTGGCTAAGAGGGATGAAGTTACAGGAGAATGGAGAAAGTTACACAACACAGAACTGCACGCATTGTATTCTTCACCTGACATAATTAGGAACATTAAATCCAGACGTTTGAGATGGGAAGAGCATGTAGCACGTATGGGCGAATCCAGAAATGCATATACAGTGTTAGTTGGGAGGCCGGAGTGAAAAAGACCTTTAGGGACGCCGAGACGTAGATGGGAAGATAATATTAAAATAGATTTGAGGAAGGTGGGATATGATGGTAGAGACTGGATTAATCTTGCTCAGAATAGGGACCAATGGCGGGCTTATGTGAGGGCGGCAATGAACCTTCGGGTTCCTTAAAAGCCAGTAAGTAAGTAAGTAATAGCCTATTATAATCACTTGTGTTTTAGTATGAATTGAACAATATTCGGAGATTTACCTTCCCTACGTATATTTCTAAAACAAAATTAATAAAAAAATCTTTAAATTCCACAATTTATATCTGTTTACCTTTTAATATATATCATATATTAATTTCAGATAAGAAATATGTTCAATATGCAAAATATTGAATTACGAATCTTCCAGTCCATACTGGTGACCATATTTTATCAACTTTAAAATCTCTACAAAATTACTTATCCAATTTCATAATCCAAGGACAATACGCTTACGGTATAATTTCAACGAGGTAATTAAAAAATAATTACACAAATTCTAGTTAATAACAGGCTATTAATCTCGGCGGATCAAAATTTATTTTAATTTCTGCAATTCCCTTCCATTCTGCATTAATCGGTTGCATTGTTTTTCCATACTCTATCTTGTTTACTCCCTTCAATAAACCTGAATTGCGACGCAATTTAATAAAACAACTGAAATACGAAATGTAACAATAGGACAGCAATCATAGGAAACAAAAGAGCCCTGACGTCGAGAATCCGAAGGTTTCTATAGAGACGAGTTTATTTACAAAATGTAATATCGTAACTTTATATTCACTAACGTGTCGGAAAACAATATTATTTGACAATTATGTTTCGGATGACAATTATACATGAAGTTTTTTGTGAATATAAAACAACATTTTTATAAAAAAAATATTATGTACGGTGCAAATATAGAGCAACTTTCTTTTTAAAAGTTTAATATTATAAACGATAAGGCAATAACTTGTTTTAAAGGTTTGGTAACCATGCTATTTTCTCTTTTTTTAAGTATGTGTATCGGAAAAGTTGTGTAATCAGTAAGAAAATTTTTATGGCATAAGACAATATTAAGCAAATTTTTTCCTGTAAGCATTTTTTCCACTTTTTCAAGGTTATGCGGTTTATTTTTGTATACATTTGCTTTTAGAGTTCCACAGAGATTGAAGTCTACTAAAGGTTAAGTCCGGGGATCATGGGGGCCAGACTTTGCTACTGATAATTATATTTTTGAATACTCAATGAAGTTCGTCCACAGGATAGTCAGCTGTATGTGCTCTTGCAAAATCGTGTTAGAAAGAGGAAAAACCACTCTCCCTTTCCGACAAATAACACATTTACCCGTATTAATTTTGAGCCACGGACATCATCCCAAACTCCAAAATTTCAGCACTAAAGTTACTGTATTTTAAACGTGTAGTTACAATTATTTAAAGATCACCGCTACCTTTTATCTATATTTATTTATAGTGTCTCGATGTTATTTCGCAACTATCAGTAGGTTACTATAGGGAATCCTTGTTGATGTTGTACTCTGTCTATGATTTCATGGTAATTGGGGCACAATCTGGTTTTCTTCTTTATTTAACTGAAAATTACTTAAATTAAGGCGAGAAAAACTATGGAAGAAATCTCGACCACATTAATCAGCATCGGGTATCGAACTCGGGATCTTCCGAATGCGATTACAATGTATTGCTAGTGAGCCATTTCTTTCGATCACCACTACTTGATATCTGCCACATTGTAAGGAAAGTTTGTAAATCGCTACAGAAAATAAATACGTGATAATATCTTAATTTATATTATATTAAATGGCGTAATTTACAAGTAGGAAGTATAACTATAATAATAATAATAATAATAATAATAATAATAACAATAACAATAACTAGCCGTACCCGTGCGCTCCGCTGCACCCGTTAGAAATAAATATAAAGTAATTACATAATTAAAATAGGACGTTTGATCCAGGGAACATTCGTGTTTGATAGAAGGATAAATCGTTTAATATGTTACTTAATTTAAATTGTATTTAAATAATTAAAATGCGATCATTTTGGTCCAGGATTCACTCAGAAGTTACTGTAATAACATTATAGCATAATGTCCATCTAGAGAAACTACACTTTTAATGGTGAAATAATAATTAATTATACAAATCTGTTAATTTAGCTTTCAATATTACTTCATACAAACACAGAAACATTCTCTGTAGGCTATGTTTAATAGCTTTCGATTGTTGTTGTCCAAGGCCCCTTATAGACGTAGTCATTTGTTTTCATTTCATTACACCGCCTTAGATGGAATTGTATTTTAATTTTGAAATTCATTTATCTCATTAAATATCAGTCCTATCAAAATTATGCAAAGAATAAAACTTATCGGCAATCATTTTCAAAGAAACTTTTGTTATGTAACATATTTCACAAAATCAATATAATAATCAATATAATTGATTTATTTAATTCAATCCCCCTTATAACCCCCTTTTAAGTAACGTATTTTGAATATCATATAGCCTAAAATCTAAGTTACAACGAACTTAAATTATATTCTAATTTTCATATAAATCGGTTCAGCCATTATCGCGTGAAAAGGTAACAAACATCCAGACAGACAGACATACAAACAAAAATTTAAAAAAAGCGATTTTCGGTTTCAGGGTTGTTAATTATATATGTTAGGACCAATTATTTTTGGAAAATCGAAAATTACCAGAAAAATGTTGGCTACAGATTTATTATTAGTATAGATAATAATAATAATAATAATAATAATAATAATAATAATAATAATAATAATAGTACTGAAAATGATGTGTTATTTTTTCGCTATAATCAGCGACGGCTATATTTAGCTTACCACCAAACAAAAGACCACTTACCCCCTTGCAGGCATTAAGCAACTCTTCAGTGACATCACAATGACGTCACACCTGACTTGGGAAGAAAGGAAAAGTCAATCGATGTTTATTGCAGTAACTTTTTTTTAACGAAAATGTCCGCACAAAAAAGCGTAGGGGTTGATAGCTGCCAACCCAGCTGGCATCGCTTCAACATATCACCCCCTCACCCCGCACCCCCCGTATTAAGGGGGTAGGACTCCCCGAGTTATTGTCTGCCAAGCACACATTACGTGATAAGTGTTAACCATGCTGTCGACACGACCTGTAAGAAGGATGCAGCCCTCTTCGCACGATTGCTTAATTGCGCGTTGCTAGGAGACACAATCTGCGTTTAAATGCCGTGTAATCTCTACTTAACTTTATGAGCCTTGTCAGGGGGCCGTGGTTTCGGATACGCTTTTACGACATTGTTTTCATCAGTCTATGACCGGTTTATGAATACGACCGCCTCCACAAGACAGGATAAATCATTTGCCGTATCTATGACAACCGTCGTCATATTCCTGCCACTGTTTGATATGCTGTGAGCTGTAATTAGCTCGACAGTCAACTGTCTTCTTGTATACGGCGCTATATAAATTTGTTATAGAAGGCCTTGGAATGACAAAAGATTGCGAAGGTTGTATAGGGCTTAATATATGGTGTTTAAATCATATATAATAATAATAATAATAATAATAATAATAATAATAATAATAATAATAATAATAATAATAATCTATACTAATAATAAATCTGTAGCCGAAATTTTTCTGGTAATTTTCGATTTTCCAAAAATTATTGGTCCTAACATATATAATTAACCACCCTGAAACCGAAAATCGCTTTTTTGAAATATTTGTTTGTATGTCTGTCTGTCTGTCTGTCTGTCTGTCTGTCTGTCTGGATGTTTGTTTTTATCTTTTCACGTGATAATGGCTAAACGGATTTCGATGAAAATTGGAATATAAATTAAGTTCGTTGTAACTTAGATTTTAGGCTATATGGCATTCAAAATGCATTGTTTAAAAGGGGGTTTATAGGAGTGCCTGAATTAAATAAACCGAAATATCTCGCTTATTATTCATTTTTGTGAAAAATGTTACATAACAAACGTTTCTTTAAAAGTCATTTCCGATAAGTTTTATTCTTTGAAATATTTTGATAGGACTGATATTTAATGAGATAAATGAGTTTTAAAATTAAAATAACTGCCATCTAAGGCCGTGTAATGAAATAAAAAACAAATGACTTCGTCTATAAGGGGCCTTGGACAGCAACAATCGAAAGCTATTAAACATAGCCAAGAGAATGTTTCTGTGTTTGTATGAAGTAATATCGGAAGCTAATTAATTGTTTAATTATTATTTCACCATTGGAAAGTGTAGTTTCTCTAGATGGACATAATTCTACAATGTTATTACAGTAACTTCTGAAACATGTAGCAAGTAATATAAAGTACAGACATTAAAAGTAAATGAAATGTCAGTCTTCATTAAACTATGGTTGCATGTAATAACAATTAAGAAACATGTTAAAGGAATTGTCATTGCACCAAATGAGTGTCTCTGGACCAAAATGATCGCATTTTAATTATTTAAATACAATTTAAATTAAGTAACATATTAAACGATTTATCCTTCTATCAAACACGAATGTTCCCTGGATCAAATGTCCTATTTTAATTATGTAATTACTTTATATTTATTTCTAACGGGTGCAGCGGAGCGCACGGGTACGGCTAGTAATAATAATAAAAGAGGGTGGTGCAATTTATAAGCTTGTACTTGCAATTTTGGAAAAGGAAATTGTACCAGAACAATGGAAGGAGTCCATAATCGTACCTATTTTTAACAAGGGGTAACTTTCGAGGAATATCACTTTTCTTGACGTCGTACAAAATTTTGTCCAATATCCTTTTGAGAAGATTAACTCCATATGTAGATGAAATTATTGGGGATCATGAATGTGGTTTTAGGCGTAATAGATCGACTATTGATCAGATTTTTTGTATTCGACAGATATTGGAGAAAAAATGGGAGTATAAGGGTACAGTGCATCAGATATTCATAGATTTCAAAAAGGCGCATGACTCGGTTAAGAGAGAAGTTTTATATGATATTCTTATTGAATTTGGTATTCCTAAGAAACTAGTTCGATTAATTAAAACTTGTCTTGGCTGTGAAACTTGGACTATCACTTTGAGAGAGGAACAGAGATTTAGGGTTTTTGAGAATAAGGTTCTTAGGAAAATACTTGGGGCTAAGAGGGATGAAGTTACAGGAGAATGGAGAAAGTTACACAACACAGAACTGCACGCATTGTATTCTTCACCTGACATAATTAGGAACATTAAATCCAGACGTTTGAGCTGGGCAGGGCATGTAGCACGTATGGGCGAATCCAGAAATGCATATAGACTGTTAGTTGGGAGACCGGAGGGAAAAAAGACCTTTAGGGAGGCCGAGATGTAGATGGGAAGATAATATTAAAATGGATTTGAGGGAGGTGGGGTATGTATTAATCAGGATAGGGACGAATGGCGGGCTTATGTGAAGGCGGCAATGAACCTCCGGGTTCCTTAAAAGCCAGTAAGTAAGTAGTAAGTAAGTAATCTTGCCTTTCATCCACCTCCACAGATAAAAATAGACAGGTCTGGGGACCTTGGTGGCCAATGATCGTCACCACCGCGGTCGATTCATTGTCCGGGAAATATGAGATTTAGATTATATATCACTTGAAGGCTAGAATTTATAGGAGCTCCGTCATGTTGGAAAAACATACCCCATCCTTGTTGCCAAGGGACCTACAAATAGCTGTTTCTCTACACTCATTATGAACAGTGCTGCCCTCAGCAGTGCGCACGTACTATTCCTTTGTACGTAGTCATCTGTCGTTTGTTGGTACCATTTGTAAGACTTATGTGTAACATTCAAACAGCTGTACCTCCAAACCTATTGAAAAAAAGACTATTTGAACTCTTTTGCTATGAATAGTCCATCTAACCACCTTGTAACATATTTATTATTCCTCCTGAATAACCCTGTATAGGGTATTAGTTTGTCAACTGTTTAGTCAATTTGGTACTTTAATAACTTGAGATTTCTTATCTCGTATGAGATGGGCCCGTCTTATACTTTCATTTGTTTTTAACGTTACTCCTCTCGTATGACAACAGGGATTCATTTGGTGAAAGCTTAGTGACAGAAAGTGTTTTCAAGTAGGTCCGCTCCCAATTAATAAACATGCATAGAGTCACTGCTTCCTCTTACATAGGAAATCTAAAATTTTGTATTTAGTACCTCCAGTATAGATGTAGTAACGTGACATTTTACCAATACTAATTATACATTTTTATCCTAGATCTCTGTAATGTGCCATTAGGAAAGTTCAGGATAACAGGCAGGGTTTGGAATTGAACGGGTTACATCAGCTGCTTGTCTATACAGATGACGTGAATATGTTAGGAGAAAATACACAAACGATTAGGGAAAACGCGGGAAGTAAATCCCGAAAAGACAAAGTATATGATTATATCTCGTGACGAGAATATTGTACGAAATGAAAAAATAGAAAAATTGGAGATTTATCCTTCGAAGAGGTGGAAAAATTCAAATATGTTGTAGCAACAGTAACAAATATAAATGACACTCGGGAGGAAATTAAACGCAGAATAAATATGGGAAATGCGTGTTATTATTCGGTTGGGAATCTCTTATCATCCAGTCTGCTGTCCAAAAATCTGAAAGTTAGAATTTATAAAACAGTTATATTACCGGTTGTTCTTTATGGTTGTGAAACTTGGATTCTCACTGTGAGAGAGGTACATAGGTTAAGGGTGTTTGAGAATAAGGTGCTTAGGAAAATATTTGGGGCTAAGCGGGATGAAGTTACAGGAGAATGGAGAAAGTTACACAACACAGAACTGCACGCATTGTATTCTTCACCTGACAATTAGGAACTTAAAATCCAGACGTTTGAGATGGGCAGGGTATGTAGCACGTATGGGCGAATCCAGAAATGCGTATAGAGTGTTAGTTGGGAGACCGGAGGGAAAAAGACCTTTAGGGAGGCCGAGACGTAGATATAAAAATGGATTTGAGGGAGGTGGGGTATGATGATAGAGACTGGATTAATCTTGCTCAGGATAGGGACCGATGGCGGGCTTATGTGAGGGCGGCAATGAACCTTCGGGTTCCTTAAAAGCCATTTGTAAGTAAGTAAGTATCCTAGATCCTTTTTGTCCCTTAAGATTTTATTCTCTGCTTATGATTGGCTGCAAATAATTAGCACATCTTAATTTTACGAAAACAAAGATACGTATTTAGTGCTTGTAACTTACCATTGGGTTTTATTGTACAAGAATCGTTCTACAACTGTTGAAGTTGGACAGCGTACTGGCAAGGAACTGTTAATGACTTCATGTCGAAACCTTTTCATGAAAATTCGCGTATGTTATATCTCGACGGAGGCTAAAAAAAATGTGAAAAAATATTAGCTGACAATACCAACTGAAAACGTTAAAGTGTTGGTTATGTGACGTAATCTCGCATGCCATGAGTAAGGAATGAAAACTCGGGAAATATTTCCAAGTATACATCGTTATACCTTAATGTAAGATGTCAAGTAAGTTTTCACAATCTCAAACAATTGCTGTAAGCAATTATTCTTTTTCATCTCTCTTTATCTGGAGTGTAGTTTTATATGCACGATATCAGGGAGGTTTCGACAAAAAATTATGAAAACTTCCCCTATTAATAATCCACAGAATATAGACTGGAATTTCAGACTCGTTTTTGTTTGATTTTATCGCTAAAATTCCCCTTCTGGAAAAAATATATTTAGCTCCTTTATTTTTCTCCGAAGAACATAAAAATATAACACCTTTTTCTTGAGTAAAGGACCAAAACGTCTGAACGGAGCCGCCATTTTCAGTCTACTATCTATGCGGGAAATAAATGACGATCGCAAAGCATGTTTCATAGTACCGTCACAGTCTAATTTATATTATAGTCACGAAGCTCAATACGTAGTAAATATGCATCCATAGATAGTTGCTAATCACTAGGATCGCTAATATCGCCTCATTACAGACAATTCGAAACAGTATCGGCACAGTCTATTGTTCTTAGTACCCTCACAACTCAAGCTTCGTGACTATATATAGGCTACTAGACTGTGGTACGGTAAAGAATTTGCAGTTTGAAATGTTGGCAAGCAAAGAAAAAAATGCTAGAATAGTGATAAAAAGCAAACAAATGCTAGGGAAGTGATAAAATTAAACAATTGCTAGGTAAGTCATAAAATTGTGCGTTAAGCAACCATGATTGGTTGAAAGATGTCCTTTCGTACCTTTTATTGGTCTAAAGTAGTGTGATGTAGTAAAAGTGTAATAGTCACTGTAACATTAGATATTATCTAATTTAACTTACCGGAATTCATAAATAGTTTACATTTAATTCTTAATTACTCCGTATAATCTTCAATACATTTTAATCTTGAAGCAATATATTCTCTTGAAGTTTCTTAACCGCAAACAGTCATTTTTCAAGTAGATCTGACGTTTCAACCGCATTATTGGTCGGTTGCGATTGTTTTCGCGTGACATCTGGTGGGAAACAATTGAAAATCGATGCAAATAGTTGAAAGTGAATATTAAAAGTACTTTTCACACTGGTGTTTAAATATTTCGGCTACAGTCGTATAATAATAATAATAATAATAATAATAATAATAATAATAATAATAATAATAATAACAATAATAATAATAATAATAATAATAATAATAATAATAATAATAAACTAATAATAATAATAATAATAATAATAATAATAATAATAATAATCTTTTAAACTTGCTAGAAATAAAAAAACACTTTTACGTTTGTCTGCCAAAATACATATTTTCTTTTGTACCTTTTGTCCGCTAATTAAGATTCATAATAGTAATATGCGTTACAAGAGCGGTATGTTGAAGTTTTCATGTTCGAGGAAAAGTTTGAAAAAGCGAAACGTAGTTGAGCTTTTTTAATTTCCGAGAATTGAAAGAAAACATACCGCTCGTGTATCGTACATTATTTTGTGCGAAGATCGTTTATTACATACCTGAAAAGAGGAATTTCTAATTAGTTGCAATGAAATCTCCATCTTGGTTTCTGTTCAATGACGGCAAATTTGCAAAACAAAAATATCTATCTTCAACATTGTTGCTTTAAAATGTTTTCTGTGTTTACTATACTCCAGCAGGCCGTAATATATGTCTGTTTCCCCCAGTCTATAAATGCGAACTTAAAACAAACGGTAAGGTTATGTAATGATTTATTTTTCATTTTAATATTTTAACAATATTATTTATATAACATATTGCAGTAATAACATCGGCGTCTGGAATCTTGTTGATTTTTTCACAGCTTCCTTAATGTTACTTGTATCAGGAATGAAATAAGTTTCGTGGAGTTGCAGACTTTACTTAATTTTTGCAAATATTTAAAAACAATAATTAACAGTGCAATTTAGGTGAAATTGCAGTGGTAAGTTTCAATTTATAATTATTACTATATTGAACGTCTCTAAAAATAATATGTTAAAAGCCTAAAGCAGTAAAATGAATGTCGCGCTTAAGCGGTAAGAAGAGGGAAATTGTTATGTGTGTTACGTTGGGAATACTGAATGTGGAATTTTAGACTTACCGCGGATTGGTTTTGTGCGGAAACCAAGCAAATACGCACGATCTCGCACAAAATATATTTTAAAAATTACAAAATATAATGCGTATTCTTCAGCAGGTTTCACAAGCCCTTACAAACTATAGTTAAAATATTATAATGTTACCAACTGAATTACACATTTAAAAACATCAGACAAGCACTAATTGGAATAGTATTAAGATGTTTCTTTTACAGTTTGCAGAGAGTAGGCTAGATGAAAACATTTTAGTAATTGAAAGGTTAAGTAACTTACATTAAATACAAATCACTCACTATGATTAATTTAAATATTTTAACAATGAAATAATTAAGTACTTTTCCATTAAAATATCAGATAATTAAATATTAGTCATAAAACATATTTTTATAATCCTGTGATTTAATTTTGTTAACATTTTTTTCTTTCATGTTTGATATTTTATTGCGTTTCCAATAATTATGCACTCTTTTAATCCTACTATGTTTGTGTTTTGATGGGATTGTCTATCATTTAATAAAGTATCAAATAATATATTATCGTTTTTATATAAAATATATACCTTCATATTGAAAACTGTATTTTAAAGATTAACTCATTGCAGTGTTGGCTATTGGAAAACAAGAAAGGATTCTTAGATTTGGCAGAATGTATGAACATCAGGTTCAAAAGTTACTGCTTATTGTACCTCCATAAATATCCAGAAAATCAATCATTCAATCATTTTAACGGCCGGGGTTTGGTTCACAGGGTATGGAACAATAACTTTCACTTACAAGTACTTGTAAAGAATGGAGTTGTATGTACTGTTCTGTCCACAAAATGCACACAAATCTTAGCATTGTTAGAAAATGTGTTATTCTACAATTTTATTAGCTACAAGTGACGTCATTATTATATTATTTTACATTTCAGACATTAAAAGAAGGATTTTGTGAATTATTGTGGTGGAATGACTAAGTAAGCAATGCAGTTACTAACTTATGCCTAACTTATTGTATTGTATTGTATTGTATTTATTAACATTCCATGGTATTCATACATTGCTTCACAGCTAGAATATGGAACAAGTCAAAAAACTTAATACTATTATAAAATCTTAATTTATAGTCACAGTCTAGATGAAATATATACAGACGAGATTTACAATATAGTCTACTAGTACAACTCAAAGTTTTAGTATCAATTTCATGGAGCGTTGTTGAATGTCATGAATTCACCTACAGAATAGAAGGCGTGAGAAATTAGGTACTTCTTTAATTTGGCCCTAAATAATTTTATGTTTTGAGTTTCATTTTTATATCGATAGGGAGCCTATTAAAAATTTTTACTGCCATATAACGCACTCCTTTTTGATAGCACGATAGACTTGCCGATGGAGTATGAAAGTCATTTTTGACGTGTATTTATGCTATGAACTGTTGAATTAGTTACAAAGTTTTCACGATTACATACGAGGAAGATTATTAATAAAAAGATATACTGACAAGCCATGGGCATTATTTGTAGTTTTTTGAAAATAGTCCTACACGATTCCCTAGATTTGGCACCTACTATTAATTCTAATTACTCTTTTCTGTAATAGAAATATATTGTTACTATCTGTGGAATTTCCCCAGAATATTATTCCAAAACTCATTACCGAGTGGAAGTATGCAAAGTATATTGTTTTTAAGGTATTGATATTTACTATCTTTTGCATAGATCTAATAGCAAAACAAGCTGAATTTAGTTTGGGGTAATTTCTTTTATGATTTTTCCAATTTAACACATTATCGATTTTAAAGCCAAGAAATTTGGTTGTTGTTGTTTCTAATAGGGATCTATTGTTAATTATTGCGCTAGAAATTTGCGAAGTTGAATTTGGACAGGATTTAAATTGAATTATGTTAGTTTTGTTACAATTTAATACCAATTTATTGACTGAGAACCAGTCACATATTTTGAAGAGAATTTCCTTATGGTACATTGCTACTGTGTATGGAAGATGTTCTGACCTATACATGTCATGGAATGGTTTTCATATCACACCCTTTTGTTCGATAATAAAGACATTTAATCTTTCTCTAAATTTTAAGGAAATCTTTGACTTTACTCTCACTTTCTATGGTGCTGTTAGAACACATATTTAAGGCATTTGTTGTGGTGTGGATATGTTGTACATCAAACACACTTAGAGTGTCATTTTTCTCAATCTGGTACGAAAATCTATGTAAGATACACGGGATGATGTCCGATCATTCTTTCCTAAAGACAGGGAATGAAACAGTGGGATCAGTTGAAGTTAATAATTCGTGGAATATATCTATCCTACCTACAATATGTTTGATATGATACAGTCTTCGTCTATGTAGGCACTATTTATTATTATTATTAATATTAATATTCCTACTTCAGCCATATATAACTAACGGATGTACATGCGTTTCTAAAAGTATGCTACTTTATCACTAGATTTGAAGTTAAAAAAATGAGTCAAATAACAGTTGACATTCTACGGAATATGGAATGAATTTATTGCATTGCGAATGGGAAGATTTCCATGGTAACACTGGTACAATAAAAAAAGAGAACAAACACAATTTATACAAAAAACAAAGACATAACACAACACAAAGGACATAAAATACAAATATAAAACAAGACCCACAATAGCACGTCAATACAAACAATTGAAACAACACAATTAGGTACAAACAATAGCACAAATGACAACAAGAATAACACAAATACAAAGTCGTAACATGAACATGAGTCACAACACAAATACAAAAGCACAACACAAACAAAGACCTTAGAACACACTAAATCACACTAATGTTAGAAGAAAATCCACAAACGATTAGGAAAACACGGGAATTTTACTGGAAGCAAGTAAAGCGATAGGTTTGGAAGTAAATCCCGAAAAGACAAAGTATATGATTATGTCTCGTGATGAGAATATTGTACGAAATGTAAATATAAAAATTGGAAATTTATCTTTCGAAGAGGTGGAGAAGTTCAAATACCTGGGAGTAACAGTAACAAATATAAATGATACTCGGGAGGAAATTAAACACAGAATAAATATGGGAAATGCCTGTTATTATTCGGTTGAGAAGCTGTCAAAAAATCTGAAAGTTAGAATTTATAAGACAGTTATATGACCGGTTGTTCTTTACGGTTGTGAAACTTGGACTCTCACTTTGAGAGAGGAACATAGGTTAAGGGTATTTGAGAATAAGTTGCTTAGGAAAATATTTGGGGCTAAGAGGGATGAAGTTACAGGAGAATGGAGAAAGTTACACAACACAGAACTGCATGCATTGTATACTTTACCTGACATAATTAGGAACATTAAATCCAGACGTTTGAGATGAGCAGGGCATGTAGCACGTACAGGCGAATCCAGAAATGCGTATAGAGTGTTAGTTGGGAGGTCGGAGGGGAAAAAAGGCTTTTGGGGAGGCCGAGACGTAAATGGGAGGATAATATTAAAATGGATTTGAGGGAGGTTGGATATGATGATAGAGACTGGATTAATCTTGCTCAGGATAGGGACCAATGGCGGGCTTATGTGAGGGCGGCAATGAACCTCCAGGTTCCTTAAAAACCAGTAAGTAGGTAATAATAATAATAATAACAATAATAATAATATAGTTCTTAGAAGGTGGTCTTTATCTGTATAAGATAATAGACTCATGTTTGTACCGATCTCTTATAACTGAAAATAGGAAATCCATTAATTTTTATTTTAGTATGTGTAGTAGTCAAATTTGCCACAGTTACTTCACAAGTGTGTTGAAGTAATTTGGTCATAAGGTGGCAGGGGAGAGGAACTTTGTGCTTTGGGTTGGGACGGAAAATGAATTCCCTCCTGCACCCACAAACCCTGAATTCGTCACTAAAGAGAAGTAAGTTACTAGCAGTAACACTTCGGTTAAACAGAGTATCGAAGACGTCACTTGTAACTAGTTAATACAACTGTACAAGAACTTTCATGAAACATAATTTTCTGATACTTGTAAGTTACAAGGACTTTTTTGTGAAGTTTTGCTTCATACTTTAATTAAATCGTCCCTTTGTACCTTTAACTTCACTTTGAGTTTCATTGTTGCCAATATCACAAGTAATGAAGTGCGCCAGTGTTGCCAATACACCAAGAAAACTTAGTTAACTTTAAAAGTTGAATATAAAAGTGCAGTCTGTGTTGACGTTAATAATCGGTCACGTTAGTACAAGAATGTCTTCACGAGGCTTATATGCAGCTTTTCACTTCAAGGACAGAAATTCCCAGTTATTGAACCCGCAGTCCGTCCGCTGGATGGAAATGCCGCATTACGAGTATCACACTATAAATACCGTGCCGATAGTCCTACTTCCCTACAACAAGAATGAAACAAAAAAAAACAACAAACACACCCAATTTTTCAGTACAGCTAGACAGTTTGTAGTGTTGCTAGGACACAACAAACAAATGAAAGGCGACGAGCGCGTGCCCCTCTCTCCCCCCCACGGCGCGCTGCGGCGGCGCGGACCCCGTCGTGCCGGAGAGGCAGAGGGTAGTTTGAATCCGGCGGACAGTGGTGTGTGCAAGGTGTGCCCGTTATGTAGTGCCGGTGCCGTGGTGTTCAGGTTGTGGTGTTGTGGCAAGCAGAAAAGTGTTTAATCTCTCGGCGATGACGTCGTCCAGCGTGGGGTGGTCCCGGCGAGATGTCCAGCACGTCGACTGCACTTTACAATGCGGCAGGCCGTCGACGTGTGCCACAGTCCTCGGTTCATACCCGGTTCACGTCCTCACGTGATAGGACTTCCGAGTGCAGTCCTCGGAGTAGTCCGCAGGAAGGCTGTGAAAGGATTTTTTCTTTAGTCAGTTACCGAAACTGAACACCTTCTTGCCTCCAGAATAATAAAAAAGTCTTCATTAGTCACTTAATTAAACACCCTGTAACCTCTTCTTAGGCTCCGTGACCATGCTCTCTGTCGTTGAGGGCCCCTTATTCTCGTAACATCAGAATTCTCGTAGAGAGATTTTATTTTTTTTGTTGGTGATATCATACAAATTGTTTCCTCCCACACGCTCCAGGTGTCTCCAGCATCCGTCCACGTGCGTTCCGGTGTAGTAATGCTGTGATCTCGCCCCCCACCCCCTTCGTGTTGTTGTTGTTTACCCCGCCCGGGAAGAGATCCGGGGTCTTCTGTGCACGAAGCCGGATGGATGCTCAGTAATGGCCCAGTTTTCAAAGGACAGTGGCGAATCCCCTTGCTCCCCACTCGAGCACAAGTGAAGACAACAGGGCTGTGTTCTTGCTGGGGGGTGGAGAGCCGCTCCCGAGCAACCCTACCTCTGAGCAAAAGTGAAGGCCAAAGAGAGAGGAATGGCCGCCGTCGCGGGGATCTACGGCATCGGGGACGAGGGTGGAAGCAGCCGGTACTCGAGGGCCTTCCTCGACAAGCACACGACCACCACGACCACCTCCGACCACACGTGAGTCCGCCCCGCGTCCCCCACTCAGGACTTTCACCCCCACCCCATCTATATGGTTGTTGCAACTCTCGTGTGCTCCGCCAACTCGTTGTAGGGTGAATTGCTCTATTTTTGTCTTGCCAGTACATTTTGGACACTCTTGATTACATTGCACAGAAAGAAATATCCACAGACACTTTCCCACCTTGGCTTGGACAGTTTTCATACTATTCTGGCACACGAAAACTAAATGACGAACACAAGACCTGCAACTGAGTACTTTGATTTGAATTCACTTGTATAGATATCTGACTACTGGAGACTCTTCTCAACATGTAGAATTTTATAGATTCATTTAACCATTTCAGTTTCGAACATTAAATTTCCTCTCGATATTTGTACATATATAAATCAAAAACCCTGAATTCGTCACTAAAGAGAAGTAAGTTACTAGCAATAATACTTTGGTTAAACAGAGTATCGAAGACGTCACTTGTAACTAGTTAATACAACTGTACAAGAACTTTCATAAAACATAATTTTCTGATACTTGTTAGTTACAAGGAAGTTTTGCTTCATACTTTAATTAAATCGTCCCTTTGTACATTTAACTTCACTTTGAGTTTCATTGTTGCCAATATCAGAAGTAATGAAGTGCGCCAGTGTTGCCAATACACCAAGAAAACTTAGTTAACTTGAAAAGTTGAATATAAAAGTGCATTTTGTTTACGATAGTGCATATCGGACTCTGTGTTGACTTTAATAATCGGCCACGTCCGTACAGAATGTCTTTACGAAGCTTATATGCAGCTTTTTCTAGAGTCTTTTCATTGTTATTTGTATAAGGAAATATCCATAAATATTTTCTGTCAAGTTTCAGCAATTCTGATTTCGTTTTTACAAAAGAAAGATGTCTGGAAAGACACCAATTTGCCCTTGTTGATTTCATTGCTTATGTACTTTATGCAAATTTTTACCACCCCTGTCGGAACACTCCTGAGTACATTGTTCATGAATAAATGTCCTCCAGTACTTTCCCAGATAAAATGATACAAGACAAAATTCATAACAAACACCAAACTGTCATTAATTGTATACCTTGCTTTTATCACATACCATCATGTGATCCTTTACAGAAATTGTTCATTTGGACACTGATTACATCATATATGAAGAAATATCTCAACATTTTTCTTCCTCTGGAGAATTATAATATTCTGACAAAAAAATCTCGACAATCACTAAACTTCACTTCCCCAACGGCCTTGAATTGAATCCATTTGCATATACAGTTTAGTTCTTTGCTTTTACACAATTTATATAGGCTATTTCCTTTTGGATATGAAAATTCAGAGAACTGCTTGGACTCAGTTTGGATATTCCTTTCTATTTTTCGCACCTAAAATCTTAATATCTAGAACCAATCTTTAACAATGCACATCAAATTTTATTTTTCACCTATAAAAATCTTAACTTAATTGTTGGATCTTATTCCTAACAATGCACATGAAGAAATATCAACAAACACTTTTAATCTCGATTTTGATAACCATAATTTCATTTTGACACAATATTAAAATCCTGGCATCAACATGTTTCAACACTGTTCATTATATTGCAGATCTGATTATCTGTATAACTTTTACCATGTTGGTTTGGACACTAGTAATTACATGGAAAAATATATATATCCACTCTCTTCCACTTCGTTTCAGACGATTTCAAATGACTCTGAAACTATCACATTGGCCTTACTTGAACATTCTTTGATGTAATATCGATTATATTGATATTCACCGCTTCGTTTGAATGTACGTTTTGGTTGTTTAAAAATAAAATTTGAATATATTTAAACCTGTAAAATCGAGAGAGCTAACAGACCAATTTGATTTGGCAATATTTTTAAAATTAGTCTCTCTTCATTACTATGTATATAAGAAAATATCCACATAGGTCTGTCTTCTAGTTTGTTTTGGAAATTTTATTGCCATTCTGTCACAAAATGGGGATATTGACAGACATGAAACTGCCCTACTTGGACAGTATTGATTTGATTATGTGTAGGAGTTTGTAGCCATTACTGTTTTGACACTCATGATCACGTTGTACATAAAAAAATATATAGAAACACGTTTCCCATACAAATTTGAACAATATTTTTGTATCACTTTTCTACAGGATAATAATCAATACAAACACGAGATGGATAATATTTTAAACCCTTTTTATTTTAGTGTATTTATACAGTTCACTGACGTTTGACTTATTTTATTATCAGTGTTTGTAGAAACGTAAATTAGACTTTGGCCGATTTAGTTCGGAAATTTAATTCCCTGCTTAAAAGTCTTTAGAAAAACTATTCTATCCTAGTTCTGACAATCGCTAGATATTACAGTCACTACAGATATGTACCAACAACGGTTTGATTCATATTGAAGTAGCTAAATGTCTGGTATGAAACTGACCATTGTGTTGCTACACAGGTGAAAGCCTAGAACTGGTTATGTACAGTGGTCTTGACACATTTTTACTTCAATTGGCACGGATAATATCTTGATAAACGCCTGCCAATACTTGTTTCAATTGTAGACAGAAGTGTCGAGTTAATAGCTGGTCACTTCTGGAGTTCTTGAGCAGATAATATCTTGAAAGACGTCAAAAAGTTTCTTGCTGTGACTTGTTTCCACTTTTTATGCCCCATGGTAAAAAATACATCCGTTACAATTTAGTCACTTCGATCTAGAATGTTGGTTTCATTATTGTACAGATAAAAATCTCGATCAACATCTAATCACGTTCGTTCAACTCTCTTGAGCAGAGCAGTCTGGTTTGGAATGTTTTATTCTTACAATGATACTAAGGACATAACATTTTCAACCTCACAAAAGAGAAAAATGTCAAATAAGATATTATCATATCATTTTTGGCCCTAGATTCCATTTCCGAATACATTAAATGTTCCAATATCTTACAAATTGAATTTCAAAATAACTTGAAAGTAGTCAAACACCTTAACATTATGAAATTGTTTTTATCTCTGTTAAATTTCTAGAGTCAAAAATGTTTTTACTTAAAACATTGTTTAATAATTTTCTACAAATATAAATCCCTCAAATGCCAACAAGAATAAGCATTTCGATACAAAGTTGTAAGTATGTTTTAACAACAATGTTGTACAGATAACTATGTGGTGTAATATCTTGTCACTATTTTGATCAACATATTGAAATTTGTCATATGTTTGTGATCACAATTTGAAGACGAAAAACTAATTATCTCCACATTGTTGTCTCGTATCTGCTTACAGAAGTGGATTCTGTTAGCGATATTGCACTCCTAAACTTCAGGCTTTTGCTTGAAGAAAAACTATAGGACTACAGTTTGAAATCCTAAGTCGAAAGTGGCATGATGTAAGCCAACTTACTTTTATATAGTTCAAATCAAAATCTCTCAAATACCAGTGAAAAGTAACATCTTACGGGAGACTTATGGATTAGTTTATATTTTTCTAATTCAAAGATCAAAATCTTATAGTCAAGATCTCATGTGTCAAAACTCTAGGTTATGGGCTAGTTTGTTTACTCTGGGCCAAAGTATCTGACATCATATCTCAGTTAATTTTGCATAATTAAAAATCACAACCTTTAACATTCACGTGGAAGTAGATTCTCGCAATTAAATTAGTGGCATTACCAGACATGAATTTGTGAATCACAAACCAAAAGTATCATGTGCCAAAGTTGATTTACACATTTTTAGATAGGTATATAATATCTACACAAAAATGTCTTAAATCAAAATTAAAAATTAAAAACCTAGATCTGCAATATTGTACGAATCACCGACACGGGTTAGGTATTAGAATCTAGGCTTGTAATATGAATTCGCTTGGCGTGGGTTCGAAACCCACATAAGCTGTTACTTGGTTGGATTTTTTTGCAAGGTTTTCCCAAACGGTAAGGCAAATGTCAGGTACTTCATGGCTAATTCTTAACTTAACCTTGTCAAAATTCTATCTTCTATCATCAATTCCATAGTTGTTATATAATCTCTCAGTCGAAACAAAGTATTTACCCTTGTGGAATTCGGGAGAAAAATATTTGGAATATCTAAGCCAAATTACAATTGAAAAATAAAAAGTTTCTTAGGTTATATTTTGTTTTAAATTCACAAATAAAAGTGTCTAAAAGCCAAACCGCAAAAGAAATTTTTCGCAAGTGAACTGCATAGATGAAAATTCCTGATTTACGATCAAATTAAATTCAATCAGTTTTATGGAAAGAAGCTTTTAATATTTAAATCCACGAATTAAAATATCCGAAATAAAGACAAGAAATTTGTAATAAAATATTACCAAAATCGTTATCTTTCAAGATATATTTAATTTTCTTTTACATTTTTAAAATTCACAGAAAAATACTTTCAAATTCAAACACCAAGTGACATTTTTCGCACTGGAAATACACAGATGAAAATCTTTAAAACCAAAACGAAAAGCAACATCTGGACATGCATTTACTGACTGTTTTATACACAGAAAATTCACACAACTCTTGACTTACTGTCTTTTGACAACTGTACTCCACAAACAAAAAACAAACAGATCCAAGCCACGAGTGACACCATCTGCATCCACACACAGAATAACGTTGCAACAGCTGTGTACAATTTTCTGTCTTTTTAAACTGTAATTTGTGAATGTCTGCGTCATCAGATATCTGTGATCGAAAAACATTTAAGTAAATTGTTATGTTGGTTACGTAGTATTGCATGATTTTGTCCTTCAGTATACGCTATGCTTAAACTATTCATATACAAATAATACTATAACTTCACATAAAACAGGAGGACATGAAGTTACCATGGCTACGATCATCTGACAGAATACGGTGGCTAGTAATAAATGTGGAAACGTGGTTTTAAGGTAATGTAACGTTTCAATTGTATTTTATTTTCGTTTGTTTTGTTACGAATCAAGAGGGCATAGTTTATATGGGTATTATAGGGTGTTTCATCAATATATTTTTAATATATTTGAGAACATAACTATATTTATCGTCAGAAGTCACGAGCTGAGTTGAGTTTTATCACCGTGTTTGCTATAAATGTTTACAGCCATGAAGTTTTGTGAATCTTAAGAAATGTAAAAAGGCATTGCAAATATATTAATTGAATTAATTCTACTATATACATATTTGTAGGAGTTAAAAATATGAGATGTAGCAATATATTATATATATATTAATTTACTACATTGACATTAAAATTTCTTGAGAAAAACATTATATATCTACTTACAAATTTCAGCGATCTTAAAAACACAGATAGATTTATTCGTTTCATAATATTCTTATAGTTGCTTTACAGTATAGATTAAACAACATGTCCAATTCTTATATTTAACATATAAAAATGCAAATATAAAATATATACAGAATTAATACCTTAATGACAATAATACATTTTACAATGGAATACCATTTACCATTTATTAATGTATTAAATATACACAGAGAATTATTATATTGATATTTACACAGTAGTGTGAAATGTCAAGAATTCGTCTACAGAATAGAAGGTTTGAGATATTAAGTAATTTTATAGTTTTACCTAAAATAATGCAGGGTTTTGGTTATGATTCTTAATGTGCTCAGGAAGACTAATGAAAATTTTTATCGCCATGTAACGTAACCTCTTTGATAGCATAATAAATTTGATGATGGTGTACGAAAATTATTATTTCTGCTTGTGTCATATGACGAAAAAGAAAAACTTCCTTTTTAAATATTTAAAAAAATTAACAAGCCAGAATATTTATCAAATTGCAGTGATTTTTCATCTTCACCCTACACACAGAAAAACTATTAAATACTACAAAATATTTTCCAAGTGACAAAGATAGATTTAATTTTATGGTACGTAATTATTTGTGACAAACAACAAAATCTCTCAATTTACAGATGATTATCCACTTCTAGAGTCCACACAAGTGGAGTTAACGGTCAGCGCGTCTGGCCGCGAAACCAGGTGGCCCGGGTTCGAATCCCGGTCGGGGCAAGTTACCTGGTTGAGGTTTTTTCTGGGGTTTTCCCTCAACCCAATACGAGCAAATGCTGGGTAACTTTCGGTGCTGGACCCCGGACTCATTTCACCGGCATTATCACCTTCATTTCATTCAGACGCTAAATAACCTGAGATGTTGATACAGCGTCGTAGAATAACCCAATAAAATAAAAAAAATCCACTTCTAGAATATCATAAAATAATTTTATATAATTGGACGGAAATTATGAAAATTCGAAAGAATTTATCACAATTTATAATATTATAATGTGTAACAAATGTATTTATTTGAGTGACTTCTAATAGGTAAAATCTATTGCCATAATATTTCGAATAATTATTTCAGATAAGCATATTTTACATATGTAATAAAGTTCTCGGCTGTACATAAACGAATTTCATCAGTTTTGAGTAAATTTATGTAGGGAAATCAAAAATTCTAGTGATATTAATTAGGACTACTTAGCAAATAGAACAGTAGGTAAATAATAAAAAATAGAACACATAAGCTAGTTAATAAAATATGTCCAACGAAAGAATAAACTGACGTAAACACATACACGTGCTTTGGAGATCTCTGATTGGCTCTTAGACGCATCACACGTTTTCACGCATGAAATGGTCCTAGCGAAATGTTTCCATTTTAATTTTATTGTGTGTTCTACGATAGTTTGAAATAAATATTTATAAAGGACGGAAAGAAGAAAGTTTTCTCTCTTTTTTGTTTGTTGCCATGTGAACAGATTCATTGATTTTGTTAAATATAGTGTCATTAATATTTTGTTTGCTTTGTAATTGCTTTTCTGTATTTTACATTACTTCACTATTTTGTTGGACGGTATACAGAGGATTCCACGTTAAGAAAAAAGCATTGAGTATACGGGCTATGCCTTCAAATGTTCAGTTGCCATAGAAACGCCACCTACCACACAGCTTGTACAATGTACTAGGCAAGGCCCATAAAACAAATGTTTCTTTCTTAATATGGAAAGCTCTTTAGTATGAATTTTACTGTTCCTTATGACCATGGCCTCCTTCAATATCAAGTCCATGTTAAATATTTAAATATTATCGTTGTGTTAACATACACGTTGGAATAAACATATAAGTAGCTTACTTATTGTAACAGGGTTCTTTTAACTGTTTATAATTTTGTCGTTTTCTGAAATCACTTAAACATTCGTATTTATAGAATAATATATTTAGCAATATTTGAGTCTATAGTTGTATATGGCATAATTCGTTAGGGAGAAATTTCTAAATCGTATCTTACTCCGTTGTCTTTGCTTCAAAAGACAATAATAGTTAATATTTGTTTGTCAAATCTTGTTGATTTTCTTTTTGAGAATTATATATTCGTAACATTGAACAAATTTAGAATTTAATTCTGCTGAACATTTTCATAGACATAGTTGTAAATATGAAAATGACATAGAAACTTTTCATAAAACCAGACGAAATATCATGTTACCTCTTTCATTTGAGCGAAAATAAAATACAAAATCGTGGCAAATTAATTTTCGTATTATGCGTCTAGATTATACAATCAATATATAAAATAAATTCAGAACTAGGTAATCGTGATAAAATTTTCAGTAAGAAAATTAAATATTACACTTGTTTTAAATTGAAAGTGTCCATTTTAATAATATAAATACATATAATGTATTGGCCTATATTATATTGTAAATAATTATTTAACTATTATCGTATAGATATTTCACTTCATTTTTTTCCATTAGTGCTTTATTTCCAAATTCTACTCAAAATTTTAATTATGTCACTTAACTTCTAGTTATTATTAGTGTTATTATTCGGTTGAGGAGCTTTTATCATCCAGTCTGCTGTCAAAAAATCTGAAAGGTAGAATTTATAAAAAGTTATATTACCGGTTGTTCTTTATGGTTGTGAAACTTGGACTCTCACTTTGAGAGTGGAACATAGGTTAAGGGTGTTTGAGAATAAGGTGCTTAGGAAAATATTTGGGGCTAAGAGGGATGAAGTTACAGGAGAATGGAGAAAGTTACACAACACAGAACTGCACGCATTGTATTCTTCACCTGACATAATTAGGAACATTAAATCCAGACGTTTGAGATGGGGAGGGCATGTAGCACGTATGGGCGAATCCAGAAATGCATATAGAGTGTTAGTTGGGAGGCCGGAGGGAAAAAGACCTTTGGGGAGGCCGAGACATAGATGGGAAGATAATATTAAAATGGATTTGAGGGAGGTGGGATATGATGATAGGGACTGGATTAATCTTGCTCAGGATAGGGACCGATGGCGGGCTTATGTGAGGGCGGCAATGAACCTCCGGGTTCCCTAAAAGCCAGTAAGTAAGTAACTTCTAGTCTGATACGATATAACTGCCCCTAGCACGAGCATTTGCTGTTTTTGATCTGTATAATAAATTCATTTTTTTTTTAATTTTACAACAGTGGTAGAAGTTATATTTAATGGGACATGAAAAGTAGACAAATATATCAGATAATATTAACATTTTGTTAAGATCTAGATTTGTTTCTTTATTGACAGCAGAGAATAATTTCTTTCATTACTTGGTGATTCTTGAATCTCTTATTTCTTTCAACACAGAATTCTGGAAATTGTTTCCAAACCATCGCTTTCTTTTCTTTTCGTCCCTGTTGGTTGACCTTGTAAATCGGCTATGTACAAGGAAACAATTTAAAAACTCTAGGGATAGAACTAAATCGATAGTACACCGTTACAGACGGCCATGATTGGTTGAAATTCAACGGACTGTTACAGTCTATCGCTAAATAACTGTATGACTGAAATACCATACAAAAATATTTTAATCTTTGTATACCTCAAAGCTTCATTTCCTGGCATCAGTCTCTCATTTGTTTCAATTAAAAATATTTGTAAGTTACTATAGCAACAATCGAAATATCATACTATTCCAAGGCCTTATTCTCTGCTTGTGTTTTTATCTAAAAAGATCTTAATGCGAAAGATTTTTCTGCTATAACTTTAGAAGAGACTGCCTCCGTGGTCTGTTGGTAAGCATGCTGGCTTTCAGATCAGGAGGTCCCGGGCTCGGCTCTCGGTGAATGTTTCTTGAAGAAGAAGAATTCCCTGGGTGTCTAGAGTCTGGAAATTTGTATGAATGTGAGTGTGATTGTGAGTGTGCCGGGTTAATGTTAATTAACCAATCATCACAAATAAAAAATATAAAAAAATACATCAGGACTGTCGCTGGGCAGTAACCTGAACACACGTTTCAGCGTCACATTGTTGACAAGTAACTCCATCTGTTAGCACAACCATAAAGCATCTAATAGATGCTATAGAGTTACCAACAACGGAAAAAAAAAACTTTAGAAGAATTGTAACAAAATTTACAACATTGCCCCTTACGGAAGTTACGTCGTTACCACCCGAAATACGTTCTTTAGTTAAAGAACTTAATTTATTATCCATGGCCCACGTTATTTTACAACATTGATCAAATGGAATGAGCGATATATTCTACTTATGTTGGTGGATCCTTTCTCTTTTGTTTTTATATTTTAAGAGATTATGTGCATCGTAAGAATTGCCTGAATCTTTATATAGGTCATTCCAACAATAACGATGGCGTATTGATTAATAAATGAATAACGTATTTTCAGTGGCATATCACAGTCCAGTATATAGAGTCACGAAGCTCAATACGTAGTAAATATGCATCCATAGATAGTTGCTAACCACTAGGATCGCTACTATCGCCTCATTACAGACAATGCGGAATAGTACCTGCACAGTCTATTGTTCCTAGTACCCTCATAAACTCAAGCTTCGTTACTGTATATACTAAACTGTGCGCATATCGTTATACAAGGGGGCCGTGTTAAAACAGTTGCTGTGCGATTTCCGTATCAGATGGATTTGAAAAAGATTTACGTGAAACGTTTTTTAAAGTGTTTAGGTTTAAAGGAATGTTAAACTTAATTTTAATTTAATGAAAAATTATTCGTACACAAATGGGGTAACTAATAAATGCGGGTATTATGATAAAGGAAAATATTTATTTAATATGATGTAATTCTAAAGTACTTAACTGTGGTGTTAATTTCCAAATGAATCAAATTCTCTGTAATGACACATTATTATTCATTACAATTTCAAACAACTCATTGACGTCATATTGATGTGTGAATCGTTTCGACTATCAATTGCATCGTTGTCTGCAGACTAGGCCTCCTGGAATGAGGAAGCGATTATGAAGTAGTTAACGAGAAGGCTCCGCCTTGTTAAATTTAAATGCGGGGAGTATGAAGACAGAAATGAAAAGAAATATCAAACTTTTATTTCAAATCCCAAACTTTCTTACAATCCCCACCATGGTCACAATAACAACCACGAACAACATAATCTTTTCACGCTACTACAGGATTCGTTGAAGTCCTTGTCACTGTTTTATTAACTTATATTTACATAGGCTATCACAATATTTGCTAATAATATGGCGTTGTTAGCAGAAGAGGAGATGATACTAAGGGATATGCTACTGGAGCTAAATGACAGCTGTGAGCAGTATGGGATGAAGATAAATGCAAACAAGACGAAGACCATGGTCATAGGAAGAAAAATAAAGAAGGTAAACGTGCGAATTCTAAATGAGGCAGTAGAGCAAGTGGACAGCTTCAAATACTTGGGGTGTACTATAAGCAGTAACATGAGCTGCTGCCAGGAAGTCAAAAGGAGGATAGCAATGGCCAAGGAAGCTTTTAATAGAAAAGGAGCATCTTCTGCGGACCTCTGGAGAAAGAACTAAGGAAGAGACTAGTGAAGTGCTTTGTGTGGTGTGTAGCATTGTATGGGTAGAAACATGAACAGTGAAGGGAAGCGAATAGAAGCATTTGAAATGTGAATATGGAGAAGAATGGAGCGTGTGAAATGGATAGACAGAATAAGAAATGAAGCTGTGTTGGAAAGAGTGGTGAAGACAGAATGATGCTGAAACTGATCAGGAAGAGAAAAAGGAATTGGTTGGGTCACTGGCTGAGAAGAAACTGCCTACTGAAGGATGCACTGGAAGGAATGGTGAACGGGAAAAGAGTTCGGGGCAGAAGAAGATATCAGATGATAGACAACATTAAGATATATGGATCATATGAGGAGACAAAGAGGAAGGCAGAAAATAGGAAAGATTGGAGAACACTGGGTTTGCAGTGAAAGACCTGCCCTTGGGCAGAATATTATGAATGAATGAATATTAGAAGACTGAATATACATAAATTGTATTTTTGCATATTGTAATGTATAGTCTGTAAGAAATTATTGGATTTATTTCCTCTAATTTTGTTCTTCCGCAGTTTTAAAATACAGTATTATGATATCGTAACGTTTCTGAAAAAAATCTGTTAAGAGGAGATGATGTTATTTTTTTTTTTAATGAGTAAATGAAAAAAATTCTTTAAAATACTCTGTGATATGTGTGGAATGCATAGCGTAACATTTTGTGGATATTTGTGCCCTTATCGGATGTTGAGACGCCATTTTTAAACTTCCTGCGTTTGTTTAAATCACTCGCCTCATTTTATTATTGTTTCCGGTAAATTTAATAAAAACAAAATTCTATAAAATACCCTTTGAGATGTGTGGAATGCATTGCATAACATTTCGTGTGTATTTGTGCCCTTATCGGATGTTGATTCGCTATTTTTAAACTTCCTGCCTTATGGATGTTAAAATCACTCGTTCCATTTTATCGGTTTACAATAACTTCATTTTTTTTTGCTACACTGCCAGACAAAAATGGATATAATTTCTGAACTATTAAAGATACATGCATGAAATTTAGAACACACATTCTTTAGATATTAGGAAACTTTTCTCTGTAACAGAATTTTGTTAATTGATTTCATTTTAAAACTACGTCCGTTTGTTTGCAAGAAAGGAAATAAGAAAAGTGTTATTAAATTTTAATTGTTTATTTTACAAACGTAGGGACTAATATCAAAATTCTGTTACAGACAGTTTGTAGAACATGCTTTTGCAAATACATTGCAAAAAACCGGAAGAATCTACTTTTAAAAACGGTTTAGATATGTCGGTTTTAGTAAAATCCTGCATTGGGTATATTTTTTTTTCAAATCTGAGGCTCCAAATAACTTTTTCTTTTCAAAATATTTATTTTTTGTTGAGTTTCCACAGCTATGGGTTCTCTACATACAAAAAATTAATATTTTACACCAAACCGGAAAAAAGTTAAAAAAAATACCATCCTCTCCCCTTAAATAAGTAAACAAAAACAGCCAATAGAACCCATAACCAAACTGGACATTCGTATAAACTTCCCTACGTTTGTAAAATAAAACAATTAAAATTTAATAACACTTTCCTGAATTCCTTTCTTCCAAACAAATGGACGTAGTTTTAAAATGAAATCAGTTAACAAAATTTTGTTACAGGGAAAAGTTTCCTAATAGACTAAAGAATGTGTGTTCTAAATTTCATGCATGTATCTTTAATAGTTCAGAAATTATATCCATTTTTGTCTGGCAATGTAGCAAAAAAAAAAAATGAAGTTACTGGAAACCGATAAAAGTGGGCGTGTGATTTAACAATCCATAGCGCAGGAAGTTTAAAAATGGCGTCTCAACATCCGATAAGGGCACAAATACCCACGAGTAATTTAAAGAAAGAATTTTTTTCTTTGGAAAATTCAATTTACCGGAAACAACAATAAAAAGGGGCGAATAATTTAAAAATTCATAACGCAGGAAGTTTGAAAATGACGTCTCAACATCCGATAAGGGCACAAATACCCACGAGTATTTTAAAGAAAGAATTTTTTTTTTTTTTTTTTTGGAAAATTCAATTTACCGGAAACAACAATAAAAAGGGGCGAATAATTTAAAAATTCATAACGCAGGAAGTTTGAAAATGGCGTCTCAACATCCGATAAGGGCACAAATACCCACGACTAATTTAAAGAAAGATTTTTTTTTTTTTTTGGAAAATTCAATTTACCGGAAACAACAATAAAAAGGGGCGAATAATTTAAAAATTCATAACGCAGGAAGTTTGAAAATGACGTCTCAACATCCGATAAGGGCACAAATACCCACGAGTATTTTAAAGAAAGAATTTTTTTTTTTTTGGAAAATTCAATTTACCGGAAACAACAATAAAAAGGGGCGAATAATTTAAAAATTCATAAGGCAGGAAGTTTAAAAATGGCGTCTCGACATCCGATAAGAGCACAAATACCCACGAGTATTTAAAAGAAAAAATTTTTTTTTGGAAAATTCAATTTACCGGAAACAGCAATAAAAAGGGGCGAATAATTAAAAAATTCATAAGGCAGGAAGTTTAAAAATGGCGTCTCGACATCCGATAAGAGCACAAATACCCACGAGTAATTTAAAGAAAGAATTTTTTTTTGGAAAATTCAATTTACCGGAAACAACAATAAAAAGGGGCGAATAATTTAAAAATTCATAACGCAGGAAGTTTAAAAATGGCGTCTCAACATCCGATAAGGGCACAAATACCCACGAGTATTTTAAAGAAAGAATTTTTTTTTTTGGAAAATTCAATTTACCGGAAACAGCAATAAAAAGGGGCGAATAATTAAAAAATTCATAAGGCAGGAAGTTTAAAAATGGCGTCTCGACATCCGATAAGGGCACAAATACCCACGAGTATTTTAAAGAAAGAATTTTTTTTTTTTTTTTGGAAAATTCAATTTACCGGAAACAACAATAAAAAGGGGCGAATAATTTAAAATCCATATCGCAGGAAGTTTAAAAATGGCGTCTCAACATCCGATAATAGCACAAATACCCACGAGTATTTTAAATTAAATTTTTTTTTTTGGAAAATTCAATTTACCAGAAACAACAATAAAAAGGGGCGAATAATTTAAAAATTCATAATGCAGGAAGTTTAAAAATGACGTCTCAACATCCGATAAGGGCACAAATACCCACAAAATGTTATGCTATGCATTCCACACATATTACAGAGTATTTTAAAGAATTTTTTTTTTTAATTACTCATTTTTCACCAAAAAAATACCGTCCTCTGCCCTTAAATAACTAAAGAAGAAACAGCCAATAGAAGTCATAATCAATCTTACACATTTTGTAATGCTGATAAATTGGCATATAAACGTCTGAAAAAAAAAGCATTGAAATTAATTAGAACGCAATTTAGTTTCCTGCGCATATGAAGTATTGAATAGCTGGTACGTAGTAGCACACGCTTTCCCTTTCTCAGTTTGTTACAAGGAAACTCCCCAAATATCAGACCACAAGCATGACAGCTGCATCGTTCTTAAGAAAGCGAAAAGTTGCTCTGATTGCTTGCCACAGTGGAATATTCAGGCTGTCCTCGACTGCAGACGACGAAAATGTTGGCGTCAGACAACTGCGTGGGGGTTGCAGGGGGTGAGGGATGTACATGTATCAGACCCGCCCCACGGCGGCGTACTGTGGGGGATTTATTGATAATGGAATTACTTCTGAACAAGCCGATGTTACAATAAAATCTGCTATCAAACATATTATTTTGGTTGCCACTATTCTGCATTATTACATTATAATCTTGTATTAATATTTCAGTGTCGGAGCTCTCCACAGTTATTCATTAAAGATTTATCGTTCATAAAAGAGTTCTTAGTCGTAGAATAATAATATTTAACTTTACATCAGAGATTCCCCCACGTCACGTCATCTTAAGAGAATATATCCACTTTTGATTACTACTAATAAAGACGGAGTGTTTTTTTTTTTTTCTCAAGGAACCATAAAGTGTATCGAACTCAGAACTTGTATGATAAATATTAACTACCCGTAAATTAAGAAACAATATACTTACTTACAGCTTTTAATTAACCCGGAGGTTCATTCCCGCCTTCACATAAGCCCGCAATCGGTCCCTATCATGAGCAAGATTAATCCAGTCTCTACCATCATATCCCACCTCCCTCAAATCTATTTTAATATTATTCTCCCATCTATGTTTCTGCCTCTCCAAGGGTCATTTTCCCTCCGGCCTCCCAACTAACACTCTATATGCATTTCTGGATTCACCCATACGTACTACATGCCATGCCCATCTCAAACGTCTGTATTTAATGTTCCTAATTATGTCAGGTGAAGAATACAATGCGAGCAGTTCTCCGTTGTGTAACTTTCTCCATTCTCCTGTAACTTCATCCCTCTTAGCTCCAAATATTTTCCTAAGCACCTTATTCTCAAACAACCTTAACCTACGAGTATGTTCCTCTCTCAAAGTGAGAGTCTAAGTTTCACAACCATAAAGAACAACCGGTAATATAACTGTTTTATAAATTCTAACTTTCAGATTTTTTGCAAGCAGACTGTATGATAAAAGCTTTTCAACCGAATAATAACAGGCATTTCCCATATTTATTCTGTGTTTAATTTCCTCCCTAGTATCGTTTATATTTCTTACTGTTGCTCCAAGATATTTGAACTTCTCCACCTCTTCAAAGGATAAATTTCCAATTTTTTATTTCCGTTTCGTATAATATTCTCGTCACGAGACATAATCATATACTTTCTCTTTTCAGGATTTACTTCCAAACCTATCTCTTTACTTGCTTCCAGTAAAATTCCCGTGTTTTCCCTAATCGTTTGTGGATTTTCTCCTAACATATTCACGTCATCCGCATAGACAAGCAGCTGATGTAACCCATTCAATTCCAAACCCTCTCTGTTATCCTGGACTTTCCTAATGGCATACTCTAGAGCGAAGTTAAAAAGTAAAGGTGATAGTGCATCTCCTTGCTTTAGCCCGCAGTGAATTGGAAACGCATCTGACAGAAACTGACCTATACGAACTTTGTTTTACGTTTCACTGAGACACATTTTAATTAATCGAACTAGTTTCTTGGGAATACCAAATATCATATAAAACTTCTCTCTTAACCGAGTGATACGCCTTTTTGAAATCTATGAATAACTGATGCACTGTATCCTTATACTCCCATTTTTTTCTCCATTATCAGTCGAATACAAAATAGCATATTTCCATCGTATTTTTAAATTTATAAGAAAAAGAGATAATGTTGTCAAATTATTTTGAAGTAATATTCTGTTTTATATTACTAATGGAAGAAATATATTAAGCAAATATCTCGTGATAGTTTTCTGTATACCGTCCCTTTCTTTGTTACCTTGGGTTCAGTTAACTCATTTTCTTAAAAGATACTCAAAAGATCACAATAAAAATTCCTAACAAAAGTTTAAGGAAAAAAAAAAAAGACGAACAACAAGAAATGGGAACCACAATTCTTAGAACGTGGGCCATACATTACACACTGCGCCACTGCCATCTGTATCTCCCTTATAAATAGAAAACATCAGAGACTCTACAATTCCGCCAGTTAAATCTATACTCGTTGACTTTTTTTCCAGCCAGCTTTTAGTCTGGCACGATTTATCAATGCAGCCTTAACGACCTCGTTTTCTCGTAGCTGGAAATGTCCCTGCGAGTCTGATTGTTCTCTGCCTTCAATTGTTTTAACAAAAGAAGGCTTGTTCATTGACTCCCTTTACTCGACTTACCAATGTCTACATTAATGGACGACATTGTTATTAGCCAATTAATTAACACGACAGTAATAGAACTATTCATCTGTCTATTTATCAATATTGTAGAAGGAAAACATCCTTTTAATCGATATTACACATAATTGCAACTGGATTAATTCTTTAAAAGATTCCCTGAATTAAAAAGTGTGCATCAAAATGTTCAATATTCAGTTTTTAGTGAAATTTTGCTAATTAAACTGACAAGAAAATTCTACAAGCTGAAAAATTCACGAGAATGATAAGAACTATTTCATTCTCCGCGAATGAATACACTTTATTTATGCAAACTTTTCTAAGCTGGGACATCTATATATACAGTATAATTATAATTTGAACTGGTAATGGAAATTACGGGAAAACGGCTGAACGGATTTTAATAAATGACCCCTCATTTTGAAGCTTTGAACCCGAAGTTTTTCAGAAAAATAGTAACTTTCAGTGAAGGGTTAGTTTTCCTACATAATTTTCCTATTTTCCAAAATCCACCTTTCGTCAGTTTTGAGAACTAATTGGATATCCGTATAAAACACAACACACACTATAATAAACAATAGGATATTACACGAAGGCTATGACCTGCAGGATTGCTGACATATTTAGAGCTCAAATTCAATTGGTCATCAAAAACTTCAAGTATTACTAAAAATAATTTACAGCTCTGATTCTGAGGTGTGTAATTTTCTGAGTCCAGCTGTGGTGTATTGGATATTAAAATATACAAAATTTGAGGTGGTTTGATGACATTATTACCATTAGAAATGAAATATTATTATAGTTAATGCCATGATGTGACTACGTTTTATTAATGTTATACATATTAATGCTATATTTATGATATGAAAGTGAAACTTTTGGGGTTATAGAATAGAGAATATCTCAAATTAGATCTTCATTTCTATAATTTACTGTGTGACTGCTATATATAACTACAAAACTTAAATAAGATAATAATATTGTTATTAAAAATCGAATATTTTTATAGTTATTAATCAAGTGGGGTTGGATCTTTTTCATATACTTAATGGCGGTGTGGTGTAGATATTTATAAGCGTCATTCTCTTCAGTATTGGCTCGAGAGAGCGCAAAAATTACAGTTCCTAAGGAAAGACCAAAAGGTATTACTTACTGATAAAATAAGAGGCCTACAAAATTTTGTAGTCTCCAGATCATTTCAGCAAGATCTCTTAGCAGGATAAAATGATTTTACCCTCTACATTTCAAGCTCTACATGCAGCAGCTATACCAAGATGCTATGTCTATTGTTCGAAAGCATAGATAACCTGACATTTTTTTAAGTTTCACCTAGAATCCACAATGACCTGAAATAGCTATTGCTTTACTCCCACATGAAAAACCCACTGATCGTCCTGACATTGTTACTTGCGTTTTCGCGTTGAAACTCAAAAACTGAAGGTGGATAGGTTCAAGAGAAAGTATTTGGCTTAAAAAACATTCAGAGCGAGTATCTTTCATTATTACGGAAGCAAATATGTTTCAAAATATCTGTATTCTTCATTGAAAATAAATCTGAAAAATTTTTATTTGAACGTCTAATGAACTTAGTTTGCAGCATTTGCTGTACAAGCCACTGGTATTTATATAATTTCGAAGGTCTTAAAAAAATTATATTGTTACAGCGTATTTAAATATGAACAAATGAATGTTGGTCTACAATATCTATATATTTAAGGGGACGGTTATGTTAATTTTAAAACTTCTACAATTTTCATCCAAAATTTATGAATGTAAAACTACATAAACATTTCTACAATACTATATCATCTGTACAAAACTTAGTGTCATTAGGAGTAATAGTTTTGAAATTGTAGATTTTTAAATGTATTTTATATTGACGTGATTAAAAACGCTCCTTGCGTCAATGTTTGCAAAATGGTTAGTTCATATTTGCTCAAAAGGTTGAAAGTAGTCATGGGAATGAAATTTAATTAGCTTTTTGAGGTCAGTCCAAATAGAGAGACACTCTATTCTATTTTATTTTATGAATTTAACATTACAGCATACGTTGATCAAAGTCCAACATGAAAATGTCCCGAAGGAACTGATAATAATATTTCATACAAACGCTAATTAAATTTTATTTATAAATAGTTAATTGAAGTTCCAGTCCAATCTGACCACAATTGTTGTGCAAGGAGCTTTTTTTATTCAATAAACTGCTTAAAATGTTAAAATGAAGAAAACAGCATTAAAAAAAATTCTCTCAGCTCAATTAGGCATCGCATTTTGACCAAATTTGAATATTTGGGATGGCACCTTAGAACGGCGAAGGATTAGAACTGGGTTCGTCTGTATATCCACAGGATGCATTCAGTAAACTTTTTTTAGGAATTTCTTTTTCCTTATTGCAATGTATAAAAGTCACGTGACAGTTTGAAGGACTCTGAAATAGGAAATTTATTTATTTATTTATTTATTTACTTATTTACTTATTTACTTATTTATTTATTTACATATTTATTTATTTATTTACTTATTATTTATTTATTTACTTATTTATTTATTTACATATTTACTTTATTTATTTATTTACTTATTTATTTATTTACATATTTACTTTATTTATTTATTTATTTATTTATTTATTTGTTATTTAAGTATTTATGTATTTATTTATTTGTTATTTATGTATTTATTTATTTACTTATTTATTTACTTATTTATTTATTTACTTACTTACTGACTTTACTTATTTATTTATTTATTTTCTTATTTATTTGTTATTAATGTATGTATTTCTTTATTTATTTCTTATTTATGTATTTATGTATTTATTTATTTGTTATTTATGCATTTATTTATTTGTTATTTGTGTATTTATTTACTTATTTATTTATTTGTTATTTATGTATTCATTTATTTACTTACTTTACTTATTTATTATTTATTTATTTATTTCTTATTTATATATGTATTTATTTATTTCGTATTTATGTACTGATGTATTTATTTGTTATTTATGTATTTATTTACTTACTTACTTTACCTACTGACTTTACTTATTTACTTATTTATCTATTTATTTATTTGTTATTTATGTATTTATTTACTTATTTATTTATTTGTTATTTATGTATTTATTCACTTATTTATTTATTTATGTATTTATTTATTTGTTATTTATATATGTATTTATTTATTTGTTTTTATGTATGTATTTATTTATTTGTTATTTATGTATTTATTTACTTATTTATTTATTTGTTATTTATATATGTATTTATTTATTTGTTATTTATGTATTTATTTATTTGTTATTTATGTATTTATTTATTTATGTATTTATTTATTTGTTTTTATGTATGTATTTATTTATTTGTTATTTATGTATTTATTTACTTATTCATTCATCCTTGTACGAACGTTACATACAACCTTAGGGACATATCTGCCACTTTTAAGTTTTTCATGTTGGTATTCATAAATACGAAATAAATATATGTTAATAAAACTTTTTTTTTTTTTTTTTTATGAATCCAGTCCAATCCCTCTTCATCCCTTTATACAACTACCTAGTGAATCGCGACCCACACTTTGGGAACCACTGTTCCTTGGGTATGAGCAAAGCTAATTTAAGTGTTTGATACGAAGATATTAAACATAAATTATTTACACTTGCATATGTTTTCACTAGTTTGTTATAAATCTGTCATAGATTTTTGTAAATAACTTCTTATTACAGTAATCCTTAAATATTATTTGTTTGTAGAAAATAGAAACTTGAACGTAAACTCAATTTTTTAGTCATTTGTTTTGAGCACTATGTTTATGTTAAGGAGATAATCGACTATAGGCGTCTTTAACTTTCATGTTCTTTGACATTGAAACCGACCAATCAAGTTCGAAGATTAGATACATTTCGAAGGGGATTCGAATATGGACGGTAGCTTTCTTGAGTTTGTGATATTTTCTATTAAATATTGAGAATAATCGTTTCCGGGATTGTGTTTTGTGTTGTGTGTTTCGTTGTGTGGACTTTGCTATAAGAATTACGATATTTGGACGACCTTGGAGGCAGATGGACGCTGATACGTGAAGATCTTTGCTGCTCCATTCCTAACTAAACCTTCGCCAGTAAAAGGTCTGTACGGATAGTTAAAATATAAGTTCAGACGGAATCATGTTTTATAATGCCAGTATAGAAATGTTATTTCTTACATGACATACCACACAGATTTCTGCTTTTGTAACGTCACTTCACTACATATGAACGTAGTACAAATCTCGTAGGTTTTGTGTTTAATGCGTTTCAGCAAAGGGTCTTCAGTTCGAACCTACATGGGGATGGATAGCGGCCATGTTTCCTAGATCCACACCATATACTATAAATAGCCTATATATTATTTTTTACTTCCATACTATAATTTATTTATTGCGTGTATCCTGTAACGAAGTGAGGTTTATTCAATTCAGATTAATTTATTTAGGAACCTGGATTGTACGTTAATTGAGAGAGAATAAATTTAAATTCCACATAGTTCAGAAATCGGTATAAATAAGGTTTGAATATAAGATAATTTTCGAATGAATAGGACGCAGTTTCACAACCCAGAGAACTGGAAAAACTTGAGGATTCTTTTAACTTGTCCAAATATGCTTCAATCAATAGAAAATGATTAGACGTTTGTTTAATATGCAATACATACATTTACTAGGAAATTTTTCGGCTAAACTAGCGTTGAGTTAGTTCTCTTCGTACTCCGCTTATACTCCAAATGTCTCGCAGATCTTTCCTCAGTCATACCAACATAACTCAAGTGACATTACGAAAGTTTCACTCTAGGGTACATCCACGCTATGCCTTTCACATAGGAATCTGTGACAGGTTAGGTTATATTTTTTTATTTTACTTGGTTATTTAACAACGTTGTATCAACTATTAGGTCTTTTAGCATCGATGGGATTGATGATAGCGAGATGATATTTGACGACATGAGATCGAGTATTCGCCATATATTACCTGACATTTGCCTTATGGTTGGGGAAAACCTCGAATCTGTGACAGGTTAGGTTAGATTAGGTTTATTTAAATTTTTATTGTGATATGCATATACGAATCTGTAACAGGTTAGGTTCTTTTAAGCTTTTGTTATGCCTTGCATTTTCGAATCTGTGACATGTTAGATTAGATTAGGTTCATTTAAACTTTTGTTGTGACTTGCATATACGAATCTGTAACAGGTTAGGTTCTTTTAAGCCTTTGTTATGCCTTGCATTTTTGAATCTGTGTCAGGTTAGATTAGATTAGGTTCATTTAAACTTTTGTTGTGACTTCCATATACGAATCTGTAACAGGTTAGGTTCTTTTAAGCCTTTGTTATGCCTTGCATTTTCGAATCTGTGACAGGTTAGATTAGATTAGGTTCATTTAAACTTTTGTTGTGACTTCCATATACGAATCTGTAACAGGTTAGGTTCTTTTAAGCTTTTGTTATGCCTTGCATTTTCGAATCTGTGACAGGTTAGATTAGATTAGGTTCCTTTAAGCTTTTGTTGTGACTTGCATATACGAATCTGTGACAGGTTAGGTTCTTTTAAGCTTTTGTTATGCCTTGCATTTTCGAATCTGTGACAGGTTAGGTTAGATTAGGTTCATTTAAACTTTTGTTGTGACTTGCATATACGAATCTGTGACAGGTTAGATTAGATTATGTTCATTTAAACTTTTGTTGTGACTTGCATATTCGAATCTGTGACAGGTTAGGTTATTTTAAGCTTTTGTTATGCCTTGCATTTTCGAATCTGTGACAGGTTAGGTTAGATTAGGTTAATTTAAATTTTTGTTATGATTAGCATATACGAATCTGTGACAGGTTAGGTTATTTTAAGCTTTTATTATGCCTTGCATTTTCGAATCTGTGACAGGTTAGGTTAGATTAGGTTAATTTAAATTTTTGTTATGATTAGCATATACGAATCTGTAACAGGTTAGGTTCTTTTAAGCTTTTGTTATGCCTTGCATTTTCGAATCTGTGACAGGTTAGGTTAGATTAGGTTAATTTAAATTTTTGTTGTGACTTGCATATACGAATCTGTAAAGGATTTTCAAGCGCTGGACAAAACCTGATTGTTTTTATTTTGTGATGTTGTCAGTACTGGTGTGTCAGTAGTTAGCATAATGCTGGGCATACAAAGAAGTTTCAATATTGAAACTGTGTGTTTATTTCATTATTGTTTATTGTGATTCACTCTATGTCAGTGGTTATTGAATTAATACAAGTTTCGTGTTACGTAGTATCGTGTGTTTCTTTCCTTCACTATAATTCACAACATTTGCATTTCCATTGTCTTGCATCTGTCATTTCACACATATTTTCCGAAGAATTTCCTTTTATTCATATATAGCCTTATAAAATCTTTAAGTTTTCAAATCCATTTCCACAAAAAAAAATCCATACAAATTCAACCATTTTCACCTTCAAAATAATCGGATCTAACTCAGCGCTAGTTTCACCCAAACCTCCTGCAATTTCAGTTTTTGTTTTGTTGGGATTTGCCTCAAATTCCTTTATAAAACTCTAACTTTGACTTTTATACCCCGTTAGAAAGAAGTCAGCATGTAAAAACGAGACTCGGTGCGCCTGGACTGTGCTAGTTCGTTGTCTCATCGGTTCGGGTCCCGTAACCTTGAAATCACCGATGTAAAAAGGCAGCTGTCTTCACTAATGCCTGAATCAAACTCAAGTTTCAGTAGCACAGCTGAAAGCTGATGTGACTCCCACAGACAACACGAGCAGTTCATTCAAAACATTTGACTGCAGCGGGAGACAAGAAATAGAACGACGATATCAAAACCTACGACCTATAAAAACTCTAGGCCATACATTCTGCTACTTTGAAACCAGCTATTAAATATCGCTTTTATTTTGTTTGTGAACAACTCAATAAACAGATAGATCTTTATCGCTTTATGTCTTATTCAGGAGAAACTTCAGTATGACTGCAATATGTTGGAAATCCTACAACCTGTAGTTGTCACAGATTTTGAGATTTTGAAGCTTTCGAATATAATTTTTTCTATTTTTCTAAATCCATGTATGTTAAATTATGTTTTTCTTCCCACGATCGTGTGTGTGTTTTTTTTTTACTTACAAATTGTTATTAGGCCTTGAAAGTTATAATTCCCACACAGAAACTTGTTGCTATGGAAACCATTCTTCATAACATGAAACTATACTGAAATAGACCCGTTACAATCCATTTATTGTTACTTGTACAGTGCAAAGAATTATTGAATGTTATTTCAATTGATTTATGCGTAAATAATATTAATTTTGGTCCACACCTGTAGAGTAATGGTTAGCGCTTCTGGACGCGAAACCAGGTGGCCTGGGTTCGATCCCCGGTCGGGACAAGTTACCTGGTTGAGATTTTTTCCGGGGTTTTCCCTCAATGTAATATGAGCAAATGCTGGGTAACTTTCGGTGTTGGACCCGGACTCATTTCACCGGCATTATCACCCTGATCTCATTCAGACGCTAAATAACCTGAGATATTGATAAAGCGTCGTAAAATAACCTACTAAAATAAAATAAATGATATTAATTTTGGTCCACACCTGTAGAGTAACGGTTAGCGCGTCTGGACGCGAAACCAGGTGGCCCGGGTTCGTTTCCCGGTCTGGGCAAGTTACCTGATTGAGGTTTTTTCCGGGGTTTTCCCTCAACCCAATATGAGTAAATGCTGGGTAACTATCGGTGTTGGACCCCGGATTCATTTCACCGGCATTATCACCCTCACCTCATTCAGACGCTAAATAACCAAAGATGTTGATAAAGCGTCGTAAAATAACCTACTAAAGTAAGATAAATAATATTAATTTTGGTTAGCCTATTGTAATTTTATAGTATTTAGTGGCTTTTTAAATAATGTAAACTAAACTCTCTATACATTGTAAGCACTTAACTTCAATCTGGTGTATAGTGTAACAGTGTCTGGGCTAATGATGACGTAACACTTTATTTAATGGTTCATATCAACGTTCATAACTTTGAGTACATATAGTAGGGGAGAAGTGGGTACAGTGAGACATGTTTTATTAGATGGTAAATTTTGATGTTGAAATGTTGGTAACAGTGGAGTTGTATGTTGCATGAGTAAGGTAACAGTATTTTCATACTAGGTTTGATTCTAGTTATAAAGATGAGTGATGAAAAAATATTTCGTAATTTTTCACTCTAGAAGTAAAATTTGGCTTGTGTTTAATGAAGGTTATTATGGATATACAAATGAAATAGAAATATGAATGTTTTGTTACCTAATATTATGGTATTTGAGGTTATGTTTGGCAAATTTTCGTCTTTCTTGTTTTGATTTTGAAGTGATGACGTCATTTTTAAACGAACTATGCGTAAAGGGAACAGTGAGACATGCCATTGAGGGGTACACTGAGACGTCTCACTGTTCCCATGTACCAATGATTTGTAAAAACAAACTGTAATTATATTACATTTACCGGTAACTAACATTAAAAATAAACATACTAGTAACTAATTTAGGAACTGTAGCTTAAAATAATGGATACATTACATTTTAATGGTTTCATAAATAAAAAATTATTCACAAAACTTAAGAAAATGTTAGAAAACAATAAAGAATTACATTAAATACTTACAATTATAAGTTTTGTTGTCACCAATAATTCATTTTATTTTTTCGCAAAATTTGAAAAGTCATGGAAAATTCACTTTTCCAAATATTCCAGATGTTTCAATGATTTCGAAGTCAGACATAAAAGGGATTCTAAATAATTCTACAGAACATGTCAAGATAAAGAGACAGCAAGCTTTTGTTTTCTTTTGAAATAAATGTAAATCATTTCAATGTCCGTTAATAGACACTGTGGTGTCTCACTGTACCCTCCTGAATGGGAACAGTGAGACATTTGCATTTTTTTTTACAAACACGTATTGTATATTATGTCCTTTATCTATTAACATTTCTGTTTATGTATTATTATACTCCATGTTTTAATGTATATTTCCATTGCACTTGGTTATAAAAATATTTGAAATTTCATTTGCAAACATACGTCTTAATATTTTGCGTCTCACTGTACCCACTACTACCCTAACTTATGACGTTGATTATGGCGTCATTTCCACCGCATTTCTTCATGAATAATGTAATCTGGTACATAGAAACTGACCGCAGAATCTAGAACATCAGTTGGTAACGTTACTAGGAGGGTTTCTGTCAAACCGATCGGGCAATTTGGAGATTTCACCCTCTCAAAGAACGTCATCCATCATAGAAAATGCGAAGTGGTGTTTGATGCAGCACTCGTCTACTCTAAGCGCCTGCCATCTGTTTTGTCAGCTCAAAAAGAGAGCGAGAACGCAGGAACACTTCAAAGCGATGCGATTTTTCTCCAGATATGATCCCGGGATTGTAACTGGCTGAAAGTTGAAGAATTGCATGCATAGAAGCTTGTGCTGCTTTTAATATGCAGATCACGTGCGCAGAGAAGAATTACTTCATAAATACTGCGACAACATCGTGTTGCTGCGATGTGATTTGTTATACGAAGTACAGGGGAAGTCAATTGCAAAGTTACTGTTCACAGCGTTTTAGTAACAAAGCCTGACCCTACGTATGAGCTATTCCATCTCAAATCTACCGAAATATAGAGAAAATTGACCTTACATTTTTTAAAATATTGTATCGAAAGTAAAACGGTTTTCGTACTATGAGCGACAAATTTAGCCTATTTTATAAAAACAAGCCTCTTTCAGCGCTCAGAACTCTGGAACCATTTACTGCAGAACATTGAACGGGAGCTCATTTTGAAGCTGACATTTGGTAGGTTATGTTAAGAAGTAATCCTTATTTTTATTGTACACAGAGAGACAGATAATCTGATTTTACTTGCTTTTAGGCTTTTTGACAATTTGTGAAAATATAAAACATATTGAGAAAAAACCTTGCATTATTAAGAGGGATTCGGCATTGTTTGCTTAGTGGCTCTGCAATAAGTTTCGAGGGTATTAAATAGAATATTTTCACACTTTTGCAGTTCATTTTGTATTCAGATAATATAGTGAAAATATGTTAAGTTCAATCATAAGACGTATCTATTTGCAAATGTTTATTTGCTACAACATATATAAAATTTTAACGTTTTCGCCTTTTCGGTATCATCAGATATGTTAAAACACGTAATCTAGAACTTGAACAAATCAATGAATATACATTGTAATATACATGACAGGTAAATTTCGTGAGTTTTATGTGTTATGTAGTTATGAGTAAAAAGTTTTTGTAAAAATGATTTCAAACAATGTAAATTTGGATTGGACAATTGTGATTGTATATACAGGGACATCATTTTATTTTTACTTCAATTTTTATTGTACCTGAGTTTTTGAATGTACTTCACTCCCACCCCTTCTACTAATGAAGTTCCAACTCCACACAGAACCAAGACCGCAGATAGTAAGCAGTACTGAGTTACTGAGTATAGTACGTTCCAGAAATATGTTCGCGTTTTCCAGTGACGAAAGAGCTTTCAATATTGAATCATATTTTCGCACAGGTACTGTCCGTTTGCCTACGTCGCATCCCGATTTCCCCCCACCTGCTTCTGCTCACCCCTCTGTAAAAGCTGGGTTGCCTTAGCTCTTTTCTGAAAACATTAATTTCTCTTAGGAATTGGGCGTTTACGTAATATTATACAGCTGTTTAATTTAACTTAAATAAACGGGCCTCGTTAAGTAATTAACTGTGACGTGATTTCCTCCATTTCTACAATCCTGCGGCATAACCACTTGGACGGACAGTAGGTAGCATGTCTGAGTAATTTTATATTTTCGGGTCGGGCAGAAATGAAGATTGAATTCACAGTACGTAGAGTAGGTACAGAATTATTTCAACATGAGTTACTAGTACGAAGGACGAAACTGGCAATTGGAATTAGATGCAATAGTCTATAGTGCGATAATATGCACAAAAGAACTGAAGCCTGTATCGAAGTGAACGGTCACCATTTTAATTGTGTTTAAATATTCATATTATGATTATTTTTCCATTTAACTTCTTTCTCTATATTGCACGCTAATGTGCTGTAGACATTATAATATACACTGCATAATGAATACGTTCGCATGGATAACTCACTTCGTGAGTAAAAACACTTATCCTTAATACAGTACTGTACTTTGATTAAAGAAAAACCTAATGAAAATTATCAAACTCAAAATCGCGGTATTTCCTAGTTTACGTAAATGGATGAACTACTTTTCTTCCATCCTATACCTAGTAGAGTGATATGTGTTTTACGCCAGTATCATCGAACTCCAGTCTTGGAGGGAGGAGCAAGCGGTGTTTCCGGTTCTCTAAAGGTATAGACAGGTTAATATTAAAAATGTTAGTAAAAATAAAATAATGTCCCTGTACATATAACTCATGTTACAAACATATATGAATGGTTAAATGACACAAATTAAATTGAATTTGTAAATTATAGCTAAAATGGTAATGTAATAACAATAAATTTAAAAAAGACAAAGTATTATTAAACAATAAGAAATGATTAATGATTAATAATAATGATGAAATAATAAAGTGTTACAATACAAACAATTAAGATAATAAATCAAATACTTTTTCCCTTATTTCAGCATACCACCCATACGTAGTTTTTCTCAAACCACTACGCTATTACACAGCACCACCTACGATCACTCTGTTTCTCAGCATACATTAAACCAAGTACAGGGACATCACTTTATTTTTACCAACATTTTTAACATTAACTTGGCTATACTCGGAAACACTGTTGCCCCCTTCCATTACAGGAGTTTGATGTTACTAGTGCAATATGTAAACAAATCATTTTACTAGCTATAGGAGGAGAGAAAAGTAGTGTATACATTTATGTTACAGGGAAATACGATATTACGATTTTCAGTTTGATCATCACTCTTTCGGAATTTATCAAAATACAGTAGAGTAGTAACATTTTTTTTTCAAAAACTGAACTTTTCAGGCGGCTATATTCGTTATGTAATGTCTACTTTATTTAGCATATTAATTACTGGTGTTAACATACAATATAGAGAGTGCATTTAAATTGAGGGGGTCATAAGTAAAGGGCTGTAAGTGCACTTAAGTTACTTTTGAGAAAATGGGGTTTAAATATTTAAGCTTTCGTAAAATCGGTGAAATTTTTATTTAAATTTTAATGTGTGATGCGATTAAAATATCCCTTTGCCACTAAATTTTTAGATACTTTTTCTTACACTGGATGCACTTATCTCATGTTATTACAAATGTCACTAGCATTCCTTTGCTTGTAGCCACCTCAATTCAAAAAAGCTAATCTGAATTTTTAAACAAGTTGCTGAAAATGGTTGCCGTTCATTACAATGAAGGCTTCAATTCAGTACGCATATTATTAAAAACATTTTGAAGCATATTATCTGAAATTGAATTTATCGTTTCTTGAATATAATTTTTTAGTACGATATTATTAATATAGGTTCTTTCGTCTATAGAAAACGTAACCATATTTCTGAAACACACTATACACTGCAGTGTTTACTTCACTGCTTGAAGACTCTGAATGCAACAGCGGCCGTAAGTTTGTGTGTCTGACGGGAGCAAGGACATTAGTGAAGGGGTGAGAGTGAAGTACATTCAGAAATGCAGGTACAATAAAAATGCAAGTAAAAATAAAATTATGTCCCTGTAGAACACCCACATGTAAGCTGAGACGCACATATACAAGTTATTAAAATTTATATAACTTTGATCCAAATTCACTCCTATTTTCCTTTATTTCAGTACATCTACATATACTATGTTTTTGATACTATTTGGATGCAGTTACCTATATACGTAATCAATAAATCCAAGATTGAAGAACAGCCAAATATATTGCAAAATAACCACCTATGATCAATTGTAACAACATGACAATACGACACATAAGACTTTATTATTTCTTCATTACTATTAATCATTAATCATTTCTTATTGTTTTATAATACTTTGCCTTTTTTAAATTTATTGTTATTATATTACCATTTTACCTATAACTAGCCGTAACCGTGCGCTCCGCTGCACCCGTTAGAAATAAATATAAAGTAATTACATAATTAAAATAAGACGTTTGATCCAGGGAACATTCGTGTTTGATAGAGAAATAAATCGTTTAATATGTTACTTAATTTAAATTGCATCCAAATAAATTAAAATGCGATCATTTTGGTCCAGAGACACTCATTTGGTGCAATGACAATTCCTTTAACCTGTTTCTTAATTTTTATTACATGCAACCATAGTTTAATGAAGATTGACATCATTTAGATTTAATGTGTATATTGTATTTTACTTGTTATAGGTTTCCATTGAATTATGGTAACAACTTAATTTTAACCCTTGTTTTCTACGTATTCAGTAAATGGCGCTTGGCCCACTATGGTTGTGAACCCTTCAAATAACTTAAATTATATTATATTATATTATATTATATTATATTATATTATATTATATTATATTATATTATATTATATTATATTATATTATATTATATTATATTATATCAGAAGTTACTGTAATAACATTATAGCATTATGTCCATCTAGAGAAACTACACTTTCCAATGGTGAAATAACAATTAATTTTACAAATCGGTTAATTTAGCTTCCGATATTACTTCATACAAACACAGAAACATTCTCTGTAGGCTATCTTTCATAGCTTTCGATTGTTGCTGTCCAAGGCCCTTTATAGACGAAGTCATTTGTTTTTAATTCATTACACGTTCTTAGATGGCAGTTATTTTAATTTTAAAACTCATTTATCTCATTAAATATCAGTTCTATCAAAATTTTTCAAGAAATAAAACTTATGGCACATCCTTTTTAAAGAGACTTTTGTTATGTAGCATTTTTACAAAAATCAATAATAAGCGAGATATTTCGATTTATTTAATTCAGGCCCCCTTATAACCCCCATTTTAAATAATGTGTTTTCAATGCCATATAGCCTGAAATCTAAGTTACAGCGAACTTAATTTATATTCTAATTTTCATCGAAATCCGTTCAGCCATTATCGCGTGAAAAGGTAACAAACATACAGACAAACATACATACAGACAGACAGACAGACAGACAGACAAACAAAAAGTTCAAAAAAGCGTTTTCGATTTCAGGGTGGTTAATTATATACGTTAGGACCAATTATTTTTGGAAAATCGAAAATTACCAGAAAAATTTCGGCTACAGATTTATTATTAGTATAGATTAACAAATTCATTTTAAACCTTTCATATCACTGATATGTGTACTTGGCATTAATTTAATGTGTGTCATTTAACCATTCACATGTGTTTGTAAATGAGTTATATGTATATACAATCACAATTGTCCAATCCAAATTTACATTGTTTGAAATCATTTTTACAAAAACTTTTTACTTGTAACTACACAACACATAAAACTCATGAAATTTACCTGTCATGTATATTACAATGTATATTCATTAATTTGTTCAAGTTCTAGATTACGTGTTTTAACATAGCTGATGACACCGAAAAGGCGAAAACGTTAATATTTTATATATATTGTAGCAAATAAACATTTGCAAATAGATACGTCTTATGATTGAACTTAACATATTTTCATTTATTTTCACACGCCTGGACTTGAACTGCTCAGAACCGCACGCACTGGCCGAGAGCTGAAGATAAGAGAGCGTTCGGCGTCATTTTACTCCTGTGTTTATGAAAACTTCTGATAAAGCTAGCCCAGCTATGCGCTACTAAACGAAACATCACGTGTTTGTCTCCTGACCTTGCTTGTCTCGGCTAGCTCCCGCCTCACAGTCAGCTGGTTAGTTCACGCGCGTACTATTTATTTTCTTTATTTGATATTTTCAATACTTTCTTATCAATGTTACACCAGTAAGAAATGTGTTTATTTGTACTTTCAATGCGGAATCTAACTACATATTTTAAAAATATTTTTTCGTGGTCAAAGGCGTCTTAATGAAGAAAAATCTAAATTTCTCCATTTCCATGAAAAGTAAGAGAAACTGTTTACATATCAATATAAACTTTAATTTCTCAGCATCAATATAAACCATGATTTTGATCATTGGGTGAAAGGGTTTCGGAGCTACAACAGTTTAAAGTTGCTAATTTTATGAAAATGCGATAAATTTAAATATTTTTAATTTAAACACTATGAAGTTCTGATGCCTCAAACTTTGCACAAAGCATTGTATCACAGTTGTCTACGTACAAAAAAAGTTTAATTGTATTTATAAATTGCAAGGTCAATTTTCTCTATATTTCGGTCGATTTGAGATGGAATAGCCCATAAGTAACATTCTATAGGAAAGAAATACATCATGATTAAACATTTTATAACGTAACTCAAATACATTAGAATGAACTTGTGTTCAGTTATTGGTTGCTATGGAAATTGTCCATTCGCAGTCCTGCAAGGAGTACAGTAGGCCATGCTTCGCTTATTTCGTAAGATTAGGCTGTACAAAGTTTGCAGGCAGGACATGTAGAGTTCTTGAACAATTAGGGTTGCTAGGCCAGTTGACAGCACCCCTGTGTGTGTCACATTGATGCACGGTTCGCCCTCATTTGTAATCTGGCCTGATGCGGTTTGGGGGGTCGAAGGTAGATAAAGCATGCGTTTTAATTAAGAGCAGCCGTCAGCCGTGTTTTAATTTCGAAATTGTTATAATAATTTAACTTTCATCGAACGGCTACGTGCGATAGCACTTCCTATTCGACAACGATAGACGACCAATAGTCATCAGTAATAACAGATGAATGCACAAACACGTAGAACACAATAAATAAAAAGGAAACCTGAGTTAAAAATGGGGTGGATGGGTGGATGGATGGATGGATGGATGGATGTTTAAGTGGATGAAAGAATGTTTAAGTGGATGAAAGAATGTTTAAGTAGATGAATGAATTTTTAAGTGAATGAATGAATGAATAAATGTTTAAGTGGATGATTGAATGTTTAAGTGAATGAATGAATGCATGAATGTATGTTTAAATGGATGAATGAATGTTTAAGTGAATGAATGGATGAATTTTTAAGTAGATGAATGAATATTTAAGTGAATGAATGAATGTCTAAGTGAATGAATGAATGAATAAATGTTTAAGTGGATGATTGAATGTTTAAGTGAATGAATGAATGTATGTTTAAGTGGATGAATGAATGTTTAAGTGGATGAATGAATGTTTAAGTGAATGAATGAATTTTTAAGTGGATGAATGCATATTTAAGTGAATGAATGAATGTTTAAGTGAATGAATGAATGTATGTTTAAGTGGATAAATGAATATCTAAGTGGATGAATGAATATCTAAGTGGATGAATGAATATTTAAGTGAATGAATGTTTACGTAAATGAATGAATGTATGTTTAAGTGGATAAATGAATGAATTTTTAAGTGGATGAATGAATATCTAAGTGGATGAATGAATGTTTAAGTGAATGAATGAATGTTTAAGTGAATGAATGAATTTTTAAGTGGATGAATGAATATTTAAGTGAATGAATGAATGAATTTTTAAGTGGATGAATGAATATTTAAGTGAATGAATGAATGTCTAAGTGGATGAATCAATATTTAAGTGAATGAATGAATAAACAAGTGTTTAAGTGGATGAATGAATGAACGAGTGAGTGTTAGGTGAATTAAATCAATTAAGTGAATGTTTAAGTGAACGAATTAATGAACAAATAGATTATAAGATTAATGAACTCTTCTTCTACTTCTTCTTCCTTTCGTATTATGCCTGCAGTTTGTTCATTTGTTCATCAATACTGTGTTAACGTATCTTTCGTCCTCAGTTTTGAGCATCCTAAACTTATCTTTCCTTTTGGTTTATAATCTCTAACATTAATCTGTTGTCCTCCATACGATCAATGTGTTCATTCCATTTAATTTTAGGAAATGAATTTATTGTTGAATAAGTACATACCTCTGATTGAGGTTCTGGCTGATATGTACATCTATTACCAGGCAGTACATCTCACTTGACGATATGTGTCAGAGGAAGAACAATTGTTTGTATGCATCTGAAGTCTGACTAGTGTAACATGTAGCTAGTGGGCGATGTATGCAATGGAGGGGGAAAGGAACTGGCCACCCTACCCCATTATCTCCTGGCCTAGTTACTTCATAAGTGGTGCCTTGTTGGTATCACTTCTGAGGTTCATATCTGTCTTCGGACAGTTGACTAAATAACAACAAATAAGTATAACAACCAATGATGGAATTTTTCCCTGAGTCTTAGTTAATAAAAAAAAAAAAAAACACTCTCTGGTCACAAGTTTCATCTTGCCCCAAGTAATATATCATAATTTATTATTCCTCCTTGTTCCCTAAAATTTAAGCGAAATTAACGTGGTTGTAGTTTTTCCGGGGTTTTCCCTCAACCCACTAAGAGCAAATGCTGGTTAACTTTCGGTGCTGGACCCTGGACTCATTTCGGTGCCATTATCATCTTCATCTCATTCATAAGCTAGATGACAATAGCAATTGATTTACAATGGTAAAATAAATTAATAATAATAATAATAATAATAATAATAATAATAATAATAATAATAATAATAATAATAATAATAATAATAATAATAATAATCTATACTAATAATAAATCTGTAGCCGAAATTTTTCTGGTAATTTTCGATTTTCCAAAAATAATTGGTCCTAACATATATAATTAACCACCCTGACACCGAAAATTTTTTTTTTTTTGAAATTTTTGTTTGTATGTCTGTCTGTATGTTTGTTACCTTTTCACGCGATAATGGCTCAACGGATTTCGATGAAAATTATAATATAAATTAAGTTCGTTGTAACTTAGATTTTAGGCTATATGGCATTCAAAATACATTATTTAAAAGGGGGTTATAAGGGGGCCTGAATTAAATAAATCGAAATATCTCGCTTATTATTGATTTTTGTGAAAAATGCTACATAACAAAAGTTTCTTTAAAAATAATTTCCGATAAGTTTTATTCCTTGCAAATTTTGATAGGACAGATATTTAATGAGATAAATGAGTTTTAAAATTAAAATAACTTCCATCTAAGGCCGTGTAATGAATTAAAAACAAATGACTTCGTCTATAAGGGGCCTTGGACAGCAACAATCGAAAGCTATGAAAGATAGCCTACAGAGAATGTTTGTGTGTTTGTATGAAGTAATATCGGAAGTTAAATTAACCGATTTGTATAATTAATTATTATTTCACCATTGGAAAGTGTAGTTTCTCTAGATGGACATAATGCTATAATGTTATTACAGTAACTTCTGATATAATATAATGTAATATAATATAATATGTAATATTATATAATATAATTTAAGTTATTTGAAGGATTCAGAACCATAGTGGGTCAAGCGCCATTTACTGAATACGGAGAAAACAAGGGTTAAAATTAAGTTATTACCATAATTCAATGGAAACCTATAACAAGTAAAATAAAACATACACATTAAATCTAAATGACGTCAATCTTCATTAAACTATGGTTGCATGTAATAACAATTAAGAAACATGTTAAAGGAATTGTCATTGCACCAAATGAGTGTCTCTGGACTAAAATGATCGCATTTTAATTATTTGGATGCAATTTAAATTAAGTAACATATTAAACGATTTATCCTTCTATCAAACACGAATGTTCCCTGGATCAAATGTCCTATTTTAATTATGTAATTACTTTATATTTATTTCTCACGGGTGCAGCGGAGCGCACGGGTACGGCTAGTAATAATAATAATTGTATGTATTGCAGAAAGTAAAGTGACAAATGAAAGGAGACAGTTCGAGTCTAACGAAAATCTTTTTCTAGTAGGAAGTAGTAATGAATCCTTATACATGTAGAATTGTGTTTACTTTTCGGTCCGACTTCACGCTTTAAGTTTCATCGCTCTGGCTAAACAAGACTAATTAAAAGAATAAATACAATAAGATTAGGCCTATCATAATTATAATACACGAAAGGTACATAATTTATCAGCATATCAATAACAACCTCATAAAATTACTTACAAAAAACACTCCCAAAAATAATATACAATTATGAAAAAAAAATTGGTAATTTGGAGATCATAATATTTTACTGAGCGGTATACGAGGTAAAAGCACAGTCTAGTATATACAGTCGGGAAGCTTGAGTTGTTGAGGGTACTAGGAACAATAGACTGTGCCGTTACTATTTCGCATTGTCTGTGATGAGGCTATACTAGCGATCCTAGTGGTTGGCAACTATCTATGGATGCATATTCCCTACGTATTGAGCTTCGTGATTGTATATACTAGACTGTGATAAAAGATAGTTTATCTTATTTAGTGCATATTAAATTATTTCATTTTTGTGTGTATATTGTTCCGTTATTCAACACTTACGTCATGAAGTGTGTTTTCTTGTTTTGAGACAGACTATTGGAATTTTGCGAAACAATTTATATGGAATAGGTAAAAATCACACAAATTTCTCATTGATAATAATCATTTTAAATTCTATTAATGATAACCATTTTAAATTATATTTAATGTATGTATTATGTTTAATCACCTCATATAAAAGCAATGTTTATTGTGGATTATGGTACGTACCATTAAACATATTATTTTTCTAATTTCAAAAAAGGTTTATTGTAAAATATATATATAAATATATATATATATATATATATATATATATATATATATATATATATATATATATATATAATTTGAACTGGTAATGGAAATTACAGGAAAACTGTTGAACAAATTTTAATGAGTGACCCTTCATTTTCATGCCTGGCATCCAAAGTTTTTCGGAAAAATAGTAGTTTTCAGTGAAATGTCAATTTTCCTACATAATTTTCCAAAATCCATCTGTTGTCAGTTTTGAGAACTAATTTTATTGAGTCACGGCCGACTTGATTGAATTTCGGAACAAAACACACACTACAATAAACAATAGGCTATTACACGAAGGCCATGGCCTGCAGGATTTCCGACATATTTAGAGCTCAATTCAATCTGTTATTAAAAACTGATTCTGTAGTGTATAATTTTTTGAGTACAGCTGTGTATTGGATATTCAAAACTAAGAAACTTGAGGTGGTTTGATGACATTATTACCATTAGAAATTAATATTATTATAGTTAATATCATGATGCGTCTATTTTTCATTAATTGTACATAATATTGATGCTATATTGATGACATGAATGTGAAACGTTTTGTGGTTATGTAAGTAAATGTAGAGAATATCTTAAATTGGATCTTCATTTCTAAAATTTACTGAGTGGCTGCTATATATAACTACAAAACTTAAGTAAGATAATAATATTGTTATTAAAAATGAAATATGTTTATACTTATTAACCCAGTGAGGTTGGGTCATTTTCATATACTTAATGGCGGTGTAGTGTAGATATTGATATGTGTCATTGTCTTCAGTATTGGCTCGAGAGAGCGCAAAAATTACAGTTCCTAAGGAAAGATCAAAAGGTATTACTGATAAAATAAGAGGCCTACAAAATTATGTAGTCTCCCGATCATTTCAACAAGATCTCTTAGTAGGATAAAATGATTTTGTGCGAGATCGTGCGTATTTGCTTGTTTTCCGCACAGAACCAATACGCGGTAAGTGTGAAATACCACATTCAGTATTCCCAACGTAACACACATAACAATTTCCCTCTTCTTACCGCTTAAGCGCGACATTCATTTTACTGCTTTAGGCTTTTAACATATTATTTTTAGAGACGTTCAATATAGTAATAATTATAAATTGGAAACTTACCACTGCAATTTCACCTAAATTGCACTGTTAATTATTGTTTTTAAATATTTGCAAAAATTAAGTAAAGTCTACTACTCCACTAAAGTTACTGCATTCCTGATACAAGTAACATTAAGGAAGCCGTGAAAAAATCAACGAGATTCCAGATGCCGATGTTATTACTGCAATATGTTATATAAATAATATTGTTAAAATATTAAAATGAAAAATAAATCATTACATAACCTTACCGTTTGTTTTAAGTTCGCATTTATAGACTGGGGGGGAAAAAATACAGACGTATATCACGGCCTGCTGGAGTATAGTAAACACAGAAAACATTTTATAGCAACAATGTTGAAGAAAGATATTTTGGTGTTCCGAAGTCGGCGTCATTAAACAGAAACCAAGATGGAGATTTCATTGCAACTAATTAGAAATTCGTCTTTCAGGTATGTAATAAACGATCTTCGCACAAAATAATGTACGATACACGAGCGGTATGTTTGTTTTCATGTTCTCGGAAATTAAAAAAGCTCAAATACGTTTCGCTTTTTCAATATTTTCCTCGACCATGAAAACGTCAACATACCGCTCTTGTAACGCATATTACTATTACCCCTCTGTGACCTGAAATAGCTATTGCTTTACTTCCACATGAAAAACTCACTGATAATCCTGACATTGTTACTTGCGTTTTCGCGTTGAAACTCAAAAACTGAAGATGGATAGGTTCAAGAAGAAATATTTGGGTTAAAAACCTTCAGAGAGGGTATGTTTCATTATTACGGAAGCAAATAACTTTCAGAATGTCTGGTATTCTTCATTGAAAATAAATCTGGAAAAATTTTATTTGAACGTCTAATGAACTTAGTTTGCAGCATTTGCTGCACAAGCCACTAGTTTGCGTATAATTTGCAAGAATGTTTTCCAATTGACATTTTTTTTGGACAATCTTCAATCACAGAAACATTCGCTAAACAAAATACATTCGTAACATGATAAATGAACCGAATTGTTAAGAAACGCGTAAAATTTTATAAGAGTAGCCTTAAGTATAATCTTCTTCGTGACAATCTTTTAAAAATTTTACGCGAAATTCGATACGGCCTTAAAAACACGGTCTAGGTGAGATCGACCACCAACCCCGGCACTTAAGAACTCTTTTCTTTATTGACAAGTTCTTAATCTTGTAGGAAACGACTCAAAGACATTCAACCCCTTTCTGACGTCGACATTGTGCTGTTGAACCCCATGCTGTAATAGAATGAAGGGGTTAGAGGTTATATCGTAGGCTCACATTGCTTTTAATTGGCCTCCGGTCCACTTAAAAAAGTCACCCCCTTGTTTGTCATCAATCAACCCCCTCCAGGCCTCTGCTTACACCCTTCCACCCTCAGGACTGCAGTAATTGCTGCAGTCTGCACCTCTCTCTGCCCCGAATTACGTAACAGACGACTCCATGGCCACATATGGACGTTGGGCGTCTATCACGAGTACAGCAATTAAATAGTTTCTTACACCTGCCTTCTAACAAACGTCTTACTAATACAACATAGTGGGCATCACATATGTATAGGTTAGTTCCTAAAAGTCTAACTTGGGCGTCTCTTCGGTGTTGCCAACTAATAACAGATATCACCAAAGAGGGTAAAATCACATGCAACGTACTGGAATAATAATAATAATAATAATAATAATAATAATAATAATAATAATATAACTTTGCTCCAGAATATGCCATTAGGAAAGTCCACGATAACAGAGAGGGTTTGGAATTGAACGGGTTACATCAGCTGCTTGTCTATGCGGATGACGTGAATATGTTAGGAGAAAATACACAAACTATTAGGGAAAATACGAGAATTTTACTGGAAGCAAGTAAAGCGATAGGTTTGAAAGTATATGATTATGTCTCGTGACCAGAATATTGTACGAAATGGAAATATAAAAATTGGACGTTCATCTTTTGAAGAGGTGGAAAAATTCAAATATCTTGGAGCAACAGTAACAAATATAAATGACACTCGGGAGGAAATTAAACGCAGAATAAATATGGGAAATGCCTGTTATTATTCGGTTGGGAAGCTTTTGTCATCCAGTCTGCTGTCAAAAATCTGAAGGTTAGAATTTATAAAACAGTTATTTTACCGGTTGTTCTTTATGGTTGTGAAACTTGGACTCTCACTTTGAGAGAGGAATATAGGTTAAGGGTGTTTGAGAATAAGGTGCTAAGGAAAATATTTGGGGCTAAGAGGGATGAAGTTACAGGAGAATGGAGAAAGTTACACAACGCAGAACTGCACGCATTGTATTCTTCACCTGACATAATTAGGAACATTAAATCCAGACGTTTGAGATGGGCAGGGCATGTAGCACGTATGGGCGAATCCAGAAATGCATATAGAGTGTTAGTTGGGAGACCGGAGGGAAAAAGACCTTTGGGGAGGCCGAGACGTAGATGGGAGGATAATATTAAAATGTATTTGAGGGAGGTGGGATATGATGATAGAGACTGGATTAATCTTGCTCAGGATAGGGAACAATAGCGGGCTTATGTGAGGGCGGCAATGAACCTTCGGATTCCTTAAAAGCCATTTGTAAGTAAGTATGATGTAATATTAAAATGTATTTTGTCTGACAACATAAATTTCATTGCTTTGACTAAACAGTTTACAATTGTAATTAGAGGAGAAAAATTCGCTCCGGCGCCGGGGATCGAACCCGGATCTTTCGTTCTACGTACCAAGCGCTCTAACCATTGAGCTACACCGAAGTTCAATCCACCCGCACCGGATCGGATCCCCCTCCACTAGTGTTTTTCTCTTTGTGATGTTACTCCAAGTTCGACATGTATGTTGGGATATATTGAGTCAATTGCCATTATACAAGGAGCGCACTCAATTCAGTGATTTGGTGGCCGGGATTCCAGCGGGATTCGTTAAACGAAATCAGTTCGTCCTAAAAGTAATGTTATGTGTCTGGTGGAATTTTGAAGGTGTGATTCACAGGGAGTTTGTTCCAAAAGGACGTGCGATCGATGCGAATCTTTATTCTCAACAGCTAGAACAAGTTCATGAAATTTTCAGAGAGAGGTACCTGGCATTAGTTAATGGAAATAGAATTCTCTTGTAACAGGACAATGTGGGACCACATACCCTCAAACAACCATGAAAAAAATCTAGGCATTGGGGAGAATCGAAGTTCTACCACACTCGACATACAGCCCTGATCTTGCGCCTTCAGATTACCATCTCTTTCGGTCCATGGCCCACTTCCTGTGTGGAGGAATTTTAAAAAACATGGAAGCCGTTGAAATGGGCATCACCGAATTCTTGGCATCAGAAACCAGGAACTGGTACCGTTACTGGATAACAAACCTCACTGAAAGGTGGCTCAAGACCTTAGAACAGGAATTTCAATTGATGCCCACAGGAGCAAGCGCGCGCTTTAGAGCTCAGGAGAGCCTGAGCGCTTTACAGCGGAAAGGAAAGAGACAGACGAAAGAGGTGGTATATGCCGCTTGGTCGAGCTATATTCAGGGATGGCCAGCACTGATTCAATAGATAAAGGGAAGAGAACTTATTAAAACTGTATCCATGGTAATTTTTAGATTTGCCTGAGAAGTATAAGTGCATTATAAGAATGTAAGTTTTAATTTTAATGCTCATTTTTCACAAGTTTGATTTTTTTATTCAAAAGAAATATTTTCTCAACTTTTCGTATAGAAAAGTGAAATTTTCAGGTATAGGCCTATTTATTTAGTAGCCTTACAGAATGTTTTCGCAAATCTAATATACCGTATATACGTATTACTGAAGATAGTGTATTGAAAATTTTGAAAATATTCGCATGGAAATTGTTTGTAAGGAAATGAATTAACAAAGCAACTACTGTTACATCATAAGCAAAAGATACGTGCCCATGTGTTGTAAAAATGTCAGCTCTATAGCTTCAGTAGATTTCGAGAAAATAATTTAATATTCTGATGATAGGAAGTTGCTCACAAATATCACCTTAAAAGCATAATGCGATAAGAGTTTTGTTATGTAATATTAGTTACACTTAAAACTGATACAGTACCTAGGTAACTTTGCTTTGTACTGTAATATGGTTTTGATTAGTTTATTGATTACTTTTATAAGGCTAAAGATACCATCAATATAAATTCCAACTTATCATGTCATACTCAATCTCTTTCTTTGGAATATCACTTTCTTTATGAATGATGTGTTTCATCCACTTAATACAGTATAATATTATACTACTATGGAATTTAAGTGAATATTCCTTCTTAACTCTCTATTATGTTATTAAGATTTAAATCACAAGTGCAATATTAAGAAATCAGTGTTAGTACTTTTGTTTTACAGACAATATAGATAATATCAAACAGAAAGAAGCCATATAAAAATAACGACATAAAAATTCACGTTCCCTTTGAAGTTTGTGCACCACTGTTTTCTTAATCCAACAGGCTGCTTATTACATACACAACCCTTCCTCTTTCCATACATAGCGCTTGCTGCCCGCGCACGACGTCAAGGTCAGAAAAATGCGCTTGCTTTGATATCACTACCTTAGAATCTAATGGCCTTTACTTTGTGGATTAGATTAATTCCTTGTCACAACACACTGTGACTAAAATTCTGCTCCAAAACCGACATTACTGATAAAATATGGAAATCCCAACCACATCCAGTAAGAAGTGAGCTACATTATAATGAATTAGGTGTTGTTATCCGAACGTAAACAGGTGGACGCCGAATGAGTGAATCAATTCACGACTCGACTCACCAGCCGCTCACGCCGCATTAGCCGTGTCTGCGCGCCGTTTCATGTGACGCAGTGAGCCCCTAGTATGGCCAGCTGGCTGGAAGACAGTCCGCTTGCCGTATGCACGGGTTAGCGGTTCGCAACCTGGCGTGGACCAGTGTAGTTTAAGCTTATTTTGTTGATCATTACCGATGTGATGCACTTGAACCAGTGTTGCCTGGAGTATTTTAGTATTTTTTTAGTAGTATTTATTTATTTAACCTGGTAGAGATAAGGCCGTCAGGCCTTCTCTGCCCCTCTACCAGGAGATTCCAACTACAATATCAACAATAAAATTACAATTAGTATTAAATATACAATTACAATTACAAATAATATTACAGTTAGTATTAAATATACAATTACAATAAAATCAAAGTACGAAAAGATTACCTGAATAATTAAAGCTAGATAATTTATCATAGAGAAACAAAGAATATTTTATATTTACTGAATTACAAATTAAATCTAGAATAACAAAATTGTATAGTGATGAAATTACTGAATATTGAAATATTTTGTGATAGATTAAAGAAACTATTTACAAGTAATCAATTACTGACCAAGTGCCTAGTAAGTTTGCGTTTGAATTCAATTTTATTTCGACAGTCCCTGGAGTCATCGGTTGACCGCATTTTGTTATCAATGATTCACTTGTTCAAATTCTATTTGACATTCTGAATTTATTGCTTGATTGAAAGACTCATTGGTTGAATTGACGAATAATTATAAGGCTATGTGAATTGAGTGCCTGAAACAACAGACTGTCTGGGTGAATGAACTCGATTGAAAAAAAAATGAGAGACTGTGCAATTGTCTGAATTAAATTGACTGACGGAATTCAATTGATCACCTGAAAGCAATTGACTGACGGTGAGTTAATTCAATTGACGAACCGACTGAACTGAATAGACTACAAAACTGAATTGAATTACCTCAGTGACTGAATTGAATTCACTGAGTGACTGAATTGAATTCATTGAGTGACTGAATTGAATTGCCTGAGTGACTGAATTGAATTGCCTGAGTGACTGAATTGAATTGCCTGAGTGACTGAATTGAATTCATTGAGTGACTGAATTGAATTGCCTGAGTGACTGAATTGAATTCATCGAGTGACTGAATTGAATTGCCTGAGTGACTGAATTGAATTGCCTGAGTGACTGAATTGAATTGCCTGAGTGACTGAATTGAATTGCCTGAGTGACTGAATTGAATTGCCTGAGTGACTGAATTGAATTCATCGAGTGACTGAATTGAATTGCCTGAGTGACTGAATTGAATTCATCGAGTGACTGAATTGAATTGCCTGAGTGACTGAATTGAATTCATTGAGTGACTGAATTGAATTTCCTGAGTGACTGAATTGAATTGCCTGAGTGACTGAATTGAATTGCCTGAGTGACTGAATAGAATTGCCTGAGTGACTGAATTGAATTGCCTGAGTGACTGAATTGAATTGCCTGAGTGACTGAATTGAATTGCCTGAGTGACTGAATTCAATTTCCTGAGTGACTGAATTCAATTGCCTGAGTGACTGAATTGAATTGCCTGAGTGACTGAATTGAATTAATTGAGTGATTAAATTGAATTAATTGACTGATTGAATTGAATTCATTGAGTCACTGGATTCAATTGTTTGAGTAACTGAATTGAATTGATTGACACTCAATTGAATTGACTGAATTCACTTCCTTCAGTGACTGAATTGAATGAATTCACTCAATTGAATTGCCTGAGTCTGTGTTAACTGATTCTGTAGCACAAGTAGGAATCAGGGAGAAGAAAAACAATAGAATGCACGAACAACGATAACTGATGGGGGACATTTCCTTGTAATGAGAGCGAACAAGTTGGATATAAAGCCAACAAGAATACAGAAAGATTTCATAGTATGTTTACAAAAAGAACAATAAACACATGAAAAGTAGACATTTCAAGAACTAAGAAAACAAACATTAGAAAAAATACATGGCGAAAGAGCGCAAAGATATAAGATAGTACGGGAATTTACCACGAAATATAAGAGAAACGCAAAATAAAATAATAAAAGAGAGCTTGAATGTTAAGATGAATATCAAATGTGAAGAAAAGTGGGTAAATATGCCACGGATGGAAAACTGTATATGATAAGGACCGACAAGAACCAGAGATTTACATTCAAAATGAAGGCGGAAGCACAAGGGACGTTAATGGAAAATATCTCAGTAAACTGTGTAACGAAATTCATCATTTAATGACCATTCAGATTTAAAGAGAATATTCAGGGACAAAGACAGTACAACATTATGCTAATTGATCCATTCTGGATATCGTCTGTACTTTAAAATGAAAGTTAAATAAAAAATTACAATTACAATTATCATCTCATCGTCTATGAATAGCCTCTGTAGTTTAAAAGGAACGTTAAATAAAGAATTACAGTTATAATCATTTCATCGTCTATGAATATCCCCTGCAGTTTGAAAGGAACGTTAAAGAATAATTAAAATATAATGTATCATCTTTTCATCTCTGGATACTATTATATTTGGTCGTTACTTAATTAAGTTTAGAAGCTGAGAATTTTGTGAAGATATATATTCGTGTGGCACACTGCAGATCTGGTATAAAAAGGCGACACATTAAACTGTGTGTCAGTGTACACGTAGTGACGTAGTTGATGACTTGACCTTCATTTATCTACGGTACGTGTCAGGGCCACGCCGACTTTCCTTGCCTCCTGCAATGGCATGCCTTGCGACAATGTGTGCACGAGAAATTTACAGCCACTACATCTGATAACAGAGTCTGCTGACTCGTCCTTTATGATGCGCCCTCATGCAACGAGTTACCTTCAGAGTCGTCACTGTACAACGTTTACAGGACGGGCGATGAAATTCACAAGGAAGAGAAATTCTTAATGATTTTGTAACTTTGATACCAAAATTCAAGCATTACTGGATGTTCAGAAATTCCTTCTTTCCATTGTAATTAAATCAATCAAGTTACTGATTCATCCAATTCACTAACTTCTCACAAATATTATAATTCAGTCGAAATCTAATAATATGTAAATTAATGATGACCAATTCATAATCCAGAGCTAAATAAGTCGAATTCTCAAATCCACATTAAAAGAATCGTGAACTCAATAAATAAGCCATTCAATCAATCAGTCAACTCTATTGAGTCAGTGAGCCGGTGAATTCAATTCAGTGACTAAGTCACTTGAGTACAACCACTAAGACACTTGAAATGACTAACTACGATATTTCAATTCAGTTATTAATTCATTTCAATTCAGTCACTAAGTCACTTCAATTCAGTCTAATGAATTCTGTCACACAATCAATTGAATTCAGTTATAAGTCAATTGAATTCACTGACAAAATTATTTCAATTCAGTCAATTGAAGGCAGGTACTCAGTCAACTGAATTCATTTAATCAGACAAACTAATTCACTCACTCAAATGAATTCAGTCATTTAGTCAACTGAATTCAATGGCTCAGTCAATTAAATTTATTCGATCAATCAATTTAATTCAGGCACTAGGTTAATTAAATTCAGTCAGTCAATGAATTCAATTCAGTCAGTTAACGAATTCAATTCAGTTCCTTCATGCATTCAATTAAGTCACTCAATCAATTCAATTTAATTACTCAATTCAGTAGTCACACAATCAATTGAAATCAATCAATTTAATTCACTCAATCAACTGAATTCAGTCAGTTTAATTCATTCAACTGAATTAAGTCACTCAATTGAATTCAGTCACTCAGGCACACAGATGCAAGTCGCATTTTTTAATTTTTCTTCTCTTTATCCATTTTGTTCCAATTACTACATTTTAATCTAAAAACTCAAATATTTGTTCAATATATTCATTCATTAAGGAGAAGATTGTAATTTTTTCTCTATTATGCTTTCTTCACTATATCGTTTCTTGTAGCTAAAATATACATTTTGAAGCTTTTCTACGTTATGCAATAGAGCAATCCTACTCATATACAATTCTCTGCTGTTTATATTTTACTTTGTCTTCTGTAATTACTTTTCCCGTAATAATATATTCTTCTTCTGTTTATAATGTATCTTCCTCTGTTTTTATGTTATAATAATAATAATAATAATAATAATAATAATAATAATAATAATAATAATAATAATAATCCGTGGCGCTACAGCCCGTGAAGGGCCTAGACCGACCAGCCGGCTGCTGGCTCACGCCCACATGCCGAAGCAGAGGTCGACAATCATCCAATCAGAATGGAGGTGTCGTGTGGTTAGCACGATGATCCTCCCAGCCGTTATAGCTGGCATTCGCAACCGGATTTCGCTACCTATCGTAGCTCCCCAAGTGCATCACGATGCTGGGTGGGCACTGGTCCCATACACTGGCCGAAATTTCATGAGAAAATTTCTTCCCCCATGGGGACTGTTTTTATGTTGCACCTCACATTTCCTCCTCTCTTTAGAGTTCCCTTTATTTTTATAATCCATTTTTTCTCCTTGTATCTTTGTTCTTTATTTTTATCATACTTCTATATGTTAGAAGAAAAATTCGCAAAATAATTAATAGGTGTTTAGATAGCGGTTAATTTGGGCACTTAGTAAATTGATGCAAAGTAATGATTTAGTTAATTATGATTTAATTGTTATCTTTATCTACTATATCTCATTTCAAACACTCTGTAACTTCTTGTGGTCTCACTTCAGAAAAAAATGTTTCAAACAAAAGTTGCTCGATTTTTTGAGGAAAACAAGAATATCCAAAATAATTTCCATCATTCCATTCAAAATATCAGCTCAGACTTACTCATTTCGTGAGACTATTTTCTTTTATTCTTGTAGCTTCCTTTTATTCTCCGTGATTTCCTCTATTATTTTCTGTCCGTTATTGTATTGTTCTGTTTTTCTTTTCTTTATGTTTTAGTTTATTTTCATATTTTCTTTCACTCTGTAGATTTTACCTTATAACTTTTTTATGCACTCAATTAATTGTAATCTCTCTTACATTTTACTTTTCTGTATTGTTTACATTTCATTTCGTTTTGTGTATTTCTTGTTATTTATATTTTCTTTTAATCTTAACACTTTTACAATATATTACCCTTCAATTAATATAATATATCATTATTATTAATAGTTTGTATTATTTTATTATTGTTATTACTACCACTACCACAACCACCACCACCACCACCAACTCCTCTTGCACTCTTTTATCCTTAAATTCTCGGTTTATACTTCATATATTGCATCCATTATTTAATTGATGTTTTCTTCATGTTATATTTCTCATGTTAATATATAATAATTATATTTCTCTTCTTTATATTTTAATAATAATAATAATAATAATAATAATAATAATAATAATAATAATAACAACATTAATAATAGCTTTATTTAACCTGGCAGAGTTAAGGCCGTAAGGCCTTCTCTTACACTCAACCAGGATTAAAACTTGCTTACATAGTTGAACATGAAACTGGATCGGAATTAAGTAATTACATACTGCTACAATTTAGGCACATAATGAGATCAAAAAGGTAGTTACATAAAATTTACCTCATAAAATAAAAATAAACACAGTGGAATACATATTAATGTTGTTAGAATCAAATACGAATCACATAAAAACAAGCCGATAATTCAATAAAAAAATGTACACAGTAAAAACAAAAATAAACATATTAGTATTAGATTACAATTAAGTAGGGTTAGGTTAGGTTAGGTTATATTCTTTATTCCTCCATGAAATACTTTCATTCACTGTTTATATTCTCAATGATTGTTTTTTCTTCCTTCTTTTCAGTTTATTTACGTCTTATTCCTAAATTTCCTTTATTCCTTTACTTGTTTCTTCATACTTTAATTTATTTTCCACGTGTTTTAATTCTTTTTTCACTCTCCATATTTCTTGTTTCATTTGATATGTTATTCTTTCTCAACGTTTTCCTCTATTACTAAAATATCTTTCTTTTTGTCTCATATATTTCCAATATTCGTATATTATTCTCCATTTCTCTTCTGCACTGGCATTGAACCTAAAACTCTGCCTCTTTCTTTTTCTGACCACATAGGAAAACTTATTGCTTATGTTCTTTCTGTGATCTTTTTTTTTTCTCTTTGTATACGCCTTTCTTCTTCCACTTTCTGCTTCGTTCCTGGCAACTCCACTTTTTTTCTCCTTTATCTCAAGAAATATCGGTGCGAATTCAAATTCTTTTTTTTTTTTTTTTTTTGCCTCAATTTCTGGTGTAAACCGTGTTTGAGTTTCTTTGCCTTCTGCCATTCTTACCGTGTGAGCCTGACGGGAGGTATTTGCGCCTTCTCCTTTCCTGCATTCCTCACCATGACAACCGTAGATAAGAAGACAGCTCTCTCTTTTTTACTCCAACAGGATCGTCTTTTGTCTCTCAGGATTGTCTTCACAAGTAGCTAAGCAGTTGTATTAATAGGAAAGATTCGTTACCAAGCAAATTGGGACGTAGTTAAATCTGTTGTTAGATTAATTGAACAGTTGTAATTAAATGGAAATAAACATAAAGTACTGTAGATTTGGGTTTGTCAGTGAGAAAGTGTCCAAAATACTTAAACGTAAAAATACTTTTCTAATCAAACTTGATTTATGTTGAAAATTACAGATTAATATCTGTTGGCATGTATTCATTAACTGCAAACGAATTTTTTCAAGAACTTCTTTTTATTTGTGACGTTTGTAATCATAATGTGAAAAGAATAGTAACGTCACACTATTGAAACTTTTGGAATGTAATTCTTGTATGTATGACTTGAGGCTTTCCCGGCGTTTGATGTAGAATAACTCTTCTCGGGTTCTCAGCCAGGTGAGTTGGAGATTAGCTTCAAGCTTTCGACGGCCTACTTTTGCATATATACCGGCTAGACGTGGTCCCACATCACTTCGTCCCTGAAGAAGATGGCAGAGCTAGCCGTCGAAAGCTTGGAAGCTAATCTCCAACTCACCTGGCTGAGAACCCGAGAAGAGTTATTCTAATTCTTGTATGTTTTTAAAAAGTAATTATTCAATGAGATAGAAAGACAAGTATCCATAATGGGTTTTGCTCCTAATTCAACCAGAATCGTATATGTGAGTGAAAGTAGCCTCTATGAGTTCTCTTGCACTATATTATAGCTCCAATAATGAAATATAACATACGTTTGTAAAATGTTGAAGTATATTTTGAAAGGAAGTATTCAATATGGGTTTTGCTCCTAATTCAACCAGCTTCTTATATTTGAGTGAAAGTAGCCTCTATGAGTTCTGTTGAACTATATTATAGCTCCAATAATGAAATATAATAATTCAACCAGCTTCTTATATTTGAGTGAAAGTAGCCTCTATGAGTTCTGTTGAACTATATTATAGCTCCAATAATGAATATAAAATTAAACCAGCTTCTTATATTTGAGTGAAAGTAGCCTCTATGAGTTCTGTTGCACTTCATTATATCTCCAATAATGAAATATAATAATTCAACCAGCTTCTTATATTTGAGTGAAAGTAGCCTCTATGAGTTCTGTTGAACTATATTATAGCTCCAATAATGAAATATAATAATTCAACCAGCTTCTTATATTTGAGCGAAAGTAGCCTCTATGAGTTCTGTTGAACTATATTATATCTCCAATAATGAAATATAATAATTCAACCAGCTTCTTATATTTGAGTGAAAGTAGCCTCTATGAGTTCTGTTGAACTATATTATAGCTCCAATAATTAAATATAATAATTCAACCAGCTTCTTATATTTGAGTGAAAGTAACCTCTATGAGTTCTGTTGCACTTCATTATATCTCCAATAATGAAATATAATAATTCAACCAGCTTCTTATATTTGAGTGAAAGTAGCCTCTATGAGTTCTGTTGAACTATATTATAGCTCCAATAATGAATATAAAATTAAACCAGCTTCTTATATTTGAGTGAAAGTAGCCTCTATGAGTTCTGTTGAACTATATTATATCTCCAATAATGAAATATAATAATTCAACCAGCTTCTTATATTTGAGTGAAAGTAGCCTCTATGAGTTCTGTTGAACTATATTATAGCTCCAATACTGAAAATATAATAATTCAACCAAATTAAACCAGCTTCTTATATTTCAACCAGCTTCTTATATTTGTGAAAGTAGCCTCTATGAGTTCTGTTGCACTATATTATAGCTCCAATAATGAAATATAATAATTCAACCAGCTTCTTATATTTGAGTGAAAGTAGCCTCTATGAGTTCTGTTGAACTATATTATAGCTCCAATAATGAAATATAATAATTCAACCAGCTTCTTATATTTGAGCGAAAGTAGCCTCTATGAGTTCTGTTGAACTATATTATAGCTCCAATAATGAAATATAATAATTCAACCAGCTTCTTATATTTGAGTGAAAGTAGCCTCTATGAGTTCTGTTGCACTATATTATAGCTCCAATAATGAAATATAATAATTCAACCAGCTTCTTATATTTGAGCGAAAGTAGCTCTCTATGAGTTCTGTTGAAATATAATAATTCAACCACTTATATTTATAGCCTCTATGAGTTCTCCAATAATGAAATATAATAATTCAACCAGCTTCTTATATTTAGCGAAATTTGAGTTCTGTTGCACTATATTATAGCTCCAATAATGAAATATAATAATTCAACTCTTATATTTGAGTGAGTTCTGTTTGAACTATATTATAGCTCCAATAATGAAATATAATAATTCAACCAGCTTCTTATATTTGAGCGAAAGTAGCCTCTATGAGTTCTGTTGCACTATATTATAGCTCCAATAATGAAATATAATATACGTTTCTAAAATGTTGAAGTATATTTTGAAAGAAAGTATTCACCATGAGTTTTGCTCCTAATTCAACCAGCTTCTTATATGTTTTTAAACATTGAAGGAAAGTAGGCTGCGTGAAGTGCCCGGCCCGGTAGTGGAATCCTGGCATTTAGGGTCGCCAGTCTGTCTAATGCCAGAAGAGTCCAACGTGCTGCCGACCCACAGAACGGACATCGATTTCTAAATGCCCCCCTTACCCCCTCTCACTGGGAATGGCGCACTGCATGAGGTCGGAAACTTCGACCCGTTGACAAACCAAAGACTCTGTGACCATTCATATCAACAAAGCAAGACTTCAATCTATAATGCATACAAAAATCGGTGTGAGCAAACCCTACAGCTATACAATACGAGAGGCCAATATAGGCTAGTTTTTGTCAATTATGGAACATAACACTTAGCTCAAGGAATTACAAGGTTCAATAGAGAAATAAGTCAACACATTTTCTATCTGCAATGGCTACTGCGGATATATTTAAATGCACGATAAATAAATGAGTGGTCAGTTTTAATGAGATAATGAATTCAGTGTAAGAAATGGTATTTCGTTGAGGTAGTAAAACAATAAAATAGAACCAACTAATTAGTACATGCAACGAGCCTATAATGATAGTAATTAGACGCGAGTATTTTTATGAAACGAGCGCAAGCGAGTTTCATAATTTTCATACAAGCGTCTTAATTACCATTATAGTCAAATTTCATACGACTTTTTATGCTCGACCGTATTGATTTTTTCCGGCAATTGGTGAAATGAATTTGCGGGAATGTGCTTTGTGAAAGGCTGGAAGATGACGGTGAATTGATGTTAATTTGTGTGTTGTTTTTTTCGACTGAGTTTAATATTGTCTAAAATCTCGCGCTAGTTGTCTTTCGATTGCATATCCGAGAATAATCGATACTTGCGCTTTCATATTGCTACAATGGTATTTTCTGATTGGTGGAACACCTGAACTTTAATGAATAGATGTACCACAGTCTAGTATATACAGTCGCGAAGCTCAATACGTAGTAAATATGCAAACATTAGGTAGTTGCTCACCACTAGGATCGCTAATATCGCCTCATTACAGGCAATGCAAAATAGAACCGTCACAGTCTATTGTTTCTAGCACCCTCAAAACTCAAGCTTCGTGACTGTATATAGTAGACTGTGGGTGTATTTTAATGAGGTCCATTAAAAGGCTGCTACCAGGTGTATAATTACTACATTTCGGCATGGTTGAGCTTAATAGTACATTATGCAACGAGCCTATAATGAAGGTAATTAAGAAGTGAGTATGGATATTTATGAAACGAGCGCAAGCTAGGCCATAAGAACCTACAGAGATAACATTGAAATTAAATTAGACATTGAAAAACGAGATGACAAATTGAATTTATTTGAATATTATTTACAATTAACGCTAATTATTATAGTAACAGAACATAACCTTCTGCGACAGTATTGGATTTCCAACCTCCGTGACTTTTCGCTAATTCTCTTTCGATTGCATATCCGAGAATAATCGATACTTGCGATTTTATAACGGTAGAAAGCTGACCTGTCATTGGCTGAACAGTTGTAACCTGAGTCGTCATTGGCTGAAATACCTGACCTTTAATGAGTAGGTGTACTTTAATGGCATGCATTAAAGGACTGCTACCATGTGTATAATTACTACATTTCGGCATGGTCGGGCATAAACAATTTTATTGAATTCTTTATAAATTTCTGGAACCGAAAATATCTTGTTCTGTAGGTATTGAATAACAGAAATCTATAATGTCATTTTATTGAATCTTAAACTTATTTCTTGAACTAAAACTATGAAATTCTGAATATGATTTTATGTTCAATTTTACTGAATTTTCAACATATTACTGGAACTGAAATTCTGTACGTATTAAATATGACTCTGTATGTAATTTTACTGCATTTTTACTATTTTTATGCTCGACCATGACGAAATGTAGTAATTATACACCTGGGACCAGCCTTTTAATGGACCTCATTAAAGTGCACCTATTCATTAAAGTTCAGGTGTTCCACCAATCAGAAAATACCATTGTAGCAATATGAAAGCGCAAGTATCGATTATTCTCGGATATGCAATCGAAAGATAACTAGCACGAGATTAGACAATATTAAACTCAGTCGAAAAAAACAACACACAAATTAACATCAATTCACCGTCATCTTCCAGCCTTTCACAAAGCACTTTCCCGCGAATTCATTTCACCAATTGCCGGAAAAAATCAATATGGTCGAGGATAAAAAGTCGTATGAAACTTGACTATAATGGTAGGCCTAATTAAGACGCTCGTATGAAAATTATGAAACTCGCTTGCGCTCGTTTCATAAACATACTCGCGTCTTAATTACTACCATTATAGGCTCGTTGCATAATGTACTATTATGCATTGACGCTATTAAATTCTGTGCGGTTTGAAATGATTGTATATTCAGTTTACTGGATTTCTAATTTGGATCTGGAACTAAAGCAATTAAAATTTTGTACATATTGAATATGACTGTATATTCAGTTTTACTGAATTTTTAATTTTGTTCTGGAACTAACGTACGCACGTACATACACATACATACATACATACATACAAACATACATACATACATACATACATACATACATACATACATACATACATACATACATACTCTGCCCAAGGGTAGGTCTTTCACTGCAAACTCAGCATTCTCCAGTCTCTCCTATTTTCTGCCTTCCTCTTTGTCTCCTCATATGATCCATATATCTTAATGTCGTCTATCATCTGATATCTTCTTCTGCCCCGAATTCTTCTCCCGTTCACCATTCCTTCCAGTGCATCCTTCAGTAGGCAGTTTCTTCTCACCCAGTGACCCAACCAATTCCTTTTTCTCTTTCTGATTAGTTTCAGCATCATTCTTTCTTCACCCACTCTTTCCAATACAGCTTCATTTTTTATTCTGTCTGTCCATTTCGAACTGAAGCTATTAAATTCTATACGTATTGAATATGACTATATATTCAATTTTACTGAATTTTTTATTTGTTTCTGGAAATGAAGCTATTAAATTCTGTATATGACTGCATATTCAATTTTACTGTATTTTAATTTTTACTGTAACTTAATGGAACTGAAGCTATTAAATTATATGCGTATTGAATATGACTATATATTCAACTAGTGGCTTGTGCAGCAAATGCTGCTGCAAACTAAGTTCGTTAGACGTTCAAATAAACATTTTTCAGATTTATTTTCAATGAAGAATACTTGCCTTTTTGATAGTTATTTACTTCCATGATAATGAAACATACTCCCTCTGAATGGATTTTTTTAGGCCAAATACTTTCTCTTGAATCTATCCAACATGAGTTTTTGAGTTTCAACGCGAAAACGCAAGTATCAATGTCAGGACGATAGCAGTAGCTATTTCAGGTCATTGTGGATTGTAGGCAAAAGTTAAAAAAATGTCAGGTTTGCTAAGCTTTCGAACAATAGCATTTTCGTATAGCTGCTGCATGTAGAGCTTGAAATGTAGAGCGTAAAATCATTTTATCCTGCTAAGAGATCTTGCTGAAATGATCTGGAGACTACAAAATTTTCTAGGCCTCTTATTTTATCAGTAAGTAATACCTTTTGATCTTTCCTTAGGAACTGTAATTTTTGCGCTCTCTCGAGCCAATGCTGAAGACGACACATATCAATATCTACACTACACCGCCATTAAGTATATGAAAAAGATCCAACCCCACTGGGCTAATAAGTATAAAAATATGTTATTTTTAATAACAATATTATCTTACTTAAGTTTTGTAGTTATATATAGCAGCCACTCAGTAAATTATAGAAATGAAGATCTAAATTAAGATATTCTCTACATTTACTTACATAACCTCAAAACGTTTCACTTTCATGTCATCAATATAGCATCAATATTATGTACATGCATCATGATATTAACTATAATAATATTTAATTTCTAATGATAATAATATCATCAAACCACCTCAAGTTTCGTAGATTTGAATATCCAATACACAGCTGTACTCAGAAAATTATTATACACTGCAGAATGAGTTTTTAATAACAAATTGAATTGAGCTCTAAATATGTCGGCAATCCTGCAGGTCATGGCCTTCGTGTAATAGCCTATTGTTTATTGTAGTGTGTGTTTTGTTCTGAAATTCAATCAAGTCGGCCGTGATTCGATAAAATTAGTTCTCAAAACTGACAACAGATGGGTTTTGGAAAATAGGAAAATTATGTAGGAACATTGACATTTCACTGAAAACTACTACTTTTCCGAAAAACTTTGGGTTCCAAGCTTCAAAATGAGGGGCCATTTATTAAAATCCGTTCAGACGTTTTCCGTAATTTCCATTACCAGTTCAAATTATATATATAGATTTTACTGAATTTTTTATTTGATTCTGGAACTGAAGCTACTAAATTCTGCACGTATTGAATATGACTGTATAATAAATTCTATTGAATTTTTAATTCGATTGTTGAACTGAAGCTATTAAAGTTCTGCGCGCGTTGGATATGATTGTATATTCAGTTTTACTGAATTTTAATTTAGTTCTGGAAATGAAGCTATTAAATTCTTTAAAGGACTGCATATTCAGTTTTACTGTATTTTAATTTTTACTGTAATTTAATGGAACTGAAGCTATTAAAATTATGTACGTATTGAATATGACTATATATATTCAATTTTACTGAATTTTAATTTGGTTATGGTACTGAAGCTATTAAATTCTGCACGTATTGAATATGACTGTATAATCAATTTTACTGAAATTGTAATTGTTGAACTGAAGTTATTAAAATTCTGTATGTATTAAATATGCCTATATTTAATTTTTAATATATTTCTGGAACAGAATCTATTAAATTCTTCGAATATTGAATTTGGTTCTTATTTCTTTTTTTTATATATATATTTCTGAAAACAAGCTATTAAATTATTTACGTATTGGATGTGATTGTTTAACGTAATTTTACTGAATTTTCACTTTAGTTCTGGAGCTATTAAATTAAGTATAGGCCTATTGGGCAAGATTCTATATGCTATTTTATTTAATTATTTATATATTTCTCGAACTGACATTATTACATTTTGTACGTATTGAATATGATCCTCTGTACGATTTTATTTAATTCTTTATAATAACATATTTCTGAAACTGAAGCTATGAAATTATGTACGTATTGATTTGGTTTCGTCCACAATTTTATTCACTGTCGTACATATCCTTGGAATTGAAGACATTGTAGTCTCTATTGTACTCACACAATATTGTTCTACATTAAAATTCGTCTAGTAGTTGTCTACTCGGTATTTTTAGTTCAAACCCGGCTACGATGATTAAAATCGTTTGCACATTTCGACAGAAATACCAGTAAATCTGAGAGACCTGTACCAGAAATTTATAGCACTTAAAACAGCTGTCACTCCAAGCAAAATGTGCAGGCCATTTTTAGCCTTCGCTTAACACTTGAAAGTAGCGAATACGGTAAGTCCGAAGTAGTGACGTCAGTACGTTCAAGTTGCCTGACCTCTCGGCTATTCCTATTTATATTAATCAGTCACTGTTATACTCATGGGTGTGATAAACATATAAATACACGATTAAACTTTTTAGCATCAAATTTATGAGGAAATAAAAAAGAATACAATAAATAATGCAGATTTCATAACATTCTTTTGTTTTCATGTCATTCATCGGTACATACTCGCCTAAATTCTTATTAAGAAGTAAATAGCTAGTTGCTAGGCAACATCCCTTCTGTCTTATTACAAGTCTGAAAACACTGAGCATTATACCACAGTCTACTATATACAGTCACGAAGCTTGAGTTTTGACGGTGTTAGAAACAAGAGACTCTGACGGTACTATTTTTCATTTCCTGTAATGAGGCGATATTAGCGATCCTAGTGGTGAGCAACTAACTAATGTTTGCATATTTACTACGTATTGAGCTTCGTAACTGTATATGCTAGAGTGTGATTATACTTAGAAGTTGTTTTCGTTGTAGCAGGATTTACCTAATGGATTTAAGGGGTTAGATACAACTTACAGCAGTAAAATTTTGGAAATATTCAACATTTTTTCCTCCATATTTTTATGATTTAAAAAAATATTTATAATCTTTTTCAAAATTAAAAATGGTGGCAGTTCACTGTGCAGTGATGAAGTGTTTCCGTCATAACTAAAAAACTATCCAACATTCTATGATGAATTTTTTATATGTATTTATGCATGTCATATCTAAAATAAGATGCAAAGTCACTTCTCTACTTTCGATAGATTGATAAAGAAATAAATTCATTTTAAAAATGTCAAATATCAGTATTTTCTCATAGCACAAAATAAATAAATATTATTTATTAAGGAATGTGGTTGAAAGAGCAAGATATTGTAAACATGAGTTTCAGCAATAAAATAAAATAGAGAGAACTTGAAATAGTTCAAGTTTATGAGATATGAGGGGAAACGCTTCATAACTGTACGGTGTACTGCCACCATTTTTAATTTTGAAAAAAAAAAAAAACTTTTTTTAAATCGTAAAAATATTGTTTTCATATAGCAGAAGGACAGTGTTTTACATATATCAATTTTCAATATTGTACAAGATACAGTAATGGAGGAAAAATTGTTTAATATTTCCAAAAATTTTACTGCTGTAAGCTATACCTTACTTCTTAAATATTAAAAATGAAGAGAGGGCTTCACACAACATTTACTAGGCACATTTCACCCAGATCAAATTTTGGACGTAGGAAATGAATCGGTACCTTTCACATTTCCACATAAAGCATTAGGATTAACTTTTTAACATGGTATATGAGGAAAGTAAAAACAAAATACGGTAGAAACTGATCGTAGCTTTCATGAAATTCAATTGTTTTTAATCTTCATGGATATAAATATAATAGCCTAGATCCTTATGAAGAAGTGAATTACAGCAGTTGCTAGGCAACTTTCCTTCAATTTAATTTCACGCTTAAATCTCTATTAACATCTTATGTACACAATTTGTTTTCATTGTAGCTAGATGCAATTGAGGAGTATATAAAACTACTCTTTTCAGCCCGCAGTGAAAAAGTACAAGAAGTTTCAGAATTTGACAACGGCCGTTTCATTGATTGGAATCTACCTGAATATGGATCAATTTCAAGGTCAATGTAGTAGTCTTCTACCTAGCAATAAAAACGAGTTTTCCCTCACTCGCTGGCAATGGTAAAGTGATTCTATAATATTCTAAAGGCAACTGTTTTAGTCCAGTGTAATATGTTAATTTACCGTTGGCCATCACGCACAGCGTTGACAGATTTACAGATAATATATATCGCAATGTGAAATTGATTATTGTAATTGGGTCAGTTGGTCTTCTGGTGTAGCTTTTTAATTCACTGGATGGGGAATTGATTTCTCTCATGAAAAACTTTCACAACTTCCAGAAGTCTATACATTCGAACATCATATTCAAAGTGTTTCACACAAACTTTTTCAGAAGTAATAGCTTTATATTACAGAGAATAGCGTTTTTTATAATTATTATTACACTCTACCAAAGCTTTATGAACAAATGAAGTCAGTGGAGATAAACATTGTGAGAGATAAGCAGGTTTTTAAGTGTACTTATATTCCTGTGTGAATATCTTTGCACAATAAACCCCTCAACGCCGAATAATGACGTCACTGTCTGTAAAATATCTTCCACAGTTAAAAACTAACTTTAATTAAGTGAGGAGGATACTGAAATTTGACTAAAACTTACATTATTTTTTTTTTGCTTAAAATAATCTTTTGGCTGTAGAAATTTACTACAAATAAAATTTAAGCTCCAATTCAATGCTATGACATTTTATGACGCCACATTTAAAACTCTGTTAGCCCACTTCATTTTCCAATCCCATTTATTTCAAATTTCCAGGATTCTTAATATGATTTCGGTTTTTTATTTTATATAATTTCAATCTTGAATAGTGTGGCAGCCCTATTTCCTGTAGTTTTCCGTTTTATTTACTAGATAACAGAAGATAATATTATTCCTTCAGTTATTTTGTCAGATATACTTGAAAACATACCAATGAACCAACAGGATTACAACGAAGAGCTAAATGCAATCAAATACATAGCACAAGAAAACGGATACAACCCTAACATAATAGACAACATAATACGTAACAAAAAAAAACATAATCACAGTAAACATAAGAATACAACACAAACACAAGAACACGAAAAATACATCACACTAACATAGGAAAACAAAAACACACACAAAATTGCAACCTCATTCAAGAAATTAAATTACAGCATCGCATACAGAACTTAATAATGTCTCTGACAAAAACATCTCAACACACAAACAACACAAACAAACAAATTTAACCACACAGGGTGGACAAACTCAAAATGTAACACCTGCAACAAATATAAAGGACAGACAGGCAGATCATTTCAAACACGTTACAAAGAACACATCACAGTAATTAACAAAATTACAAAACACCTCCAGTATGCAGAAACATCTAAACAAATTTATAAAACAGTTACATCAACACAGACATGGAAATACTGACATCCAACCAAAAAGCCAGTAACTCAACACTGTTTAGAGAATAAGGAAATATACAGACACACGAAAAACATTTGGGGCTAACGATATTCTCAGAATGGAGAAAACTCAAACACAGAACACACACTCTTTGATTCTACACTATACCACACGAACACACCCTCACGAGCAACGACCAGTTCTGAGGATGACCCATAAATAGGTCGAAACATGTTAACAAGGTACGTTAGAATTTAACCAAGAGTGTCTTATCATACATATTCCGAAATGATACAGTGTTAAAAGTTGTGTAATCAAGATGTATAAATTGTTTTGATCTAGAGTATAGAAATGTGGATGTTACATCTTGATAGAAATCTTGTAGTGTCTGAAACCAATGGTACGTAAATATGTGAGGGCACTATATGAGATTGCAGTTAGTGTAGTTTTGTAGTTTGTAGTGCATTTGTTTATACAGTTAATTTCACATTATGGGCAGGATTAGTAAATAGAAGGCTAAACTTGTAAATAATATGAAAACTGAGAGAAACTTCTAAAAAATAAGGCACAAAATGTAAAAGAAAAAGGTAGTAAATATAGTAAACCCAGAACAATCATTGCCTGGCCTCCAAGTGAAAGTTTATATCAAGTGACTCTTCTGATGTGTTTTTCCGTAAATTTTTTTTGGTCACCGTGTTCAACATAAATTGATATAACTCATAAACTATCAACAATAGAAAGATCAAATTTTGTACAGATCTTAAACAGACTATTTAAAAAGATTTGGCTTCATTATAATTTTGATATTTAAATTGAATATGAAAATAATTAATAATATGCAAAGAAGTGGACTCGAAATCTGAAATCCGTGATATTCTAAAATCAGTTATAATGTTTCTGTAAAACAAATTAAAAATAAAGTGAAGCCATTTTGTAGTAAATCTTCTTGTGAATGTAATGGTAAAAAACTTCTGGAATATCTAGAAATCTGACTGAGTTATATAAATTTTTGCAAATAGTTACAAATGGGATCTAATTGCAAAATTTGGGCCCTTTTGCTTTTTTTTAATCTAATACTCAAAATTTAGATTTTATACGTAAGACTGATTCAGCACACAAAAAAAAATTAAGTTTCAAGGGGAAAAACAATTTTTAAATTTTCAGTATTCTCTTCCTTTAAAAATATAAGTACCATGGAAAATTAGACCTACATTTCAATCAATGCTTCCAGTTGTTTAGTTACATCTACACAATTTCTGAAAGAAAGTAGAGTAGATGCAGGGATGTTAAGGCCCCTAACTTAAGAGGCAATCGACACTGATTAGCAGTAGGGATGTTAGTGCCCGCCATCTTTACCCCCAAGAAAATATCTCTGACACTAATTTCTGCTACAGCCTAAGTGTCTATAGCCATAATGTGGCTGTAAGCATTAGATCAAAGGAGAAAATCCGTGATCTCATCTAGAATCGAACCTTCGACCTTAACAGAAACGTTACCGCGAACAACACATTTTCGAAGCCCCTCTCCAGTACCATTATACAACAGCTGTCTGAACACAGGGGCAGAGATATCTATCTGCAGAAATCGCAGCTGTTGTGTACAACATTTATCGATCATCATCTTTGCCATTCTGTCAGAAAGGACAATTTCCTTTCAAGAGTTTCGTGTCAGAAAACAAAAGAATCTTAAAGCAGAAAATTTTGAATATAAATAGAACCAACTCGCTGGTAAGAACATAGGTACTCATGTCCAGTTCTGAATGTCACAATCTCAAACCAAGACACACTTTCAAGGTTGGGGATATACAGGGCTTTCATTTCAAAACATCCAAGTCTAAATAACTAATCATTTAAATTGAATTCAATTTAAACAAAAAAACACGTCAATTTATAAATTGAGGGGTGAATTCTGAAACAAAGCATAATTGTATTTTACATTTCACTCTCCATCCCTTAGCTACACCTACTTTGAAATTTCAAATGGCACCCATATAATTTTATACTTAAATATGAAAGAGTATTCAATTGTTTATACACCTCAATCATTTGTTTTCGCATCTTACGTTTTCTATCGTCGCCTGGCAACCTGGATTTTTGTTATTGTTGATTACAGCTGAACAGAGTAATGCTACAAAAACTTATTAAACATTTCTTTAATAGTTGTGTTTTTGTATTAAATTATTTTAAAATGGTGTACACCCTTCAAGAGAGAACATAAATCATCCTTATTGATTAAACTTAGGAAATTACACGAAATAAGCTGATTTAAGTGCTGTTTACGTATTTCCTACAGTATAAGTAACTGTAACAAATGAAATTATTTTCAAGGCAATAAAAAATACTTGAAAATTCATCACATTTAAACGACACTTCAAAATTTACATTATTTCCTAGAGTTTTCAAATTGGTATCATAGCAACCGCTGTTAATGTCATGTATTCGAGTTTCAATTGTTTACACATTAGTTTCCTTTATACCAGGCTTATGCAGTATTACTACAAAATATAGGTTCTTATACTATCATTTCACACATGATACCGCTTCCATATTGATATCGGGACACAGTTGCTACCTTCGAGCAAGAGTGGCCAAAGTTTCGTGCACGGCAATGCTCTACGAATTTTCTTTCACAAAAAGTCGGGGAATAGAAAAATTCGATACAGCGTTGTCAAGACATTTACTATGATTTAAAATGGTTGTTAGATGCTTATAAAGTTTGGTAAAAATCGGTGAATAGGCATCTATTAGAGACTTAATAACTTCTATTCTTGTTGTTAGTAAAAATGCATACATATATGATGCAGCTCTTACTACGAGACTTGCATAGGTTATGTGTGTACTAAATTTAGTCAAAATCGGTTGTATAAGGAAAAGTTTTTGATGGTAATTTAACTTATGGATATAAATATACAACTTTTAGTATTAAATAAGTACTACATAAAAAAAATTATAGATGGTAAGCTTCATACGAGAATTTTCAGCCCAAATTTAGTCAAAATCTCTATATACAATAAAAACTCTTGCAGAGACATTAATCACATTTCTATATACAGACCAAGTTTAGTCAGGATCGATTTAGTATCAAGAAATTTCGGAATATGTATGGTAAGATTTTCCTGTGTTAAATTTCGACGTACCTCGTTTACATGTTTCGACCAATTTATGGGTCATCTTCAGAACTGGTCGTTGTTGGTCTTGGCGCCACTTGTTCTGTTTCCTGTGAGGGTGTGTTCGTGTGGTATAGTGTAGAGTCAAAGAAAATTTGCAACCTCATTCAAGAAATTAAATTACAACATCGCATATAGAACAAATAACACTCTACAAAAACATCTCAACACACAAACAACACAAACAAACAAATACAACCACACAGGCGTATACAAACTCAAATGTAACGTCTGCAACAACTTCTACATAGGACAGACAGGCAGATCGTTTCAAACACGTTACAAAAACACATCACAGCCATGACGAAATTACAAAACACCTCCACATATGCAGAACACATCACAAATGCCAACCACACCTACAGAAACATCAACACAGACATGGAAATACTGCACATCCAACCAAAAAGCCAGAAACTAAACACACTAGAACAATATGAAATATACAGACACACAAAAACACACCCCAATGAAATTCTCAACACACAACTCAATTTCAAAACACACAGACTCTTTGACTCTACACTATACCACAGGAACACACCCTCACAGGAAATATAACAAGTGGCGCCAAGACTAACAACGACCAGTTCTGAAGATGACCCATAAATAGGTCGAAACATGTAAACGAGGTACGTTAAAATTTAACACAAAGTCCTTATCATACATATTCCGAAGTGATACAGTGTTAAAAGTTGTGTAATCAAGATGTATAATCAAGAAATTATTAAGACAGGGTAGAACATGCATATTGAAGCCAAATTTAATAAAAATCCGTTATATATGAAATAACCGTTCAGAGAGAAATTATTATCACAGCTATGGACAACTGAATTTAGTAAAAATCTGTCAAATACAAGTATATAGCCCCAAGTGTATGTGTGTATATATGTATATATATATATATATATATATATATATATATATATATATATACAGGGACATCATTTTATTTTTACTTCAATTTTTATTGTACCTGAGTTTTTGAATGTACTTCACTCCCACTCCTTCTACTAATGAAGTACAACCGTCCTTCACATAGAACCAAGACCGCATATACAGTCATAGTAGCCTTATGGTCATAGTAAACACTGCGTTCCAAAAATATGTTCGCGTTTTCCAGTGACGAAAGAGCTTTCAATATTGAATCATTTTCGCACAGGTACTGTCGTCCATTTGCCTACGTCGTATCCCGGTTTCCCCCACCAGCTTTTATTCGCCAGCTAGTGGCTGAGCTGTCTTAGCTCTTTTCTGAGAACATTAATTTCTGTTAGGAATTGGACGTCTACGTAATATTATACAACTGTTTAAAATAACTTAAATAAGAGGGCCTCGTTAAGTAATTAACTGTCACGTGATTTCCTCCCTTTCTACGACCCTACGTCATTAACACTTGACGGACAGTAGATAGCATGTCTGAGTAATTTTATCTTTTCGGATCGGGCAGAAGTGAAGATTGAATTTACAGTATGTACAGTAAGGTACTCTTTTATAGAGTAGGTATAGAATTATTTCAACATGAGTTACTAGTTACGAAGGACGAAACTGGTAATTGGAATTATGTACAATAGTCTATAGTGCGATAATATGCACATTAGAACTGAAACCTGTATCGAAATGAACGGCCACCATTTTCAAAAATGTGTTTAAATATACATATTATGATTATTTTTCAATTTAACTTCGTTCTCTATATTGTACGCTAATGTGCTGTAGACAGTATAATAGGCCTATACACTGCATAATGAATACGTCCACATGGACAGCTCAGTTCGTGAGTAAAAACACTCATTGTTAATACTGTACTGTATTTTGATTAAAGAAAACCTAATGAAAATTATCAAACTCAAAATCGCGATATTTCCTAGTTTACGTAAATGGATGAACTACTTTTCTTCCCTCCTATACCTAGTAAAGTGATTTGTTTGTATATTACGCCATTATCATCGAACTCCGTTCGTGGAGGGGGTAGCAAACTGTGTTTTCTGTTTTCAACCGTTAATCCAAAGGTATAGCCATGTTAATATTAAAAATATTAGTAAAAATAAAATGATGTCCCTGTATATCTAGGAAAATTTAATCAAATTAGTATAAACCTGAAAAAAACTCTCAGACGTATAACATACGATTACGAAACCTATCCTCTTTACTTAAATAGCCTTAAAAATTAGTTTACATTTACGTGTTACGTTAACGTAAAATCTGTGTAGTACTTGCTAAACATTCTCAGCAAATTCCAAAATGTCGATTTTCCATTCAGCACATTGCACTAAATAGACCGGGTCCCTTTCACATTCAGTCATTGTGTTTGTTCCCATGAAACAGAGGACGATCGACTCCATGGAGACAGCTGGCCGTTCCCTGACAGCAGACTGTCAGGTTCATTTATCGATTCTTTCTTCACAATCCCACTTGTGATATTCTAACAAAAACTTCAAACCAGACGTACAAGCCCGTGGAAAAATGACTGGCATTAAAGTCATTATATTATATTATATTATATTATATTATATTATATTATATTATATTATATTATATTATTATCTCTTTTGGACCAAGTGGTATCGTGTTATAACATATCGAAAGCACGTGGGTTCGATTTGCGGGATTTACATTAATAATAGGTGTTGAAGACCATGTTTTGTGGTAATTCTATGTTGTCTTAAATTGTGGTTTTGTCATGCTGACAAAATGATCGGTATGTACTGCTAGCTGTAAATGTCTACTATTTGGTAACAGGTTTATCTACAGTAATCTCACTAGAGAAACTTTTATCATCCAGTCTGCTGTCAAAAAATCTGTAAAAAAATCTGTTGTTCTTTATGGTTGCGAAACTTGGACTCTCACTTTGAGAATGGAACACAGGTTAAGGTTGTTTGAGAATAAGGTGTTTAGGAAAATATTTGGGGCTAAGAGGGATGAAGTTACAGGAGAATGCAGAAAGTTATTACACAACAGAGAAGTGCACGCATTGTATTCTTCACCTGACATAATTAGGAACATTAAATCCAGACGTTTGAGATGGGCAGGGCATGTAGCACGTATGGGTGACTCCAGAAATGCATATAGAGTGTTAGTTGGGAGGTCGGAGGGGAAAAGAACTTTAGGGAGGTCGAGACGTAGATGGGAAGATAATATTAAAATGGATTTGAGGGAGGTGGGATATGATGATAGAGAATGGATTAATCTTGCTCAGGATAGGGACCGATGGCGGGCTTATGTGAGGGCGGCAATGAACCTCCGGGTTCCTTAAAAGCAAGCCAGTAAGTAAGTAAGTTATCTCGCTAGAGGTTTTCATTTATCTAGAGAAAATCAAAACTCGAGTGGGATTTAATTGACTGGTACACGATTAGAAGAAAGTGTATAAAGATTAGAAGAAATAAAGTAGTTTAATACAATAAAATATTGACTTACTAAAATTCTATTTCACTAATGTTAGCTTCACCAAAACGTTTGAACGGGGCCGCCATTTTCAGTTGACTATGCGGTAAACAAATGACGATCGTAAAGAATGTTTTATAGTATCGTAAAGAAAACAAACTCATAAAAAAATATAGGAGCAATATTTCACTCACCTCAAGCCGAAAAGACTTCTTTGCAGACAGTCACTCATAAAATTATGCCGTCTTTTAATAGATGGCCTTGTTTGTCACTGCGTGTTAGCCTATATATGCCTATTTTTATAATATCTTACTGTCGTGTTCTTCATAGAGCCAAATACAAATCGTTCATGTGTGAAAACTGGCTACGGAAAAAAATTTAAAACTTTATTGAAAGTTTGTTGTTGTACGTTGTTTAAGGTACTTATCTACACTTTGAAGAAAAATTTGCATATTTATCCAAATTTTTAACTCTTTTTCACCTGATTACTTGTCACATAATTAAGGATTTTGACACAAAATAAACCCCTCAAATATTTTTAGGACGGCAATTTTTTTAAAGCGAAAACTGAAAATTGTTTTAGTTTTTGGCCTACAGTTTTTATTTTAGAACAAAATTTCTTTCACTGTCTTACTCCTAAAAGAACACAGAATAAGGTATGAAAACAGTTTTCCCCTATCTTATCCCACTAAGGAAAAATGTCATTTTATTTTTTGAAAATTTCAAACATAAAATTAAAAATTTAAGATCTTGGAGTTTTAAATTAACTTTCTTATGTAGTAGGACACTGTTTGTAGTTAGGCACTTAGCTACGTTAATCAGCTTCATTTTGGTGCAGGAATGATGAAAATATCTCAATTCTAAGTGTACTTTGTGTTAACGTTAGTGTTGTAAAATGTTGTAAAACTGAACATGGAGAAAAATCATCTACATCCTGAGGGTATGAAAAATTGTGAAACCAGACATACAGCTTCCTAACTATGAAAAATAATACACTCAAATTCTACCACCAAATTCGGATTGTTATTAAAGAAAAATATATAAAATTGACAGAATGTAACGGATTGGCACTTGCAGAACTGAAATTCCGGTTTAAAGCAAGGGTGCTTCCTGTCAATAAAAACTAAATTAATTAATTAACCTAACATCATAGGGACAAAACATATATATATTTTTGGAAAGTAGAAAGTGCAAGCTTTCAGATGATATAAAAATAAAAAGTAAAAATTTTTAAAGAAAATTAAAAATTGAGGGTAATTGAGTACCTTAAAGCTGTTACGAAGGAAACAGTATAATAATTATAACAATAATAATAATAATAATAATAATAATAATACTTACTGGCTTTTAAGGAATCCGAAGGTTCATTGCCGCTCTCACATAAGCCCGACATTGGTCCCTATCCAGTCTCTGTCATCATATCCCACCTCCCTCAAATCCATTTTAATATTATCTTCCCATCTACGTCTCGGCCTCCCTAAAGGTCTTTTTCCCTCCGGCCACCCAACTGAGACTCTACATGCATTTCTGGATTCGCCCATACGTGCTACATGCCCTGCCCATCTCAAACGTCAGGATTTAATGTTCCTAATTATGTCAGGTGAAGAATACAATGCGTGCAGTTCTGTGTTATGTAACTTTCTCCATTCTCCTGTAACTTCATCCCTCTTAGCCCCAGATATTTTCCCAAGCACCTTATTCTCAAATACCCTTAACCTATGTTCCTCTCTCAAAGTGAGAGTCCAAGTTTCACAACCATAAAGAACAACCGGTAATATAACTGTTTTATAAATTCTAACTTTCAGATATTTTGACAGCAGACTGGATGATAAAAGCTTCTCAACCGAATAATAACAGGCATTTCCCATATTTATTCTGTGTTTAATTTCCTCCCCAGTATCATTTATATTTGTTACTGTTGCTCCCAGATATTTGAACTTCTCCACCTCTTCAAAAGATAAATTTCCAATTTTTATATTTCCATTTCGTACAATATTCCCGTCACGAGACATAATCATATACTTTGTCTTTTCGGGATTTATTTCCAAACCTATCTCTTTACTTGCTTCCAGTAAAATTCCCGTGTTTTCCCTAATCGTTTGTGGATTTTCTCCTAACATATTCACGTCATCCGCATAGACAAGCAGCTGATGTAACCCGTTCAATTCCAAACTCTCTCTGTTATCCTGGACTTTCCTAATGGCATAATCTAGAGCGAAGTTAAAAAGTAAAGGTGATAGTGCATCTCCTTGCTTTAGCCCGCAGTGAATTGGAAACGCATCTGACAGAATAATAATAATAATAATAATAATAATAATAATAATAATAATAATAATAATTTTTAATCTTTGCTCCGTTCCGTCGTTCTTCCTTGAAAAGCAATTAGGTCTACTAGTAAACATTCTAATGCTCGTGATGTAGTTAATATAACACTAAGAGTACAAATCAAAGACAAAGAGTAAGATGCGCTCAAACTCTGTGAAAAGAAAAAAAAAATATTGTATCTTAATATTTCAGCTTTAAATCGAACTCAGATCATCTACAGAGAGCTAGAAATTCTACTACTTTAGCAAAAGAAGCTGCAACACATGTTGTTCGCTATATGATTATGACACACAACTTGACGTCAAGATTGTGAAATCTTCTCTTCTGTAAGTTAATATCTGTTACAGCTCTGAAAATGAAGGACATTATATCAAGACGCCGCTCAATCTAGCTCCAATTCCTGGACGTATTTCTTTGCTAATTAAAACTGAAGAAGAAAAAAAAAAAAAGAAGAAGAAAGTCGCCGGCAGCTTTCTTTTTGCTCGCGTTGTCAGGTGGCCTTGCTCCAAACTGTGAATTGCTGCACATAGATTTCCTGGAAACGGTCGTCCTGCGTGCCGTATCCTGGTAACAAATAAGAATAATAAACAAAACACTGTCATAAAGTTTGTGATATTATTATGGAACTGCCTGAAAATATTTGTTTCCGTGACCATTTTTCGCATTTTCTGTGAACAACAAACAGTAACTTTCTTTGAAATACTGACTAAGAGAAAATTTAATACTTTAACGGAAAAGTCATGAATGCCGTATTGGAGCAACATTTTGTACACATCTGCAATTAAGTCAGTAGAAATACAGCAGCGTTTGTTCGAATCAGATGGAGGTGTGAAATCAATTAAGCGATTGCGAACCAAGAATTCGAGGGAATTCAGATTATTAGGTTGCTGACTAGCGTCGTGACTAGAAGAGTGACTTGTCCCGTGTGCGGATAACACATATTGACTGCAACGGCTAACTCATTGATAGACTGGAATAACTGACTCGCTGATTATAATAGCTTAACAATCGCTGACTCAAGTACCTGATTCTCTGAATGACTGGAATAACAAACTCACTAATTGGCTGGCACCACTGACTCGCTGACTGTAGTCACTGAGAGTCTGGCTGACTAAAATAGTTGACTCCCTTACTGAAGAAGCTGACTCACTGAATTATTGGAATAACTGACAATAAAATAGCTGACTCGCTGACTTAGTGAATGACTGTAATAATCAACTAACTCAATTACTGCAGTAACTAACTCGCTGACTTACTGGAATAACTTACTCGCTGACTTACTGGAATAACTTACTCGCTGACTTACATGGAATAACTTACTCGCTGACTTACATGGAATAACTTACTCGCTGACTTACTTGGAATAACTTACTCGCTGACTTACATGGAATAACTTACTCGCTGACTTACTTGAATAACTTACTCGCTGACTTACATGGAATAACTTACTCGCTGACTTACATGGAATAACTAACTCGCTGACTTACTGGAATAACTTACTCGCTGACTTACATGGAATAACTTACTCGCTGACTTACATGGAATAACTTATTCGCTGACTTACATGGAATAACTTACTCGCTGACTTACTGGAATAACTTACTCGCTGACTTACATGGAATAACTTACTCGCTGACTTCCATGGAATAACTTACTCGCTGACTTACTAGAATAACTTACTCGCTGACTTACTGGAATAACTTACTCGCTGACTTACATGGAATAACTTACTCGCTGACTTACTGGAATAACTTACTCGCTGACTTACTGGAATAACTTACTCGCTGACTTACTGGAATAACTTACTCGCTGACTGACCTACTGGAATAACTTACTCGCTGACGTACTGGAATAACTTACTCGCTGACTTACATGGAATAACTTACTCGCTGACATGGAATAACTTACTCGCTGAGTTACATGGAATAACTTACTCGCTGACTTACATGGAATAACGTACTCGCTGACTTACATGGAATAACTTACTCGCTGACTTACTGGAACAACTTACTCGCTGACTTACTGGAATAACTTACTCGCTGACTTACATGGAATAACTTACTCGCTGACTTACTGGAATAACTTAACTTGCATGGAATAACTTACTCGCTGACTTACATGGAATAAACTCACTGACTTACTAGAATAACTTACTCGCTGACCTACTGGAATAACTTACTCGCTGACTTACTGGAATAACTTACTCGCTGACTTACATGGAATAACTTACTCGCTGACTTACTGGAATAACTTACTCGCTGACGTACTGGAATAACTTACTCGCTGACTTACATGGAATAACTTACTCGCTGACTTCCATGGAATAAACTCGCTGACTTACTGGAATAACTTACTCGCTGACTTACTGGAATAAACTCGCTGACTTACATGGAATAACTGACCTGACTTACATGGAATAACTTACTCGACTTACATGGAATAACTTACTCGCTGACGTACTGGAATAACTTACTCACTGCTGGAACAACTCACTCGCTGATTTACATGGAATAACTTACTCGCTGATTTACATGAAATAACTTACTCGCTGACTTACTGGAATAACTTACTCGCTGACTTACATGGAATAACTTACTCGCTGACTTACATGGAATAAACTTACTCGCTGACTTACATGGAATAACTTACGCTGACTTACATGGAATAACTTACTCGCTGACTTACTGGAACAACTTACTCGCTGACTTACTGGAATAACTTACTCGCTGACTTACTGGAACAACTTACTCGCTGACGTACTGGAATAACTTACTCGCTGACCTACTGGAATAACTTACTCGCTGACTTACATGGAATAACTTACTCGCTGACTTACTGGAATAACTTACTCGCTGACTTGCATGGAATAACTTACTCGCTGACTTACATGGAATAACTTACTCGCTGACTTACTAGAATCTCGCTGACCTACTGACTTACTGGAATAATTTACTCGCTGACTTACATGGAATAACTTACTCGCTGACTTACTGGAATAACTTACTCGCTGACGTACTGGAATGACATGGAATACTGACTTCCATGGAATAACTTACTCGCTGACTTACTGGAATAACTGACTTACTGGAATAACTTACTCGCTGACTTACATGGAATAACTTACTCGCTGACTTACATGGAATAACTTACTCGCTGACTTACATGGAATAACTTACTCGCTGACGTACTGGAATAACTTACTCGCTGACTTACATGGAACAACTTACTCGCTGATTTACATGGAATAACTTACTCGCTGATTTACATGAAATAACTTACTCGCTGACTTACTGGAATAACTTACTCGCTGACTTACATGGAATAACTTACTCGCTGACTTACATGGAATAACTTACTCGCTGACTTACATGGAATAACTTACTCGCTGACTTACATGGAATAACTTACTCGCTGACTTACATGGAATAACTTACTCTGACTTACTGAACAACTTTCGCTGACTTACTGGAATAACTTACTCGCTGACTTACTGGAACAACTTACTCGCTGACTTACTGGAATAACTTACTCGCTGACCTACTGGAATAACTTACTCGCTGACTTACATGGAATAACTTACTCGCTGACTTACTGGAATAATTTACTCGCTGACTTGCATGGAATAACTTACTCGCTGACTTACATGGAATAACTTACTCGCTGACTTACTAGAATAACTTACTCGCTGACCTACTGGAATAACTTACTCGCTGACTTACTGGAATAATTTACTCGCTGACTTACATGGAATAACTTACTCGCTGACTTACTGGAATAACTTACTCGCTGACGTACTGGAATAACTTACTCGCTGACTTACATGGAATAACTTACTCGCTGACTTACATGGAATAACTTACTCGCTGACTTACTGGAATAACTTACTCGCTGACGTACTGGAATAACTTACTCGCTGACTTACATGAAATAACTTACTCGCTGACTTACATGGAATAACTTACTCGCTGACCTACTGGAATAACTTACTCGCTGACGTACTGGAATAACTTACTCGCTGACTACGAACTCGCTGGTTCGCAGTAATTGACTCTCCTGGTGACTCACTGGTAGCTATCTTCTGTACTGATCGACTTTCTAAACGCCATGCTAACTTAATTAACTTCCTGCAGACCAGCTGCCCATTGCTTCGTCTCTCTTCAGCGTCCCATTCCTCTGACTTGTACGACTGGCCATGCCCCCTCTTGATGGCCGGTGTCTAATTAATCTTCATTAACCCCTCCGGATAACCCCCACCCCTTCATTCAATTTTGGAAAGGGTGGAGTCGATCGGAGCCCCTCATTATCTCAGCGTGAGGAATTCTGCACCGCCTGCTGCATACTTTCCAGGAACAGCCCGGGTCACAAGACTCAGAGGCTGCAGATTTCCTAGTAGAGCCCACCGGCCTCCTGCATTGCGGGGATGCATACTTGCGGCAACATTCAGTTTGCTAGCGCAGCTTTTTTTTTTTTTTGTTTTATTTCGCACGTAGCATAAACATAACTTTACTATTTCGCATAAATTCTTTCTCTGTCACATTCTACAACATTTATTGTTCATATATTGTGCTATGCAGCTAGATGTGGTTACCATAGCAACTCTGAATTGTTGCGTTCTGTCTGTCTATGAAACTGTGGAAGAGAATAGTAATATACGTTACAAGAGCGGTATGTTGACATTTTCGTGTTCGAGGAAAAGATTGAAAAAGCGAAACGTAGTTGAGCTTTTTTAATTTCCGAGAACATGAAAACAAACATACCGCTCTTGTATCGTACATTATTTTGTGCGAAGATCGTTTATTACATACCTGAAAGACGAATTTCTAATTAGTTGCAATGAAATCTCCATCTTGGTTTCTGTTTAATGATGGCAACTTCGGAAAACGAAAATATCTTTCTTCAACATTGTTGCTATAAAATGTTTTCTGTGTTTACTATACTCCAGCAGGACGAGATATACGTCTTTCTTTTTTTTTCCCCAGTCTATAAATGCGAACTTAAAACAAACGGTAAGGTTATGTAATGATTTATTTTTCATTTTAATATTTTAACAATATTATTTATATAACATATTGCAGTAATAATATCGGCATCTGGAATCTTGTTGATTTTTTCACGGCTTCCTTAATGTTACTTGTATCAGGAATGCAATAAGTTTCGTGGAGTTGTAGAGTTTACTTAATTTTTGCAAATATTTAAAAACAATAATTAAAATTGCAATTTAGGTGAAATTGCAGTGGTAAGTTTCCAATTTATAATTATTACTATGTTAAACGTCTCTAAAAATAATATGTTAAAAGCCTAAACCAGTAAAATGAATGTCGTGCTTAAGCGGTAAGAAGAGGGAAATTGTTATGTGTGTTACGTTGGGAATACTGAATGTGGTATTTCACACTTACCGCGTATTGGTTCTGTGCGGAAAACAAGCAAATACGCACGATCTCGCACAAAATAGGTTTAACAGCGAAATAATAATTTGCATCGAATCTGTTTAGAAGCTGTTCTTAAAGTTGCTATGGAAACAGTCCGCCTAACATCTATCATTCATAATTATTATCCTGATTACAGTTTATTCATTTTCTAGTTTTATTCAAGTTGTTTTTTATCTGTTGTCAATTACTAAAAAAAAAACTTAAAGTTGAATAACTTATGTTCATCAATTAGTTTTAAAAATTATAATATGACATAGCTTTCTTAGACATTGCTCTTGTACCTTTCCTATTCGTATGAAATGTTGGAATTGATTTGTCGGATAGTATTTCCTCCCACTTTTGCACACAAACTCGTCATTTTCAATTAGAAAAAAAATAGCTCGCACTACACTACGTTTGAATGAGTAATCCATGCAATATTCTCAAACAATTAGAAAAACATAAAGCTTTGCATATATTGCATACGATTAATCCCTTCGGTAGCTCATTACAGAATGAGGGGAACTGCACGCATGCAACTCCCGACAAAACTCTTGAATTTCGGTTCGTACGTCATGCGCACTGTTGGAGGTAACGTTCATGTACGTCCCATGGCATCATAAATGGAGGACTATATACAGGGAGTTGCAGTGACAATGTTACAAAGTTCTGTATCTAGCAAGAAAAGAGAAGTAATTTAGGAACACTTGCTAAGAACGCCTTCTTAACACATTTATCTAGCATATCGTCTGTTTCTAATGGGAACCATCCACAAACAACCGCACCCACACCTGTGGAGTAACGGTTAGCGCGTCTGGCCGCGAAACCAGGTGGCGCGGGTTCGATTCCCGGTCGGGGCAAGTTACCTGGTTGATGTTTTTTCCGGGGTTTTCCTCCAACCAAATATGAGCAAATGCTGGGTAACTTTCGGTGCTGGACCCCGGACTCATTTCACTGGCATTATCACCTTCATCTCATTTAGACGCAAAATAACCTAAGATGTTGATAAAGCGTCGTAAAATAACCTACTAAAAAAATAAAACACAAACAATCCTAAACACAGATTTCGCGGTGCAGTTAACGCAGAAATTATAATCTTTCCCCCCCCCCCGACAGAAAACCACAAATTTACTCTAACGATCCTTTTTATTTTCTTACAATTGTGCATTTATTTCATAAAAACAATATAATATCGCATTCTAAAACAGTTTTGGCATTTGTTGCAAATTCAAAAGTGCTAAATTTTCAACTTAAAACTCTTGCAAAATGAAAATATTGTCGACATGTACAGTACATTGTAGACATTTCTCATTTATCACAAAAGCGAAAAGTCACTAATTCTGATGAGTATTACGTAATTATGGTTGAATCCTCAGACTCGACAAATTTTCTCTCGCTGTAAAAATTGTCACCGATGCTAAATAAACTGGTCCACACCTGTGGAATAACGATCAACGCGTCTGGTCGCGAGAGCAAGTGGCCCGGGGCGAATCCCGGTCGGGGCAAGTTACCTGGTTGAGGTTTTTCCGGAAATTTCCTCAACCCAATACGAGCAAATGCTGGATAACTTTCGGTGCTGGACCCCGGACTCATTTCTCCGGCATTATCACCTTCATCTCATTCAGACGCTAAATAACCTAGATGTTGATACAGCGTCGTAAAATAACCCAATAAAAATAAATAAATAAACTGCTTTATAATGATCTCTGTTGAACCCAAAAATTTGTACGATGCTGTCTGGAACACCCTGTATATACCGTACTTTTATGACTGTAAGAACCACACGTCTTGCTTTCTTTTGCAGTTAAAAACACTTCAAAATGGCAAGACCTTCTGCCGCTGTTGGAAGATTTTAGCCATAAAATCCAGATTTCATAGTGGAAGCGGCTTTTAAATACGAGACCCAGAGTCAGAGCTTTGGGTTCGAGGCGTGACCTCAACATAGTGGGTCATAGTTCACTCCTCATGAAATTTTAACTCTGTAGAAGAGTGGGGGTTGTTGGGCGTGTCTCCGAGGGCGACCGCAGGGCAGTAAATCTTCTGGCGGAGACCAAGAAATATTCCTGACATTCGGAGGTCAAAAAATGTCTTATTTTACAGTATTACTTCTTGAGACATTCATGTTTGAGTAAGGATTAATCATGGCCGTAAGTTCGATTCCCGGAAATGGAATTTTGAGTTAACAGCATGTCTGTGTTTTACTATGAACCGGTGGCACGGTGGTGACATGATGATTCGTATGTCTCACCATGTGTCCTTGTAAAAGTGGCATCCAAGTAGCGTATAAGAGGAAATCCACAGATCATTCACAGTTTACTTGATATTATTTATTTATTTATTTATCTATCTATCTATCTATCTATCTATCTATCTATCTATCTATCTATCTATCTATCTATCTATCTATCTATCTATCTGTCTGTCTGTCTGTCTGTCTGTCTGTCTGTCTGTCTGTCTGTCTGTCTGTCTGTCTGTCTGTCTGTCTGTCTGTCTGTTGTCTGTTTTCTGTCTGTTTTCCGTCGTCCAATATGAGTCCAAATGCTGTCCGTCCTTCGTCCATCCATCCATCCATCTATCTATCTATCTATCTATCTATCTATCATCTATCTATCTATCTATCTATCTATCTATCTATCTATCTATCTATCTATAAAATCTAAAATCTATCTATCTATCTATCTATCTATCTTAATCTGTCTAATCTATCCTTATCTATCTATCTATCTATCTATCTATCTATCTATCTATCTATCTATCTATCTATCTATCTATCTATCTATCTATCTATCTAGTCCACACCTGCGGAGGAACGGTCAGCGCGTCTGGCCGCGAAACCAGGTGGCCCGGGTTCGAATCCCGGTCGGGGCAAGTTACATGGTTGAGGTTTTTTCTGGGGTTTTCCTCAACCCAATATGAGCAAATGCTGGGTAACTTTCGGTGTTGGACCACGGACTCATTTCACCGGCATTATCACCTTCATTTATTCAATTCAGACGCTAATTAATTAATGTTGATACAGCATAAAATTTATTTAATAAAATTAAAAAATTTATCTATCTATCTATCTGTCTGTCTATCTATCCATTTATCTATTTTCTATCTATTTATCTAATTTAATTTATTTAATTAATTTATTCAATTTATTTATTTAATGTAATTAATTTATTTATTTATCTATCTATTTATTATTTATTTATTTATCTTTTAATTAATTTATTTATTTATTTATTTTTATTTATTTATTTAACCTGGTAGAGATAAGGCCATCAGGCCGACAGTGTTATGAAGATAATGTGCTATTACTTTGTGTACTGTGATTGGTTTTGCTGTTGTCGTGGAATTGTGCGGCGTTTTTATTTTTGTTAAGACGTGTTTTTCCTCAAAATCGTTGTTCCCAGCACATCCAAAACCAATCAAAGTGGGGAAGTTTCGAAGTGGACACACGGTTTATTTATTTGTTACTATTATTCAGTATTTAAAAAGTGCACTAATAACAAATAATGCGGTAATTGTATTGTATTGTATTGTATTGTATTTATTAACATTCCATGGTATTCATACATTGCTTCACAGCTAGAATATGGAACAAGTCAAAAAACTTAATACTATTATAAAGTCTTAATTTATAGTCACAGTCTAGATGAAATATATACAAACGAGATTTACAATATAGTCTACTAGTACAACACAAAGTTTTAGTATCAATTTCATGAAGCGTTATTGAATGTCATGAATTCACCTACACAATAGAAGGCGTGAGAAATTAGGTACTTCTTTAATTTGGCCCTAAATAATTTTTTGTTTTGAGTTTCATTTTTATATCAATAGGGAGGCTATTAAAAATTTTTACTGCCATATAACGCACTCCTTTTTGATAGCACGATAGACTTGCCGATGGAGTATGAAAGTCATTTTTGACGTGTATTTATGCTATGAACTGTTGAATTAGTTACAAAGTTTTCACGATTACATACGAGGAAGATTGTTAATGAAAAGATATACTGACAAGCAATGGGCATTATTTGTAGTATTTTTTTCAAAATAGTCCTACAAGATTCCCTAGATTTGGCACCTACTATTATTCTAATTATTCTTTTGTGATAGAAATATATTGTTACTATCTGTGGAATTTCCCAGAATATTATTCCAAAACTCATTACCGAGTGGAAGTATGCAAAGTATATTGTTTTAAGGTATTGATATTTACTATCTTTTGCATAGATCTAATAGCAAAACATGCTGAATTTATTTTGGGGTAATTTCTTTAATATGATTTTTCCAGTTTAACACATTATCGATTTTTAAGCCAAGAAATTTGGTTGTTGTTGTTTCTGATAGGGATCTATTGTTAATTATTGCGCTAGAAATTGGCGAGGTTGAATTTGGACAGGATTTAAATTGAATTATGTTAGTTTTGTTACAATTTAATACTAATTTATTGACTGAGAACCAGTCACATATTTTCAAGAGAATTTCCTCTGTTGAAGATTGGAATGTGTTGGAGTTATTGGCTGTAATTACTATACTTGTGTCATCTGCAAGTAATATGGGATGACGTACATCTTTTATTAGGGGGGCAAGATCATTTATGAACACTAGAAAAAGTACGGAACCTAATATTGATCCTTGAGGAATTCCATTAGTAACAGTTCCCCATGCCGAGGCAGATTTCATAGTTGTATTGTATATATATTACACATCTGGTTCTTGTACTGTATGTTATGTATGTAATGTGTGTATGTATGAATAGAACTATTTAGAGGTGGGATATTTATGATCGACAAAACTTGCACACAATATTAAATGTTTATTCTTCATGGTAAACAACTTCATTTCACCTTGACTTTCATAAGCAAGTCATTCTTTTTTTTTTCTATGAGTTCTAAATCGTTGTCATGGAAATTAGGCCGAGAGGTTTGTCTTTCTTATGCTATCGTATTTCAGCTCTTCCCTATATGCTTTTCTCATACAACTGTTAAGTTAAAATGTCTTTCTGTTTTGTTGAACTTTCCTTTCTACTAAAACTAGTAGGACGTGAGGGCAGCATGCCATCAAAAATGTATTCAGTTTTAAAACATCGCTCTTATTGTATTTTCTACATTCAGATTTTAATACTTTGAAAATTATCAGTACAATGTAAAATTTAGGAAGAATCAAATTTATAATATATATTCTGGTCTCGGACGTTGTAAATTATATTACTTGAAGAATTGAAAGCAGGTTTAATTAAATATATCAGGAAGTCCTTTCAACTGTCCAAAAATTACTGTTTTATTATATAGATTGAACCGTGAGGGGGTTATTCTTTGAGATATTTCAAACAAAAAGATTTAATACAATTTTGCTCTTCTTTTGCTTCTTTTTCGAGATAAAATTGTTTTATATAAAATATTTCATAGCGTATTTTGGGAAAGCCATTGATTTAATTCCCAATATGCTCAGTCAATTTAAGAGAGCAGTGTATTATGATAATAAGTGATTGAACGAATTTTAGTTCTGTCCTTTATATGTGCAGAAATGTGATCCTAACAAAATGTAACATTTTAAAATTCCTTTGTAGGACGGAAAGTTGATTATACTTTATATCTGTGGCCGGGAGGAAGAAGGTCTTAAGTCAGTTTTTTGTGAAAATGGGATTTTTATATATTCTGAAAGCGGAAACAATTCTCTATAATCTGGTAAAACGGCTAAAGTCAAGCAAGACTCCTGACTGGATTTATAGAGCGTTACCAAATGTCCTAAGTACTTTTTGAATCGAGCACACACAGAATAAAAGACTTAAGAATACTTAATACTTTATTCCTTACAAACATGACATGTTTACTTTCCATGCTTCCCTATTAGATTAGATTAGATTCTCTCCTGAAAAGTATAAAATTTTTACTTAAGACCTTTTTCCTCCCGGCCACAGATATATTCATGTCTGCAGGAATGCACTCAGAGTAGTTTTTCGAAACTGGGATTCTCGACAGTTTTGAAAAAAATTACAAGGCCCACCTTCGATTCCATACCGCTTTTAAAGATTCATAAATATTTAGTATGTATCTTTTCAGGCTCATTCAAGAAAACCATACCAAATAATGATTAATTTATGTTTCTGGAAGTGAAGACATCGCCTAAAACGTAAAACGTGGACAGAATATTATGTGCAACTGATTTCTTTCATCCCGCTAGCTGCCCCAGGCCCTCTGTGAGTTCGGACTGCAGTTGACTTGTATAACCTTCACAACTAGCATTTGTACATGACTTCATATCGATTGCCGGCTTCTATACTTGTCACGGTCCACCACATTATAGACCGGACAGTAGTGAGTACGTTCCCAGGTATAGAAGCAAGGACCTTCAGTTCCTTAGAGCTCGGTTCAATCTGCACCAAATAATTTCAAATCTCTGATGTATCTAGGTTCGATAACCTGTAAATCCTGCGTTAATAGAAACAATACTTAGTTACTTACTGGCTTTTAAGGAAGCCGAAGGTTCATTGCCGCCCTCACATAAGCCCGCCATCGGTCCCTATCCTGTGCAAGATTAATCCATTCTCTATCGTCATATCCCACCTCCCTCAAATACATTTTAATATTGTCTTCCCATCTACGTCTCGGCCTTCCCAAAGGTCTTTTTCCCTCCGGCCTCCCAACTAACACTCTATATGCATTTCTGGATTCGCCCATACGTGCTACATGCCCTGCCCATCTCAAACGTCTGGATTTAATGTTCCTAATTATGTCAGGTGAAGAATACAATGCGTGCAGTTCTGTGTTGTGTAACTTTCTCCATTCTCCTGTAACTTCATCCCTCTTAGCCCCAAATATTTTCCTAAGCACCTTATTCTCAAACACCCTTAACCTATGTTCCTCTCTCAAAGTGAGAGTCCAAGTTTCACAACCATAAAGAACAACCGGTAATATAACTGTTTTATAAATTCTAACTTTAATATTTTTTGACAGCAGACTGGATGACAAAAGCTTTTCAACCGAATAATAACAGGCATTTCCCATATTTATTCTGTGTTTAATTTCCTCCCGAGTATCATTTATATTTGTTACTGTTGCTCCAAGATATTTGAACTTCTCCACCTCTTCAAAAGATAAATTTCCAATTTTTATATTTCTATTTCGTATAATATTCTCGTCACGAGACATAATCATATACTTTGTCTTAATAATAATAATAATAATAATAATAATAATAATAATAATAATAACAATGATGATGAAACAATGCGCATTTTAAATTGATGTATTCGAAAAATTCGTTATTGCTGTACACATTGTTAACATTAAATGTATCGTAGTGTAATGTATACGAAAATTATATCAGAATGAAGGGAATAAACCGATAAAACATGTCCTTCATTTACTCCCAATATTGCCAGATCCGTCACTGTCTCACGCCACTGATATCTTTATGTAATATATGGCACGACGAGTGCTATTGGATTTTTAAGCCGACAGGGAAATGTGAATAATGTTTTACCGTGCCAAAAGTTCATTCGGTTAAGTTGGCATACGATAAGAGAATTGAAGGTTGCTAGGCAACGAGAAAAGTAGGGGCCATGAGAATTGTGTCAGTCACATAGTTGTGTACGAAAGTGAATTTTGGAAATACTATAGACGCAGGAATTTATAGTGCAGCGATGTGATTGACTGTTGTAAAGTGTTTAATTTTATAATAATTATTTATTGTGTTTATCTGAGACGATATGACAGATGAGTAACGTAAACTGCACTACTTATTTCGCTTAATGTTCTTTACAATTCCTTTTCTAGACAGAAGTGTTACATTTATATGAAGAATTTAGAGTTGGCTATAATTTAAAACGTATCTGACGAACTCATTTGAGGATTCGTTATTAGATTGCCTGAGAATTGCATTACAGGCGAAAAGACGATTAGGGAAGAAGTCCGAAACAAGCTTCAAATCTCGAACCTAGTCCGTTACAACCTAAACTAGGCCATTGGTTCCTTTTGAAATTTTGTTTGAGTCGTACACATTTAAAATACTTGTAAAAAATGACGAAAAAACGTAATTACTGCGCCATGTATAGAAATTAGCAGGCTTTGACAAATTATAAAACAAGAGAACGTCAAGCTTTGACATAGCAACCATAAATGATGTTCTCTTGTTTTACAAATTGTCAAAGCCAGCTAATTTCTATCCATGGACCACTGATTCATTATTTTTATACAGGGACGTAATTTTATTCTTACTTCAGTTTTAATTGTACCTGAGTATTTGAATGTACTTCACTCCCACTCCTTCTACTAATGACGTTCAACCGTCCTCCACACAGATCCAAGACCGCATATACAGTCATAGTACCTTACGGTCATAGTAAACAGTACGTTTCAAAAGTATGTTCGCGTTTTCCAGTGACGAAAGAGCTTTCAATATTGAATAATTTTCGCACAGGCACTGTCGTCCATTTCCCTACGTCGTATCCCGGTTTCCCCCACCAGCTTTTATTCGCCAGCTAGTGGCTGGGCTGTCTTAGCTCTTTTCTGAGAACATTAATTTCTGTTACGAATTGGACGTCTATGTAATATTATACAAACTGTTTAAAATAAATTAAATAATAGGGCCTTGTTAAGTAATTAACTGTCACGTGATTTCCCCCCTTTCTACGACCCTACGACATAACCACTTGGACGGACAGCAGATAGTATGTCTGAGTAATTTTATCTTTTCGGATCGAGCAGAAGTGAAGATTGAATTTACAGTACGTAAGGTACTCTTTTATAGAGTAGGTACAGAATTATTTCAACATGAGTTAGTCGGGTAGTATCAGACATCGGATAATATCGGACAGTGCATTTCTTTCATCTACCACCATATGGTAGTACCTGAATGACATGGTTACGTTTCTCTATGCGACATTACAGAAACGTAACCATGTCAATCAGGTACTATCATCGTGTGGTAGATGAAAGAAACTCACTGTCCGATATTACCCGCTGTCCGATACTACCCGACTCTCCCCTACTAGTACGAAGGACGAAACTGATAATTGGAATTAGGTACAATAGTCTATAGTGCGATAATATGCACAAAAGAACTGAAGCCTGTATCGAAATGAACGGCCACCATTTTCAAAAATGTGTTTAAATATCCATATTATGATTATTTTCAATTTAACTTCATTCTCTATATTGTACGCTAATGTGCTGTAGACAGTATAATATACACTGCATAATGAATACGTCCATATGGACAGCTCAGTTCGTGAGTAAAAACACTCATTGTTAATACTGTACTGTATTTTGATTAAACAAAAACCTAATGAAAATTATCAAACTCAAAATCGCGATATTTCCTAGTTTACGTAAATGGATGAACTATTTTCTTCCCTCCTATACCTAGTAAAGTGATTTGTTTGTATTCTACACCAGTATCATCGAACTCCAGTCGTGGAAGGGGGTAGCAAACGGCGTTGAACCAGAGGTTTAGGCAAGTTAATATTAAAAATGTTAGTAAAAATAAAATGATGTCCCTGTACATAGGCTTCTCATGGAAATGTTAATCTCCAACTTCTATACTGAGAAAAACACAGGGTTTAGGTTATAGTATGTGTTTGTGTGTAAACTTAACGTCGAAATGAAACTTAGCAGAATTTAAAAAATTATCTGAATTATGGACGACAGGTCTGGGCGCTACGTAAAGAGTTACGTAATGTTAAATTGCTGCTTGACGTTGTCTCGACTGCCTTGTAAGGCCGGACAGGCAAGCTCCTTATATGGTTACAGCGCTAGAAGTGCCAGCTCGTAATAGTCGTTGACTATAAGGCAGGCCGGAACAGTTGTCTATGGGCGGCCTAGTAGAAAATTCCTGCTACTAGCTGGATCGATGGAATACATTAGGGGCCTTCTTAATGCGGCGTCTTAACAGGTGCATGACGAGGTGAACAGGCCGAGGCGTGAGAAAGGACCCTTCTTTTCTCTTTCTACATTTCACATACATTTTTACATCATTTTTTTACATACAAATCCAAAAATATACTTCTACTAGCCGTACCCGTGCGCTCCGCTGCACCCGTTTGAAATAAATATAAAGTAATTACTTACTTACAAATGGCTTTTAAGGAACCCGGAGGTTCATTGCCGCCCTCACATAAGCCCGCCATCGGTCCCTATCCTGTGCAAGATTAATCCAGTCTCTATCATCATACCCCACCTCCCTCAAATCTATTTTAATATTATCCTCCCATCTACGTCTCTATTTAATTAAAATAGGACATTTGATCCAGGGAACATTCGTGTTTGATAGAAGGATAAATCGTTTATCATGTTACTTAATTTAAATTTAATTCAAAAATTAAAATGCGATCATTTTGATCCAGAGACCACTCATTTGGTCATAAAAATTATTTTAGGAAATACAGGAAACGAATGTACAGAATAGCCTATCAAGTTTTCTGTGCCTAAGAAGCTATTTTAATCTTACCTGTCCTCGATTCACTCAGAAGTTACTGTAATAACATTATAGCATTATGTCCATCTAGAGAAACTACACTTTCCAATGGTGAATTAATAATTAATTATACAAATCGGTTAATTTAGCTTCCGATATTACTTCATAGAAACGCAGAAACATTATCTGTAGGCTATCTTTCATAGCTTTCGATTGTTGTTGTCCAAGGCCCCTTATAGACGAAGTCATTTGTTTTTTAATTCATTACACGGCCTTAAGATGGCAGTTATTTTAATATTAAAACTCATTTATCTCATTAAATATCAGTCCTATCAAAACTTTTTTCTCAAGGAATAAAACTTATCTAAAATTATTTTTAAAGAAACGTTTGTTATGTAACATTTTTCACAAAAATCAATAATAAGCGAGATATTTCGATTTATTTAATTCAGGACTCCTTATAATCCCCCTTTTAAATAATGTATTTTGAATGCCATATAGCATAAAATCTAAGTTACAACGAACTTAATTTATATTCCAAATTTCATCGAAATCCGTTCAGCCATTATCGCGTGAAAAGGTAACAAACATACAGACAGACATACAAACAAAAATTTCAAAAAGCGATTTTCGGTTTCAGGGTGGTTAATTATATATGTTAGGACCAATTATTTTTGGAAAATCTAAAATTACGAGAAAAATTTCGGCTACAGATTTATTATTAGTATAGATGAGCTTTTCATATGTAAGACCCTCAGTGGTTTTAGAACTATACCATAGTTTTTAAAATAAGGTCCGATACAATTCCACACACAATGCTCGTATTAGATCTTCTCGTACGCAATGTCTGTTTTTTTTTAAATTTGGTGTCTTGTAAGATTTCAGTGATTTTATTTAGTTAGGAAATGTAATTTACAAGATACTATGACTTTATTGCGTATTTTGAGCGTTTGAAAGTATCCAATTGTTAATACAAAGAATATAAAATGGTGGTGATGAAGTTTGAGGTTAGAGACCTTCTAAAGCACTATTAAAAACAAAGTTACTGCCAAGGCTGGAAGAAAATATAAAGTCTAGAGTGAAGGTGACGTTATTGAGCGTGTAGCAGAACGATGGTTCCTGCGTTGCAACGATACGAGAGTATCATAACACACCGCTCTCTTAAATTGACTAAGCATATTGGGAATTAAGTCAAATGCTTTCCCAAAACATACTATGAAATGTTTAATATATAACAATTTTTATCTCGAAAAGCTCATAAAACGAAGCAAAAACCCATACGCAGATCTACGTAAAGATGTACAGGAAAATCATTTTATTTTTACTTCAATTTTTATTGTACCTGAGTTTTTGAATGTACTTCACTCCCACCCCTTCTACTAATGAAGTTCCAACTCCACACAGAACCAAGACCGCAGATAGTAAACAGTACTGAGTTATTGAGTATAGTACGTTCCAGAAATATGTTCGCGTTTTCCAGTGACGAAAGAGCTTTCAATATTGAATCATATTTTCGCACAGGTACTGTCCGTTTACCTACGTCGCATCCCGATTTCCCCCACCTGCTTCTGCTCGCCCCTCTGTAAAAGCTGGGCTGTATTAGCTCTTTTCTGAAAACATTAATTTCTCTTAGGAATTGGGCGTTTACGTAATATTATACAGCTGTTTAATTTAACTTAAATAAAAGGGCCTCGTTAAGTAATTAACTGTCACGTGATTTCCTCCCTTTCTACAATCATGCGACATAACCACTTGGACGGACAGTAGATAGCATGTCTGAGTAATTTTATATTTTCGGGTCGGGCAGAAGTGAAGATTGAATTTACAGTACGTAGAGTAGGTATAGAATTATTTCAACATGAGTTACTAGTACGAAGGACGAAACTGGTAATTGGAATTAGATGCAATAGTCTATAGTGCGAATAATATGCACAAAAGAACTGAAGCCTGTATCGAAATGAACGGCCACCATTTTCAAACTTGTGTTTAAATATTCATATTATGATTATTTTTCAATTTAACTTCATTCTCTATATTGTACGCTAATGTGCTATAGACAGTATAATATACACTGCATAATGAATACGTTCGCATGGATAACTCACTTCGTGAGTAAAAACGCTTATTCTTAATACAGTACTGTACTTCCATTAAAGAAAAACCTAATGAAAATTATCAAACTCAAAGTCGCGATATTTCCTAGTTTACGTAAATGTATGACTACTTTTCTTCCTTCCTATACCTAGTAGAGTGATTTGTGTTTTACGCCAGTATCATCGAACTCCAGTCTTGGATGGGGGAGCAAGCGGTGTTTCCGGTTCTCTAAAGGTATAGACAGGTTAATATTAAAAATGTTAGTAAAAATAAAATGATGTCCCTGTATAATGTAGCATGTCTATTTTCTAATGAAATCGAGAGAACAATACGAATAAATGGTGTTGGAGTCGGGAATCGAACCTGAACTTTCGGAATGAAGCCCGCACTGCAGTAACTGTGATATCAGAGGGTCAGGAAACAAGCATAGTAAGTGACGTAACGGATTATTTAAATGGCGAGAGTTTATGAATGTTTATGGACTAAGATCTCATAATTGAGATGGCCGTGTATCATGGCGTGGTACAAAATAGATGCGCACAGAAGTGCCTTGAGCAGGCCTGGATTATTGGTTGACACGAGCGAGCGGTTTGGGATGCAGATTAAGAGATTACACGGACAGAGGGCGGGATTAGAGTGTCCGTGAATCAAGACAGTAAGGCCCGAACAGACGGTCAGTTGCACAGGGAAGGTCTGAGAATTGCTTTGGAATGATAAGCAACTTTATGAGAGCCCCGAAAAGGAGCGGAATATTGTTACTGCTACAAGTATTGGAGTTGTTTTCCATCATATTTTACAGTCGAATTGCTTAAAGATTAGCCTGAAACACTTACATGAAATAGAAAGTTTTCACAACCTCCTGGTCCGCTAAACGTTTAACGCAATGTTGATGTCAGTAGTGACGTATTTTGTGACGTATTTCACGTTCGTAAAACTTCGGAAATAATCGTAAGGAATCGGTGCACGTATTTCTTTAACGTAAAGCTCTGTTATATAAAACAGTTATATTACCGGTTGTTCTTTATGGTTGTGAAACTTGGACTCTCACTTTGAGAGAGGAACATAGGTTAAGGGTAGTTGAGAATAAGGTTCTTAGGAAAATATTTGGGGTTATGAGGGATTAAGTAACAGGAGAATGGAGAAAGTTACACAACGCAGAACTGCACGCATTGTATTCTTCACCTGACATAATTAGGAACATTAAATCCAGACGTTTGAGATGGGCAAGGCATGTAGCACGTATGGGCGAATCCAGAAATGCGTTAGTTGGGAGATCGAAGGAGAAAAGACTTTTGGGGAAGCCGAGACGTAGATGGGAGGATAATATTAAAATGGATTTGAGGGAGGTGGGATATGATAGAGAACGGATTAATCTTGCTCAGGATAGGGACCAGTGGCGGGCTTATGTGAGGGCGGCAATGAACTTCCGGGTTCCTTAAAAGCCATTTGTAAGTAAGTAAGCATAGTATTTTTTTGAAATAATATTAATACAAACGGATAACTGACTCACTAGAAGGTTAACTTTGAAGATATTTCCTATTATTTCACCAGTATAATCTTAAAGGCGTAAAACACGTTTCGTAAAGTTTACGAATGTAATGGAAATTTATCTCCTATTGAGAGGGCTCCAGTTAAAATAACTGGCTTTCTCTTTCTCCCTCCATTGCGTTACTGCTTTGAGGAACGATATTTCTGCAGATCAAAGTGTGAAGAGAGACTGTAGGTACTACTTCAGGACATTATCTTGTAAACAGCCTTAGAGGCCTCTGGCAGATAGTGCAGAAAGAAAAGTAGACAATACGAAAGTATTCAAAGTAAATCATTACGCAACGGGTTAGTCCTGACAAGTGTGCAATAGGTCGTCGAAAATACAATATAACAACTAAACCATATTTCCTGGAAATATTCACTTATGGTAGAAAATAATTTCCATCTATCCTTCTTTCTGATAATAAATTTTGTTGGAATGGAACAAACAACAATCCAATAATATCCTGTCCTATCTAATTTAGATGTTTCAAGGTATTAATGATCGAAATTTCTCGCATACATCGATATTTCAAACACAACCAGAATTTTGCCGTGCGATATATCATGTGACCAACAGTAACAAATGACAACTATTATAGTCATTCTACTGACCATTAAGAGATGTGTTTTTCAGTCACACCACTAGAGTGCAGTATTATGTTCTTGTTGATTTGTTATTTTATCATAAGTTAAGTTATTGCTGGGGATATAGGCGATTGGCAGATGTTTTCTGAAACAGGTATCCATGGAAACTAACATTGGACTGTCTATGACTGAAGCATTATATTAAGGAATAGTCCAGAAATTATATTATGATGTTATAAAGCTACAAAATTGTAGTTGAATGATAGGGATAAAGAATTTGTACAGATATTGTTTCTATTCTACGAAATGGAAATATAAAAATTGGAAATTTATCTTTTGAAGAGGTGGAGAAGTTCAAATATCTTGGAGCAACAGTAACAAATATAAATGATACTCGGGAGGAAATTAAACACGGAATAAATATGAGAAATGCCTGTTACTATTCGGTTGAGAAGCTTTTATCATCCAGTCTGCTGTCAAAAAATCTGAAAGTCAATTTTTGCTTTCCCATTCCATAGCATACTAAACTTCACCCGTACACAACGGCCCAAATAAATAAACTCAATTTTGTATTTATTGAATGCCACTTTACTATCTGCAATTATACAGGGTGAGTCTAAAGTGAACCGACAAACTGTGTTGACTGATAGGAGACCTAATTTCAAGTATTTTGAGTTAGTAAACCACATGCTGGAAACCCTTTATTTCTTAAAACAGGGCGCAAAAATGTCCAGGGAAGAATCCGATATTAAAATCATTTCCTATAGGACGTATTTTCTCGCACTGTATCTCAAATCAGTCCATAACGTAAGGCACTCTGTTTAATTCGTCTACATAAACAATAGAGTGCATTAGAATACATTGACAATACTTCTCGTGATGGATGGATTGGGCGTGATGGTCCGGTAACCTGGCCTGCTAGGTTACTTGATCTAAGTTAGACTTTTTTTGTGCGATCTAACTTTCTCGTACTCCAGTTCAGTCGAACATCTTGTAGTAAGAAGTCGTAGCTGCAGCCCATGAGTTAATAGAAATTCCTGATATGTTTTCGATGGTCAGGTGGTCATTGATTATAAGGTGCAGAGCCTGAATCGAACCAGAACTTTTATTAGATTATTGTGCTATTACTTCCGTGTGTTACTGCCGACCTGGTTGGCAAGTTGGTATAGCGCTGGCCGTCTATGCCCAAAGGTTCGATTTGGCATTTAGTGTGCTTAAATTATTCAGTAGATTTACTGGCATGTAAAAGAACTCCTGCGGGACAAAATTCCGGCACATCCGGCGACGCTGATATAACCTCTGCAGTTGCGAGCGTCGTTAAATAAAACATAACATTTTCCATGTGTTACTTATTTGCGTGTATAATTTTACACTATCGATTTGATTATTGTTAACGAGTTATGATTTGTAAAAATAATAAATTATTTTTGTGTTAGAAGTAAAGTTACAAATACGACAGTCAACCATAAATAGTTTTTAAATAAAAATAATTAACTCCCTCTACCTTGTAAACAATATTTATTTATTTATTTATTTATTTATTTATTTATTTATTTATTTTATTGCTAGTAAATTTGAAATGAATACAAGTTAATAAACACAATGAAAGATAAACTAGCCCACTGCTGAATGAGTAAGACTCGTGCTCAGGAGGGGATTCCGATACAGACAAAAATAAAATTAAAATTCAGAGTGAATACAGATTAAATAGTGTTTAATATGTTTAAACCCAAACTATAAATCCAATACAATTTTTTATTACTTTATTAATTTGGAGAGGATTCGTGGTTGAAATATTATTGGAATAAAATTTGTTTAATAATCTGGGACCTTGACTCATGCTATGATAAAAAGCTGCATTGGTTTTACATTTTGGTTCACACAAACGCAGAGAATTCATATTTTTAGTTCTATATTTATGTATATACCTTTCAAAGTTATTAAAATTTCTATGAAAATATTTTAATAAAATAAAATAATACAGTTGTTTAATGTTGAAAACTTTGAAATGTTTAAGCAACAATTCAGTTTGGTAATCTTTCTGCTTTTTTAAACAAATTTTTAATATTTTTTTCTGTAGTAAAATTAACGGATAAAGGTTGGATTTATAAGTTCCACCCCAATCTATAATACCATACATAAATATATATTGACATAATGCTAAATAAATTACACGTAAAGAGTTAATTGACAAAATATTTCTTAGAATAACAAAGTAACATAATGTTTTACGTAATTTATTACAAACATAATGAATATGATTATTTCATTTTAAATGATTATCAATCATTATACCTAAGTATTTAACCTCAGTAGCTTCATTAATAACTGAATAATTGCCATTTATATCGGAACAATCAGAATTCTGTTGGTTTTTATCTTTGATTTCCTATTTCTAATTATTTTGTTGAGTTTTCTCTACAACTCCCAGAAGTTCGTCGGATGAATTTAGAATCACCCTGTAGATTTAACCAAAATTATAGCTGTCTGTCCAGCGTCTCTTGATGATGCTGAGGTTTTTCATTTCGCTTTTCTCCTTCACGAGTGGTGTATAGGCAATAGCATCGTGTTATTCACATAAGTAAATTTCTAGTTGTCCGCAACCGAAGTTGAACCCAATTGATTTTATGTGGGCAGTTATTTTAATGACTCTTGGAACCAAATTTCCACCGTCACCTGTAAAAGCTTCCCCCCTCACTCCGCATTGCCGCAACAGTTTGCATATTCGCCGTGACACGCCGGCAACTTCTCCGACTGCTGTGTTAAGCGGGGTACTCTAAACAATAGACTGCAGGCGTTTCATGTCTTTTCGTTCACCGGAACTTCAAAAGACTCCTTGAAAGCGTACGGTTACCGGGTAAGTTTCCTTAAGGAGGAGTCGCTGGGGGGTGAAGAGGCGACTGGAAATCAAAGGAACGGAGTTTTACGTCAATTCCCCTCCATTATATTCATTCGCATATAGGGGCCTATGTAATTTATTGGTGGAATATCCGTGTCTGGAGATGTGGAGCGCATTTGGGGGAGGGGGTCTTGGGACTCTACTTACTGCGTAATGCCGCACTTGAAAGGGTTTTTAATCATATTGTGCTCCACAGTGGTAGATTCAAAGGAGAGAAAAGGAGTATTATTAGGTTCTACCGGCAATTAAGGCGAGAAAGTGTTAAAAAAGTGGTTAAACTGAAAAACCCAATACATTTCCTCTTTTTCTTTCCTATAGTACATTATGCAACGAGCCTATAATGGTAGTAATTAAGACGCGAGTATGTTTATGAAACGAGCGCAAGCGAGTTTCATAATTTTCATACGAGCGTCTTAATTACCATTATAGGCAAGTTTCATACGACTTTTTATACTCGACCATATTTCTAACTTGAAATTATTCATAAGTAGACTTCGTGGAATTGCCACGAGAATAGTAAGGTTTACTACACACGCGGTATAGACTGTATGTGAAGGGGCGGTGCTAAGGATGGAGTTTGCCTCTAATGTAAACAATGAGCAGTATACTGCGGTTACAATAAAACCTGTATCCTGCATTCAAGAAATATAATGAATGATCATTGAAGTAGGAAATGTCTAAACATGTAAATACACAATTATTTTATAGTGAGATATATTAACTCTTAAAATTTAATGTAAGATGCTCACATCATCCTTGAATATGTGCATTGCAGTGAAGAGTTACGTACTTTTTGAGCGACTGCAAAGTAACCTCCTCCGATGGTCACTCAAAGAGTTTTTATATTGGGAAAATGTACGTTCAACATCATACGATGTAATACGTGCATATTTGAAGAACGGAAAGTCACTACTTTTTAGTACACCAACTTCAGATGTCTTGTCGTGACCTGATAGTACATAATTTATAATACGAAGTTGTGAATAGGCAGAATTTTTAGCAATAATGTTTCTCAACTCACATTTCACTTTTTCTGAAATTAGTGAATTGTTATTTTGGATAACGGTTTGTGATACTTTATCCACTATATTAAGGCTTCTGAGAGTTGTAGTTTAGACGATTCTAACAGGATGATGCTTTTGGACACGATTTTAAAATTAGAATCATTGAACAGAATATCTTCCAATAGCTGTTCAGAAGGCAATGATTTTACAGCTGCAACAGCGGAACTGTCTGTGCTATCCTATTCATCAATTACCTCCATTATTTTGCCGTAATGTTCTGCATAATAATTAACAGCATCCAACCACGTTTTCCAACGGGTCAAGACTGGCTGCGGGGGTAAGGGTATTCCAGGGCAATTGTTTGGAACAGCAACACTCTCATTGTAGCATGTTTGATTGAATTCTTGTCTGCACTGAACAAATGTTAAGCTTTGACTATTCCAACCATAGTAATGCAAAAACAAGTGCTACATAGGTATACATTAGCTGTAGCTGCTCTATCTATTTGGACCGGTCACATTTCTCAACATGAACTGCTTATACTACGAGACCGGACGATCGCTCACCTCCTCTATACTACCGTACATCGGCAACCTGATTGCATGCTGCATGTGGCAATTCAACGAAGTCTATTCATAAGTATTCATGTTATTCTTATCTGACTGGGGAGCGGAACTGTCCTTGTGCAATATCTCGTAAATTGTGAGATATGCGCAGACGCGAAAGTATTGATTTTTTCCAAGACACAAATGTCATTGACCTTGATATAATCTAGAGAGTAAAATGAACAGTAATCTTGATATAACCTTGAAATTGATTTAGACATTGAAAAACGAGATGACAAATTGAATTTATTTGAATATTATTTACAATTAACGCTAATTATTATAGTAACAGAACATAACCTTCTGCGACAGTATTGGATTTCCAGCCTCCGTGACGTTTCGCTATTTGTCTTTCGATTGCATATCCGAGAATAATCGATACTTGCGCTTTCATATTGATACAATGGTGTTTTCTGATTGGTGGAACACCTGAACTTTAATGAATGGGTGTACTTTAATGAGGTTCATTAAAGGGCTGCTACCAGGTGTATAATTACTATATTTCGGCATGGTCGAGCATAAAGTACTTTTTGAAATGTGAAAAACACATTACATATAATTTCAAGCTTGTTTTTGGTCTTTTCTGTCGACGTGACGTCATTTTTAAAGCATTGGTACGCAACTTAGATTGCAATTTTTCGTATCTTTAATTTTTTGCATTATTCTATATAAAAAGTTAAATATCTTCGAAACTATCAATGCTACATGAATTATAAAGGGTGTTAAAGAATAACGTTTACAACGTTTCAGGGATAATACAGGAGGTAAAAACAAATATCTTTTGTAAGTGACAAAGCTTTGGCAGACGCGCCGTTTATTGTGTACGTAAGTGCTAGTATAATCCATAAAGAACAAGACCAATTGTCGTTTTAGAGGTGGTGTTCAAACGTTGAAGACATTGCACAACTGGTACCTTTACTATGGAGTGTCTGCACGCTCAAGAAGGCCAACACTGTCTCTAATAACAAGCTTCAACAACGCGAGCAACTAAGTCTTCTGCCTTATCGATCTTCATACACAAAATCTCTCCCCACAAAAAGAAATCCAGTGGGGTTAGGTCCGGTGATCGAGGTGGCCACAGTACCGGCCCACCGCTGCCAATCCAACGATCGGGAAATGTAGCATTTAGGTGGTTCCTGATATGAAGATCAAAGTGTGGAGGGCACCGTCATGCTGAAACCATATTCGTTCTCTGATGTTCAATGGGATATTTTCTAAAAGTTCTGGTAGGACGTCGCGTAGAAAAACAAAATAATTACCACCACGGAGACTGTTAGGCAACAGATATGGCCCTACAAGATGGTCGTGCACAAACAGAACTAACCAGTGTGTGTTGTCACGGAAGTCAAGTCATCTATCCTTCAGGCCATCTAGTGGCAAAACGGCGCATCTGCTGAAGTTTTGTCACGTAAAACAGATGTTTGTTTTTACCTCCTCTATCATCCCTGAAACGTTGTAAACGTTACTTTTAACACCCTGTATTTAGTACAAACATGTTTTAGGCTAATAAGAAAGTTTTCTCTGGAATATAAATTTATCTTGCTACATTTCAAGAATATAGCTCCATATTTCTATAAAAGCACGTTTAAAATTCTTCTTTTTCAAGATGTAATTGTTTATCTTAAATTTTTGGGGGGAAAAAAGTGTCAAAACATTTTAAAACGTCCCTTTAGGAATCAAATATCACAGACATGTTCTGTTCTTTAAAAATGGGTTGGATGTATTCATTTCGATTAATTAACTGTTTTATGTTATTTTTGTAAATTTGGCTCCATATTTTTTTTTAATTTAACGACGAATTTAAGATGTTGCAGTAACGATATTTTACAAATTAAAATTGCGCATAAATTAGAAAAAAAATCAGTTTCAGTATCTTCCCCTATTAAAGTAGTTTATAGTATAGGAGAGTAAAATTAGATTTTATGTTCGAGAGAAAGTCCACAAACGATTAGGTAAAACACGGGAATTTTACTTGAAGCAAGTAAAGAGATAGGTTTGGAAGTAAATCCCGAAAAGACAAAGTATATGATTATGTCTTGTGACCAGAATATTGTACGAAATGGAACTATAAAAACTGGAAATTTATCCTTTGAAGAGATGGAAAAATTCAAATATCTTGGAACAACAGTAACAAATATAAATGATACTCGAGAGGAAATTAAACGCAGAATAAATATGGGAAATGCCTGTTATTATTCGGTTGAGAAGCTTTTATCATCCAGTCTGCTGTCAAAAAATCTGAAAGTTAGAATTTATAAAACAGTTATATTACCGGTTGTTCTTTATGGTTGTGAAACTTGACTCTCAATCTGAGAGAGGAACATAGGTTAAGGGTGTTTGAGAATAAGGTGCTTAGGAAAATATTTGGGGCTAAGAGGGATGAAGTTACAGGAGAATGGAGAAAGTTACACAACACAGAACTGCACGCATTGTATTCTTCACCTAACATAATTAGGAACATTAAATCCAGACGTTTGAGATGGACAGGGCATGTAGCACGTAAGGGCGAATCCAGAAATGCATATAGAGTGTTAGTTGGTAGGCCAGAAGGAAAAATACCTTTGGGGAGGCCGAGACGTAGAAGGGAAGATAATATTAAAATGGATTTGAGGGAGGTGGGATATGATGATACAGACTGGATTAATCTTGTCAAGATAGGGACCAATGGCGGGGCGGGCAATGAACCTGTAAAAGCCAGCGGCAATGAACCTATTATTATTTTGTAGACCGATAGAGTTTACGATCTCTTTTAAAATTATGTGTCTGAAGATAGGGGTGAATTTGAAATTCGAAAGTGGAGTGGAGTGAAGGTGTGGAACAGCAAATTCAATCAGTTGTGATTTTGAACTTCACCCTCGAAAACTAAATCGATGTGTTTTTCCTCAAAATCATGTCCCTAAATTATTTAAGGTGGGAAATGTTTAAATAAACACATTGTATATTGTTACAATTTCATTTTGACGCTTATTTGGTGTTCAGCAATAATGGAGCAATAGTATAATATATTAAAATTACAGAAATTACAAGACAAGAGGGGATGACATTATTGTGGGAAAATATTAAAATGCTGTCTGTCATCGACAGCGATAGCATTTAGAATGTGTTTTGTCGAATTTATAACATAATTTCAGACTTCTCTGGCTGGTATACTAGGCTAAAATGCAGGGAAAGCTGACAGAAAAAGTAAGGGAAGACGTTAACATGAAACTGTGTAATTATAGCTGTATAACTGAGCTGTACCTTGCGTGTCCGTCTAGACTCGAAGTCCGGACAAGCTATCATTACAATTTCCTTGAATCTTCGTGCATTGTGTGCGAAAAGGCGCCCCTGCCTGTCATACGGGCGCTGTATTCTCGCTGTACAGAAATCTACATTTCAGCTCCTATACATCCATCCTTGAGGTATGTCAGGTTTGTGGAACGCTACTGGATATGCTTTCAGTTCAACTGCTGTACTGTTTATAGGAAACGAAATATTGCTTAAACACAAATTCTGCTTTGTCACTCTACGTAATATGTTATGTTATGTAATGTTATGTTATGTTACGTTATGACATTACGTTATATGTTATGTTATATGTTACGTTACAGTACGTTATATTATGTTATATGTTACGTTACGTTATGTTATATGTTCTGTTACGTTGTGTTATGTTACGTTACATTACGTTATGTTATGTTATATCTTACGTTACGTTGTGTTATGTTACGTTACATTACGTTATGTTATATGTTACGTTACATTACGTTATGTTATGTTATATGTTATGATATGTTATGTTAAGACATTACGTTATGTTATGTTATATGTTACGTTACATTACGTTATGTTATGTTATATGTTACGTTACGTTATGTTATATGTTCTGTTACGTTGTGTTATGTTACGTTACATTACGTTATGTTATCTGTTACGTTATGTTATATGTTACGTTACATTACGTTATGTTATGTTATGTTATTTTATGTTATGACATTATGTTATGTTATGTTATATTACGTTGTTATGTTATGTTATAGGTTATATTATGTTATTTCATTTTATGACATTATGTTATGTTATGTTATGTTATGTTATGTTATGTTATGTTATGTTATGTTATGTTATGTTATAGGTTATGTTATGTTATTTCATGTTATGACATTACGTTATGTTATGTTATTTCATGTTATCACATTACGTTATGTTATGTTATGTTACGTTATGTTATGTTATAGGTTATGTTATGTTATTTCATGTTATCACATTACGTTCTGTTATGTTATGTTACGTTATGTTATGTTATAGGTTATGTTATGTTATTTCATGTTATGACATTACGTTATGTTATTTCATGTTATCACATTACGTTATGTTATGTTATGTTATGTTATGTTATGTTATGTTATGTTATGTTATGTTATGTTATGTTACGTTATGTTATGTTATAGGTTATGTTATGTTATTTCATGTTATGACATTACGTTATGTTATGTTATTTCATGTTATCACATTACGTTATGTTATGTTATGTTATATTACGTTATGTTATGTTATAGGTTATGTTATGTTATTTCATGTTATGACATTACGTTATGTTATGTTATTTCATGTTATCACATTACGTTATATTATGTTATGTTATGTTATGTTATGTTATGTTATGTTATGTTATGTTACGTTACGTTATGTTATGTTATAGGTTATGTTATGTTATTTTATGTTATGACATTACGTTATGTTATGTTATTTCATGTTATCACATTACGTTATGTTATGTTATGTTATGTTATGTTATGTTATGTTATGTTATGTTATGTTATGTTATGTTATGTTATTTTATGTTACGTTACGTTATGTTATGTTATAGGTTATGTTATGTTATAGGTTATGTTATGTTATTTCATGTTATGACATTACGTTATGTTATGTTATTTCATGTTATCACATTATGTTATGTTATGTTATGTTACGACATTACGTTATGTTATGTTATTTCTGTGATCTTGAAGTCAGAATTATTAATTTTCTGTCTCGTAAATGATACAGTGAATAAAATGGCCGCTGCCTTTGTTAGAATTATTAGGCCTAGTAATTAGCATTCAGTGGGCCGCAAACAGTGCAAAATGGCATTATCTCGTAAACGTTTAATTTGCGGATCCATATTTATTGGAACTTTCTGCTTCTCTTCGTTTCTACTTCCCATCCCTAAATTTTTACCGTCACTTTTGAAACACTCTGTATAACCCATTTCTGAAATATTAATTTACTATTCAGTAAATGAGCAAACCGAGAAGGAAATTAACTGTTCATTCACCCCTTGACTTGCAAATTATCACCGTAAAGGCACGTGATTCTTTAACCGACGATCCTGTAAGTCAACACCTGTTTGTTAGACATTCTTCTCTTCTAATTCTAATACCATCATTTGCCCTTTTGTTGTTGTGTCGTCATATCATGGACGTTGGATAACCCCTAGTTCGAGATTGTCCTTAAATAAAACCCTGCCTGCCTTCAACTATTAATATTGGCATTCTTTTATGTAATACTGCTACAGAATGTAATGACGTCATTCATTACATCATGGGCTACTGGGTTGAATCGCCGTGCATTCTATAGTTGACCGCATCTGGGCTCCTCGCTTTGATACAATATTGATGTCTGCGGCGGCATTTTACGCGCTGACATGTGTTTGATCGGGCTGCTCTCTAGCAGCAAGAAGACAAAATTTCCCAGAATCGTAAATAATAAGGCCGCGTGCGTCTCCCTCCAACACCTCGAAGGCCTTTGTTCTTCACGCATATTAATGTTCATAGTGTGCAGTGTATTGTTTGCTGCAGGTATTCTCTCCTCGGTCCGCGCAATGTATGTTACCATGGGAACGGCATGGAAATTACATGCTACACAGTACGCAAATGTGATTTTTTTAATAATATACTAATTATATATCTATATATAATTTGAAATGGTAATGGAAATTACGGGAAAACGGCTGAACGGATTTTAATAAATGACTCCTCGTTTTGAAGCTTGGCTTCCAAGGATTTTCAGAGAAATAGTAACTTTCAGTGAAGCGTTAGTCTTCCTTAGTTATATAATTTTTCTATTTTCCAAAATCCATCTTTCGTCAGTTTTCATAACTAATTCCATTTCAGCAGTCGGCCGTGATTTCAGAATAAAACAAAACACACACTACAATAAACAATAGGTTATTACACGAAGGCCATGACCTGCAAGATTGATAACGTATTTAGAGTTCAAATTCAACTGGTTATTAAAAACTTCAAGACTTCCTGACATAATTTGCAGGTCTGATTTTGGGATGTGTAATTTTCTGAGTACAGCTGTGTATTGGATATTAAAAACTACAAAACTTGAGATGGTTTGATGACATTATTACCATTAAAAATGAAATATTATTATAGTTAATGATATGATGTGATTATTTTTCGTTAATTATTCATATTAATAATATATTGATGATATGAAAGTGAAAAGCTTTGGGGTTATATAAGTAGATGTAGAGAATATCTTCATTTTCTATAATTTACAGAGTGGCGGCTATTTTACAAATGAACTTACAGTACTTACATAAGAGAAAAATATTGTTATTAAAAATCAAATATTTTCATAGTTATTAATCAAGTGGGGTTGGGTCTTTTTCATAAACTTAATGGCGGTGTGGTGTAGATATTTTTTATATGCGTCATTCTCTTCAGTATTGGCTCGAGAGAGCGAAAAAATTACAGTTCCTAAGGAAAGACCAAAAGGTATTAGTTACTAATAAAATAAGAGGCCTAGAAAATTTTGTAGTCTCCCTATCATTTCAGCAAGATCTCTTAGCAGGATAAAATGATTTTACCCTCTACATTTCAAGCTCTACATGCAGCAGCTATACCAAGATGCTATGTCTATTGTTCGAAAGCATAGAAAACCTAACATATTTTTAACTTTTGCCTACAATCCACAATGACCTGAAATAGCTATTGCTATCGTCCTGACATTGAAACTTGCGTTTTCGCGTTGAAACTCAAAGACTGAAGTTGGATAGGTTCAAGAAAAAGTATTTGGCATAAAAAAATCCATTCGGAGGGAGTGTATGTTTCATTATTATGGAAGCAAATAACTTTCAGAATGTCTGGTAATCTTCATTGAAAATAAATCTGAAAAATGTTTATTTTAACGTCTAACGAACTTAGTTTGCAGCAGCATTTGCTGCACAACCCACTAGTACTAATTATAAATCAAACTATATTGCAGTAAATTGACACATCTACAATCTAAACCGTTATAAATAGTTTAAGTATGAAGTTCTGTTAAGGGGAACTTTTAGACTTGCTTTTAACGTTGATTAACATTATTATTTGGGGTCCTTTAGGATGAAACGAAGGGATTTCTCGCAACACTGACGCAACTCCGTCTTTGAATGCTAGTAACTTAATACTTATGGAACATTAGGAACATGTTATATAAAGACTGGCCTAACCAAAAATGATGTTTATTTTAAATTTGATTTATTATCAGATTATACTCGTACAATTTCCTAGGACATCTTCCAGCAACCATTTTCAGGATTCTACAACCTTTCTGTATTCTTCTCTATTCTCCCATGCCTCATATTCTAATCCCCTTTCTCTCATAGTTCTAATTATTTCTTGTGTCCATATCAGTTTTCCCTCTTTCTTTTTCCTCGTTGAAATGCATTCATACACCTTTTAGGCCATCTATTTTCTGTCATTTTTTTCGTATGACCATATTTATGCTGACGACATACAAATCTATCTGCATACTCGACCTAACTACATAAATGACGCCATAACTAAAGTTAATGATGACTTGAATTCTATATCCATATGGTCGAAAACGCATGGACTTAATTTAAATGCAAGTAAATCGCAGGCAATCTTAATAGAACAAAATTTGCCACCGATATTGTAAAATAATACTACTATTCCATACAGCTCGACTGTGAAGAACCTTGGTATTTATATGGATTGTTACCTGGAATGGAATGAACAAGTGAATCACACTTCCAAAAAAATATTTTCCATTATTCACTCATTAAAGCGACTGAAGAACTTTCTTCCTGATAAATTAAAATTAATCCTTGTACAAACACTCGTGATGCCACACTTTGACTACTGCGATGTTATATTAAGTAACCTAAATGCAAATTTGAGCAGCAGGCTACAACGTGTGCATAATGCGTGCGTCCGTTATATTTGCAATATTCGTAAGTATGATCATGTTTCCCCGTCTTTCCAAACTCTGTCTTGGCTAAGGCTAAGCGATCGACGAGCCCTGCATTCTCTTGTTCTCTTATTTCAAATTCTGCGCACCGCTACCCCAATCTATTTGGCTTCTCGTTTTCAAAATTTATCCGCATATCATCAGCTAAGTACAAGATCTCATCATAACAATTTACTCATTATACCTCACCACAAGACATCTTTATATTCTTCATCTTATACAGTTTCAGTTGCTAGAAATTGGAACTCGCTTCCGAGTGATGTAAGGGGTTGTTGGACAATAACTTCATTTAGGTCAAAATTACATAAATTCTTACTTAACAGATGAATTGCTGATTAATATTTGTTACTTATAATGAAACTAACATCTGTCCATTCTTATTATTATTATTATCTTTAATTTCTCTAAATAGATTTACAAAACCTCTAATGGCAATTACATTAATATTCTCATTATAGAAATAGAAATATATATATTCTCCCTGTAACATAGTCCTAGTAAGCTTATATTAAATTAATTTTCATTATTTTACTAGCTATCTCAAATCTCAAATTAATTATAATTCATTGAATTAAATTAGCTCATAAATTAAGTTACTACTTTACCTTATAGATTTATCTAAATTTAAATAAATGTGTAGTGAAGATTATTGCTGGAGAACCTTTTAAGTGTAGTGAAAATATTTGTAATTTAAATTTATGTATTGTATTGATTAAGGCTGGTTGAGTGGAAGAGAAGGCCTTATGGCCTTAACTCTGCCAGCGAAAATAAAAAATTATTATTATTATTATTATTATTATTATTATTATTATTATTATTATTATTATTATTATTATTATTATTAAACCACCTATTGTTTTAATCTAATCTACAAGAAAACTTTACACTTTCATTTTTTTTCTTGTAACACTATTTCTAATTTTATCCTTCCTTGATATTCTTGCAGATGTGCCCTAGAAATCCATCTCTAGAATGTAGTTTCGCTACTGTCCTTGACTTCAAATGCCATGTTTCTGAGCCGTATCATATTGTGCTTTTAACAATTGCATTATCAGAGTCAACCGTAATTAATGTCATTAATTTCAGTGAGTTATTCTTTGAGATATTTCAAACAAAAAAGTTTAATACAATTTCACTCATTTTTGCTTCCTTTTCGAGATAAAAATTGTTTTATATGAAACATTTCACAGCGTGTTTTGGGAAAGCCATTGATTTAATTCCCAATATGCTCAGTCAATTTAAGAGAACAATGTATTATGACAATATATGGTTGAAAGAATTTTAGTTTTGTTCTTTAAATGTGCAGAAATTTGGTCCGAATAAAATGTAACTTTTCGTTTAGAAAATGAATGTTAAAATGTTATATTTGTTCGGATCAAATTTCTGCCCCTGAGATTATTAATATCTGTTTGTAGCTCATTTTAAGTGCAGTTGATCTTAGATTCAAGTTCAGGCAGCTCTCTTTATACAGGGACATCATTTTATTTTTACTTCAATTTTTATTGTACCTGAGTTTTTGAATCTACTTCACTCTCACCCCTTCTACTAATGAAGTTCCAACTGTCCTCCTCACAGAACCGAGGCCGCGTATAGTAAACAGCACTGAGTTAGTGAGTATAGTACGTTTCATAAAAATATTCACGTTTTCCAATGACGAAAGAGCTTTCAATATTGAATCATATTTTCGCACAGGTACTGTCGTCCGTTTGCCTACGTCGCATCCCGATTTCCCCCACCTGCTTCTGCTCGCCCCTCTGTAAAGTCTAGTAATATTATACAACTATTTAAAATAACTTAAATAAAAGGGCCTCGTTAAGTAATTAACTGTCACGTGATTTCCCCCCTTTCTACGATCCTGAGACATAACCACTTGGACGGACAGTAGATAGCATGTCTGAGTAATTTTATCTGTGCGGATCGGGCAGAAGTGAAGATTGAATTTACAGTACGTAAGGTACTCTTTTATAGAGTAGGTACAGAATTATTTCAACATGAGTTACTAGTACGAAGGACGAAACTGGTAATTGGGATTAGGTACAATAGTCTATAGTGCGATAATATGCACATTAGAACTGAAGCCTGTATCGAAATGAACGGCCACCATTTTCAAAAATGTGTTTCAATATCCATATTATGATTATTTTCAATTTAACTTCATTCTCTATATTGTACGCTAATGTGCTGTAGACAGTATAATATACACTGCAAAATGAATACGTCCACATGGACAGCTCAGTTCGTGAGTAAAAACACTCATTGTTAATACTGTACTGTATTTTGATTAAAGAAAAACCTAATGAAAATTATCAAACTCAAAATTGCGATATTTCCTAGTTTATGTAAATGGATGAACTACTTTTCTTCCTTCCTATACCTAGTAAAGTGATTTGTTTGTATTTTACGCCAGTATTATTTGAACTCCAGTCGTGGAAGAGGGTAGCAAACCTTATTTCTGGTTCTTGAACGTTAATCCAAAGGTACAGCCAGGTTAATATTAAAAATGTTAGTAAAAATAAAATGATGTCCCTGTACTTCGGATGTTTATTAGTCAATAAATTGGGATGATTTTCTTCTTCTTTGGTTTTACATGTTCATTTGTTGAACATTTTGACCTCTACAATTTTCCGCCATTCTTTCCTGTCTTGTATATATATCCACCAATTTTTATTCTTTATTTCCTTTAGGTCGTTTATTATATCGTCCTCACATCTGATTTTTTATCTTCCATGTGCTCTTTTCCCTATTAATTTCCATTTTAATACTTCCTTGACTAATCTTTCATCTGACATTCTGATTGCATGTTTCCGTTTTTATAAGGTATATACAATATAATTCATTATTTTTTCTCCGAACTATCGAAATTTCGTGGGATAATTTTGATAAGAATTAGTCAGGAATAACATTTTCTTTACTACCCATTACATAATTTTAATTTCAACAAGTCAATCAAAGTTCGTCGTATCAGATCGCTGCATATTTAAAGTGGGTTTAGGCTAAATATGCCTTTTTCGCTCAGACTTCTGCACATGTGCAATGAAACGTGTTAATAAACGTACAAAACATTATTGAAGAATTTCATTATAGTACATTATGCAACGCGCCTATAATGGTAGTAATTAAGACGCGAGTATGTATGTTTATGAAACAAGCGCAAGCGAGTTTCATAATTTTCATACGAGCGTCTTAATTACCATTATAGGCAAGTTTCATACGACTTTTTATGCTCGACCATATTTCTAACTTGAAATTATTCATAAGTATTCATTTTATTCGTATCTGACTGAAGATAGGAAGTGACCTTGTGCATAATCGAAATTGTGAGATACGCGCAGACGCGAAAGTATTGATTTTTTCCGAGGGACAATGTCAGTGACCTTGATATAATCTAGAGAATGACATGAACTAATTTTGATATAACCTGGAAATTGATATAGAATTGAAAAACGAGATGACAAATTGAATTTATTTGAATATTATTTACAATTAACGCTAATTATTATAGCAACAGAACATAACCTTCAGCGACAGTATTGGATTTCCAGCCTCCGTGACGTTTCCCTCGTTGTCTTTCAATTGCATATCCGAGAATAATCGAAAACCTGAACTTTAATGAATAGGTGTACTTTAATGACATGCATTAAAGGACTGCTACCAGGTGTATAATTACTACATTTCGGCATGGTCGAGTATAAACAAATTTAATGAAATTTTGTTAACACCTGAAAATGTTGAACTTTCTCCACGAACAGTGTTAATTAAAACTACTAACGAAAACACGCCACTGCTGACTACCCATAATTCGTTTTGATTTCATATTAGCCACACTTACTGCGGTCCTCCTAAAGCTTTCTTGCATTACCTCCTCCTTCCATGACTAGCTTCAAATTTGTCATTCATTGTACTCTCATCACATACATCTAAGTAAAATCGTGTTCTATTATGCTGTGAAAATTTTACTTGAAGCAAGTAAAGCGATCGGTTTGGAAGCAATTCTCGAAAAGACAAAGTATATGATTATGTCTCGTGACCAGAATATTCTACGAAATGGAACTATAAAAGTTGGAGATTTATCCTTCCAAGAGGAGGAAAAATTCAAATATCTTGGAGCAACAGTAACAAATATAAATGACACTCGGGAGGAAATTAAACGCAGAATAAATATGGGAAATGCCTGTTATTATTCGGTTGAGAAGCTCTTATTATGCTGTCTGCTGTCAAAAAATCTGAAAGTTAGAATTTATAAAACAGTTATATTACCGGTTGTTCTGTATGGTAGTGAAACTTGGACTCTCACTTTGAGAGAGAAACATAGGTTAAGGATGTTTGAGAATAAGGTGCTTAGGAAAATATTTGGGGCTAAGCGGGATGAAGTTACAGGAGAATGGAGAAAGTTACACAACACAGAACTGCACGCATTGTATTCTTCACCTGACATAATTAGGAACATTAAATCCAGACGTTTGAGATGGGCAGGACATGTAGCACGTACGGGCGAATCCAGAAATGCATATAGAGTGTTAGTTGGGAGACCGGAGGGAAAAAGACCTTTAGGGAGGCCGAGACGTAGATGGGAGGATAATATTAAAATGGATTTGAGGGAGGTGGGGTGTGATGATAGAGACTGGATTAATCTTGCACAGGATAGGGACCGATGGCGGGCTTATGTGAGGGCGGCAATGAACCTTCGGGTTCCTTAAAAGCCATTTGTAAGTAAGTAAGTATTATGCTGTGAAAATTTCGTAAGAATACCGCCTCAAAAAATCACCTAATCGTCAGCTCTAACTTAAGAGTTCGTCCTTTACTCCCATTGCACAATCTGGCGTCTAAAGAGAGATCTTTGTATTTTCGCTTGTTCCTTTAATGCAGGCAAGCCGCTCAGCACGTCCCATGTCAGTTTATCTCCAGGTTGGCCGGCGTTCTAAACCCAAGCTATTATCTCATTGGCCTGCCACCAGTTGGCCGTCCAAACACACAAAAATGCAGACGACTGAACTTGCACTTGTTGTCATGGAAACAGCTATAACTTTCTTCTGTTCTTCTCTTCTCTAAGTTGTGGCGATTCGAGTTCCATGCAAACTAATGAGTTAACATAGTTAACATCGACACACGAGCGCCAGCTGAGAGAAACAAATGACGCACGTCTATGATCAGAGTTCTTGGAATACCTTAATAATCTACTTAAAACATAGTAGTAGGCTATTAGTAACTAATAATAATAGACTAATAATAATAATAATAATAATAATAATAGACTAATAATAATAATAATAATAATAATAATAATAATAATAATAATACATACTAGGTTCAAAAAGTTCCCGGAATTTGCTAGCATCATAGAAACAACGTACCTTAAACACTATTCTACAGAATTCCCTTCAAAATAGTTGCCTTCCGCAACTACACACTTTTGCCAACGCGTGTAGAGTTCCTGGAAGCAGGCCTGGAAGTCATTTTGTGAAACCCGTCTTAGTGCTCTCGTCGCGTTTGCGATAACCTCTTCAGCATTGAATCTCCGTCCTTTCAGATGACTTTTCAGACGGGGAAACAGAAAGTAATCAGGTGGTGAGAGATCAGGAGAGTATGGTGGGTGATCCAAAGCAGTTATGTTGTGCCTGGCAAGAAAATTCTTTACAATAATTGCGCGATGAGCAGGTGCATTGACATGCATAAGGAACCAGTTGTTTTCTACCCACTTTTCTGGACGTTTCCTTCTCACTGCGTCCCAGAGGCGACGGAGGGTTTTTACGTACAATTCTTTCGTTACAGTACGACCTTCTGGAATGAACTCATGGTGCATGAGACCCTGAGAGTCGAAGAAAACTTCCAACATAACTTTGCTTTAAGTGTGCTTAAATGCGACAGGCTCATGTCAGTAGATTTACTGGCATGTGAAAGAACTCCTGCGGGACAAAATTCCGGCACAACCTGCGATGCTGATATAACCTCTGCAGTTGCGAGCGTCGTTAAATAAAACATAACATTTAAAATAACTTTGCCTTTGGAAGTGTCCTAGGAAATTTTTGCTTCCGAGGAGATGTTTTCGATTTCCACTCAGATGACTGTCGTTTAGGGACTGGGTCGTAAAAGTAGCACCAGTTTCATTTTGTTTAAGAAATCACCATCTTCATCAGCCATACTGATCATGTCCCCAGCAAAACACAAAACTTGATGTTTGTACTTTGCTCTGTGGACATAATTACAAAATGCGACGAACAAACGAAACACTATGATAAACAATTGCCTACAACTCAAAACCAATAATTGTCATTATCAACAAACTTTAAGGAAATGACATCATGAATGTTACCAACAAAACAAATGTATAATATCCCTTGTTATATATTAATACGAAAAATGGTAGTAAAATTCCGGGAACTTTTTGAACCTAGTATGATTAGCCGCCACAGTAACCTTTAGTCCCGTCGCTCTAATTTCCGGCAGCCAATCGCGTTGCAGGTCGGCTACATTTAAACATGTGCGTCTTGTGATTCGCTGAGGAAGACGTTATTCATTTCTTAAGGCTCGATAAATGCTTAATATAATCGCCCGCCATTTTGGCTCTTTCGTTGGCGTTCGCAGAAAGCACACGAAGACGTTATTTGCCGCTCAATTACAGTGCGTTTGATTTATTATCATAGGAGCTACGACATGATGATGTTTAACGGTGTGGCAAATAGATCCCTCGTATGGTAGCTCGGCAACGAAAGAGCAAAAATGGCGAACGATACTACCTACCTAGACTTTATAGAGCCGTCACTTCCTAAGACGTAAGCAAAGAGGAGGAGTCACGCCGGGAATAAGAGCGTCGCGACTAAAGTGATTAGAGCGCCAGACTTATAATTCTTGGACCCTGGTTCGATCCGTATATCCTCGATTTATAACCTGTGTTCGACAAGCCCTGCGCTAAGCCGAAGGTTCCGGGATCGATACCCGGTCCTCAAACAATTTCTTTTTTTTATTTGGTTATTTAACGACGCTGTATCAACTACGAGGTTATTTAGCGTTGATGAGATTGGTGATACTGAGATGATATTTGACGAGATGAGGCTGAGGATTCGCCATAGATTATCTGACATTTGCCTTGCGGTTGGGGAAAACCTCGGAAAAAATCAGGTAATCAGCCCAAACGGGAGTCGAACCCGCGCCCGAGCGGAAGCATTTCTTTTGAATTTATTCACACCATACTTGTACTTATTTATTCTAATTCCTATATATAAGTTACACGCAATGATATGGATTTCCTCAAATGTTTTTTTTTTTTTTTCATTTTATAAAAATGTAACTTCTCCCAGGGGCCCCAAGTCCTTGTATCAGCATCGGAAATTCATATCACCCCCAACACTTGAACCCAGACTAATTTTAAAATATTGTAGGTAATAGATGAAATGGGTGAAAGTTGGAGTGTCTTATTAGAATGGTAGAGGAAAACGGGAGTACCCCGAGAAAACCCCTCTACTACGTCTACTTTGTTCATCACAAATTCCATCACGACGTGGTCGGGAATCGAACACGGGCCGCCTAGACGGAAGACTAGCACGCTAGAGACAGACGTGAAAAAATGAGATGATCAGCTACGTTCAATAAGACTATCAATTAAACGGATACCACCGGATAGAAGACTAAGGCCCAATTGTATAAAACTCCCTGACTAAAGATCAATTTTGATCGAAGATCGGAAAGTGAACCGAGTTCAGACACTTCTTCTATTGTATAAAACTTTCCTGCGATCGAATTACCTTGGTTCAAATGCAATCTAAATTCACCTGAAAAGGATTTGGCAACATTGCATAAACAGGTGAAATACGTGATGCGCGGACCATGTTATACAGGTTTGTTCAGTGTTGCCAATCTAGCGACTTTAACTCTTTTTCAACGACAATTTCTTTTAACTTTTATATTGCTTAAATAGGGATTTAGCGACCTTTTTAGCACCCCATAGTGACAAAATTTAATCTTTCTTTGTTAATAATGAGAAATCTAGCGACTTTCCAACTACTTTTTGGCGACTTTTCGTACACTCTGTTGGAGACACTGGTTTGTTTTGTGCATTGACAATAAGAAGGTTGACCGCCCTCCAAATTGTTATCATGTTATGGTGTTTGATACTGCTAAACATATTAAAGCTTTATAAAACGACAATTTTCGTTTAGTAATACAGTTAATTGAAAATGTATTAATGTACCTATCATATCCATTAATAATGAATGGTTGTTATAAACATAATATAATTATAGGTTATGTTATTTGATACTGCTGAACACGATAGAGCCTTATAAAATATAAGAATGTTTGTGTATTAAGGCAAGAAATTGAAATAGTAATATGCGTTACAAGAGCGGTATGTTGAAGTTTTCACGTTCGAGGAAAAGTTTGAAAAAACGAAACGTAGTTGAGCTTTTTTAATTTCCGAGAATTTTGTGCGAAGATCGTTTATTACATACCTGAAAGAGGAATTTATAATTAGTCGCAATGAAATCTCCATCTTGGTTTCTGTTCAATGACGGCAAATTTGCAAAACAAAAATATCTATCTTCAACATTGTTGCTTTAAAATGTTTTCTGTGTTAACTATACTCGAGCAGGCCGTGATATACGTGTGTCTTTTTTTTCCCCAGTCTATGATGAGTCTGGTATCTTGTTGATTTTTTCACGGCTTCCTTAATGTTACTTGCATCACGAATGCAGTAACTTTAGTGGAGTTGTAGAGTTTACTTAATTTTATGCAAATATTTAAAAACAATAATTAACAGTGCAATTTAGGTGAAATTGCAGTGGTAAGTTTCCAATTTATAATTATTACTATATTGAACGTCTCTAAAAATAATATGTTAAAAGCCTAAAGCAGTAAAATGAAAATGTCACTTAAGCGGTAAGAAGAGGGAATTTGTTGTGTGTGTTAGGTTGGGAATACTGAATGTGGAATTTTAGACTTTCCGCGGATTGGTTTTGTGCGGAAACCAAGCAAATACGCACGATCTCGCACAAAAAAATGTACCTACCATATCTATTAATATTAATAATAATAATGGATGTTTTATTTGCACAATCTGTCACTCGTATATTTCAAACGGAAAAGAAATAACTGAACTTGGATCATCTAACTTAATCGGAGAAATTTCTTGAGTCAAAGTTGACTTTAGTTTAAGACAAATTAATCTTAGATTAGACTTTATACAACACAAAATTCCAAGTTCACCTAGAACGAGGATCAATTTAACCTCTGATCTAAGATTAAATGGTTTATACAATCGGCCCTAAGACGAAGATCTAAAAATAAGATAGATTATGATCTACGTACGAGGACAGTAGAAATCTTTCATAAACATCATAAACTAACTACTAAAACAATCCTTTCCTCTGTAGCAACGAAAGATTACGTAGGAAAGTAGACTATCGGAGTTTTACTATAGGTCGTATTTAGATCAGGTCGTATTCCTTTCACCCCCGCGATTAATGGAGAAACCATTTGCAACGTCGCAGGCGGTCGATATCCCCTTCCAGTGTTGACGGTCTATTGCATGCTTCACCTCATGGCATGTACCCCCAATCGAAACGCTCAAAAGTTCATTGCTTGTATTTGTGTCGCGTCGTTACGCCAAGGACAGCCTAGCTTTGAGCCATTCGCTGATCGTGATTCTTGTGTTATGAAGCAGAATCCCTGATACAGTATCAGAACTTCGCCCTCGTTGTCATAAGCTGTCAAAATTGAAGACAGTCGTGATACTTTTACAGCCAAATAAAAACAGTTGCGGAAGACTTACATACACAGGGTGAGTTTACTTTATCGTAAAGTCTGTGAAATAAGGATTTTCTGAAAGAAAGTTTTGCTGTTTACTCAGAAAAAGAAAGAAAGAAAGAATGAAATCCCCCGAATTTATGCCATAAAGACAAACGGATGTTAATGGCCAGGCCTGCAGAACTGTAGCTCTTGAAGCGACTGTTTTACTCCCCTTTCTTACCCCACCCATCTTTTCTACCAGTACGGTCATGACGTTCTAGTTACGCTCGGCTGCATTAACATTCATTCTACCGGCGGCAGGTAAACAATACGCTATCAAGAATTACAAATGAACAGATAATAAAATCCTTAGGAACATAACTTTAGAAAATAAGAGAAAAATGAATGAGGGAAATAAATAAATTAAAAGACATGTAAAATAAATTTTAAAACGTATGTGTGCATATAATGTAAAAAGATTACCCTATGTATATATCGTCCTATTACTAGTAAAGCCGATTAAGTCCACTTTTTGTGTAAAATAAGTTAAGTACAGTCCCCGACTTGTCTTTCCGTGCTCTGTATTCTGCTAAAATGAAATAAGTCCGAAATGTTGCTTGCAGGCAACAAACCAATTACTTGATTTGAAGAATTTATTATGATTTTTCGTGCATTAATAAAGTTTTAATTCTTGTTTTTAGGAAACTTGCATTACTGGTCTTAACTGGTTTTACTAGTAATAGGACGATAAATAAATTGTACGTTGATAAGCGAGTGATAGCTATATGACCGGATGTCAATGCTGTCATTCAACATTGTAACGCATTCCAGCCTAATAAATAAATAAATAAATAAAAATAAATAAATAAATAAATAAATAAATAAGAAAGTAAATAAATAAATAAGTAATAAATAAATAAGTAATAAATAAATAAGTAAATAAATAAATAAATAAGAAAGTAAATAAATAAGTAAATAAATAAGAAAGTAAATAAATAAATAAATAAATAAAGTAAATAAATAAATAAATAAATAAGGTAAATAAATAAATAAGTAATAAATAAATAAATAAATAAATAAATAAGAAAATAAATAAATAAATAAATAAATAATAAATAAATAAATAATAAATAAAAAGTAAATAAATAAATAAATAAATAAAAATAAATAAATAAATAATAAATAAATAAGTAAATAAATAAATAAATAAATAAATAAATAAATAAATAAATAAATAAATAAATAAATAAATAAATAAATAAATAAGAAAATAAATAAATAAATAAAAATAAATAAGTAAATAAATAAAAAAAGTAAATAAATAAATAGTTATAAATAAATAAGTAAATAAATAAATAAGAAAGTAAATAAATAAATAAATAAGTAAATAAATAAATAAATAAATAAATAAGTAAATAAATAAATAAATAAATAAATAAATAAGTAATAAATAAATAAGTAAATAAATAAGTAAAAAAGTACACAAGTAAGTAAATAATTAGGCCTAAATAAGTAAGTAAATAAGAAAATAAGTAAATGAGTAAGTAAGTAAATAAGTAAATAAACAAACAGATAATACGCATACTGCAGTTTAAAGAGAACTGGAACATGGCAAAATCTAAACCCGTGAAGGAATACTACTTCCAAAGTAAATGGGAATATGATTATTTTGTTGTTGAAGACGAAAGAATTGCTTGTCTACTGTGTCCATCCAATTTATTTCCACTCGTCATTTCAATATTAAACCACATTTCAACTAAGTCCATATTAAGAATTGTGGAATGCACAAACTTTCGGGTAAGTTCATTATTACGAACTGTAGATTGATTATTATTTATTTATATACTGTTAAATTAAGGACGTCATTCGTTGTGTTCATTTTGAATTGAAATTAATAGTGACTTTCAAGGTTCATTACTTAAATGCTATAAATTTATGTTTCCGTCGATGATGATAGGAGGAAAGTTTTCGAAAATCTAAAACAGGTTAGGTGCAAAGAAATCTCAAAGAAACTACCGACAGGAAATCTAGCATAATTGTAAGCCTTGAAACGAGATAACGCATTATAAAAACAATGAATTTATTACAATCCTTTTTGAAAATTACATGCCGCCACTGATGGACCTATGACGACAAGAGAAGGTAAATAACCCTACGCGGAAGTCGATCATCCCAAATAAAAGTGGAGTGAGGCTGACGTCATATTTTCCCTCCTTACGAATTCTGCAGGCCTGTTAATGGCAATCAGTGATTATGTTCTACAAATAAAATGCCTGATACGTCATCAATATATTTTTTTTTTTCGTTTTCATATAAATGAATGATAATTCAACTTTTAACACTGTATCACACATCAGGAATCAAAATAACCAGTGATCTAATATTAAATACCTTACTCTATGCCGATGATCAAGTCATAATGTCCAATTCAGAGGATAATTTACAAAGAGGATTGTATACATTAAATAAAATATTAAAAGATTTTGGGATGGAAATTTCAGCACAAAAATCAAAAGTAATGGCATTTTTAGGACAAGACCCAGTCAGAAGTAAGATAATACACAATAACCAATGCCTCGAACAAGTGCAAAATTTCAATTATCTGGGTTGTGAAATGTCTTATCAAAATGAAAAGATGTGAACAAGAAAATTACCAAATTTACACAAATTTCTAGGAATAATAAACAATGCATTAAAAGCTAAATTAGTACAAAAATCTACAATAATAAAAATATATAATACACTAGCATTACCCACCCTTTTATACGGAAGCGAGATTTGGTCATTAAAGAAAAAAGACATGAACAGAATCAAAGCAACGGAAATGAAATTTTTGAGGAGGACAGCAGGATATACTCTTTTAGACCGAAAAAGGAATGAAGAAATTTTAGAACAATTAGAAGTAGAGTCAGTAGAAGAAAAAATTAGCAGATACAAATTCAATTGGCTAGATCATGTAAGAAGAATGGAAAATTCAAGAATCCCAAAAATTATGATGCAGTATAAACCTAGAGGACATCGTCGACCAGGAAGATCTTTAACAAGACTGCTAGATGGGGTCGAAACAGGTCTACAGAGGCCTAATTCGTGAAGGATGATGATGATGACACTGTATCACTTCGAAATATGTATGATAAGAACTTTCTTGTGTTAAATACAACCCCAACATAATAGACAACATAATACGTAAGACAAAACAAAACCACAAAAAACAGAAGAATACAACACAAACACAAGAACACAAAAAATACATCACACTAACATACGAAAACAAAAACACACACAAAATTGCAACCTCATTCAAGAAATTAAATTACAACATCGCATACAGAACAAATAACACTCTACAAAAACATCTCAACACACAAACAACACAAACAAACAAATACAACCACACAGGCGTATACAAACTCAAATGTAACACCTGCAACAACTTCTACATAGGACAGACAGGCAGATCATTTCAAACACGTTACAAAGAACACATCACAGCCATAACAAAATTACAAAACACCTCCACATATGCAGAACACATCACAAATGCTAACCACACCCACAGAGACATCAACACAGATATGGAAATATTGCACATCCAACCAAAAGCCAGAAACTCAACACACTAGAACAATATGAAATATACAGACACACGAAAACACACCCCAACGACATTCTCAACACACAACTCAACTTCAAAACACATACACTCTTTGACTCTACACTACGAACGCACCCACAAACGAAACAAGAGGCGCCAAGACCAACAACGACCAGTTCTGAAGATGACCGAAAATAGGTCGAAACATGCTAACAAGGTACGTTAAAATTTAACACAAGAAAGACTTATCATACATAATCCGAATGATAATTATTGTTTATTCCTAGAATAAAGAATGTAAAACTATACAAGAAACAAAAATTCTAGCACTCCACATAAACATAGTAATATCGAGCTCAGGGAGGTCTTTAATACATAAAAAAATTACATATACTAATAGCTTACACTTTTACTACGTCACAGGATACTACTTTTGACCAATAGAACGGTACGGAACGAGTCTTTGAACCAATCATGGCTGCGTATCCTGCAATTTTTATCACCTCCTTAGCATTTGTTTTATCACCTCCCTAGCATTTGTTTTTATCACTTCCCTAGCATTTGTTTCTTTTTATCATCTCCATAGCATTTCTTCCTTTGTTTGCCAACATTGCACTCTCAATAATTCTAAACTCTGCATTCTCAAGTCTTCCCTATTTTCTGCCTTCCTCTTAGCCTCCTCACATGATCCATATATCTTAATGTCGTCTATCATCTGATATCTTCTTCTGCCCCGAACTCTTCTCCCGTTCACCATTCCTTCCAGTGCATCCTTCAGTAGACAGTTTCTTCTCAGCCAGTGACCCAACAATTTCCTTTTACTCTTCCTGATCAGTTTCAGCATCATTCTTTCTTCACCCACTCTTTTCAACATAGCTTCATTTCTTATTCTGTCTGTCCACTTCACGTGATCCATCCTTCTCCATATCCACATTTCAAATGCTTCTAGTCGCTTCTTTTCACTTCGTCGTAATGTCCATGTTTCTACCCCAAACAATTCCACATTCCAAACAAAATAACTTCACTAGTCTCTTCTTTAGTTATTTCTCCAGAGTCCGCAGAAGATGCTCACTTTTCTATTAAAAGCTTCCTTTGCCATTGCTATCCTCCTTTTGACTTCCTGGCAGCAGCTCATGTTACTGCTTATAGTACACCCCAAGTATTTGAAGCCGTCCACTTGCTCTGCTGCCTCATTTAGAATTCGCAAGTTTACCTTCTTTGCTTTTCTTCCTATGTCCATGGTCTTCGTCTTGTTTGCATTTATCTTCATCCCATACTGCTCACAGCTGTCATTTAGCTCCAGTAGCATATCCCTTAGTATCATCTCTCTTCTGCTAACAACGCCATATCATCAGCAAATCTTATGAACTTTATTCTTCTTCCTCCTACTATCACTCCTTCTATGTTTTGAAAATAGTTATTCACTAAAATCTGTTTCTTTATTGATTAGGTTTTATAATTTCATTTCTTATATCCTTCAAATTAATTTTCAAAACTTCAGTGTCCGATAAGAAACGAGATAGAAATTTTTTTAACAAAAATGGTCAGGAACATTTGTAGATTTTTGTACCCATAGCACACCAAGGCATTCATTTTTAACAGATTATGTCCGTATGATAGATGTTGTTTTCAGGTTTGTTCTCTGCGAACGATGCATTTTCCCTGCTTTTCCCCATACATAATCCAGTATATTATTTTGAGCAGATCCTTCATTTTACAACAAACCATTCGTGAACGAATAGCTGAACGTCGCTCGCACACTTGTGCCCTGCAGGCCTGCAGATGTGGCCACGCCCCCTGCAGCTGTGAATGATGCCGGATTAGCATCCATCAAACGCAACACTGTCACAAGTCAGCTGACTGCTGGCAACAATGCAGCAACAATCGATACTGTCAACATAGCAACGCGTCATGATTTAATGAGCGTGTCTCGAACCCCTTACCCTTCAGTTTAGTCGTGTGTTTATAATATGACGTGCCGACACATTTAATTGTATTCCATTTGTTTTCACGTTTATGAAATCTGTTACTGTGGTCGAAACGCGGACCGGCATACACTGGCTTCCCCGGGAAAGCTTGTCATCGGGTCCTACATAGAGTGAGTTAGTTTGTTTTTCACCGTGACTGTTATAGAAAATGTCTGCTATTACATTTCACTAATTATAAACAAAATATTGGAATGTCGATACATAATTCGGCGTGATTTCCTACTTAAAGAACTGAAACAAGAGGATTCCACGGTTTGAAATTTAGCCAGTTTTTTAGCCGGGCTATTATTATTATTATTATTATTATTATTATTATTATTATTATTATTATTATTACTTACAATGGCTTTTAGAGAACACGGAGGTTCATTGCCGCCCTCACATAAGCCCGCCATTGTTCCCTATCCTGAGCTCTATCATCATATCCCACCTCCCTCAAATCCATTTTAATATTATCTTCCCATCTACGTCTCGGGCCCCCCAAAAGTCTTTTTCCCTCCGGCCTCCCAACTAACACTCTATATGCATTTCTCCATTCGCCCATACGTGCTACATGTCCTGCCCATCTCAAACGTCTGATTTAATGTTCCTAATTATGTCAGGTGAAGAATACAATGCGTGCAGTTCTGCGTTGTGTAACTTTCTCCATTCTCCTGTAACTTCATCCCTCTTAGCCCTAAATATTTCTCTAAGCTCCTTATTCTCGTACACCCTTAATCTCTGTTCCTCTCTCAAAGTAACAGTCCAAGTTTCACAACCATAAAGAACAACCGGTAATATAATGTTTTATAAATTCTAACTTTCAGGTTTTCTTTGAAAAGAGAGCATTATTATTATTATTATTAATTCGTTCATTCATTCAGTGTTCTGCCCAAGGGTAGATCTTTCATTACAAACCCAGCATTCTCCAATCTTTCCTATTTTCTGCCTTCCTCTTAGTCTCCTCATATGATCCATATATCTTAATGTCGTCTATCGTCTGATATCTTCTTCTGCCCCGAACTCTTCTCCCGTTCACCATTCCTTCCAGTGCATCCTTCAGTAGGCAGTTTCTTCTCAGCCAGTGACTCAGCCAATTCCTTTTCCTCTTCCTGATCAGTTTCAGCATCATTCTTTCTTCACCCACTCTTTCCAACACGGCTTCATTTCTTATTCTGTCTGTCCACTTCACACGCTCCATTCTTCTACATATCCACATTTCACTTCTCTTCATTTCGTCGTAATGTCCATGTTTTTGCCCCATACAATGCCACACTCCAAACAAAGCACTTCGCTAGTATCTTCCTTATTTCTTTTTCCTGAGGTCCGCAGAAGATGCTCCTTTTTCTATTAAAAGCTTCCTTTGCCATTGCTATCCTCCTTTTGACTTCCTGGCAGCAGCTCATGTTACTGCTTATAGTACACCCCAAGTATTTGAAGCTGTCCACTTGCTCTACTGCCTCATTTAGTATTCGCACGTTTACCTTCTTTATTTTTCTTCCTATAACCATGGTCTTCGTCTTGTTTGCATTTATCTTCACCCCATACTGCTCACAGCTGTCATTTAGCTCCAGTAGCATATCCCTTAGTATCATCTCCTCTTCTGCTAACAACGCCATATCATCAGCAAATCTTATGCACTTTATTCTTCTTCCTCCTACTATCACTCCTGCTGTGTTCTGAAAAACAGATCTTCACTAAATCCTCCAAGTAGATGTTGAACAGAGTTTGTGATAAAGGGCATCCTTGACGTACTCCTATCCCTATTTCACTTCCTCCTAACATTTTCTTCTCCTATCCTGACTTTGACTCGTTTTTTCATATAAAGGTTACTGGACAGCTTCCTCTCTTTCCAATCCACTCCAATTTTCTTTAGGATCCTCATCAGTTTTTTTATTATTATTATTATTATTATTATTATTATTATTATTATTATTATTATTATTATTATTATTATTATTATATAGACACGATGATTGGTGAACTATGCCAGTATATCGAGTAATGTATGTGATGGAGTGGAGAAAAAGATCTAGCCATTCAACCCCATTATCTCCTCTTTTAATTGCCTCATGAGTGATTCCTTATTGGTATCACTTATGAGATTCTAACCAATCTCCGGACTGCTAACTGCTCTGATGAATTTTTAGTAAATAGAACAGATTGGCAACATGTGAACTCAAAAGGAAGCAAATATTTTTGTTAAATAATTATAACATAAGCTTAATCAAAAAAGAACTAGATACTCATGACTGAAATCAGAGAAGAGTTCATAAGTGTAATAGTAATATGCGTTACAAGAGCGGTATGTTGAAGTTTTCATGTTTGAGGAAAAGTTTGGAAAAGCGAAACGTAGTTGAGCTTTTTTAATTTCCGAGAACATGAAAACAAACATACCGCTCGTGTATCGTACATTATTTTGTGCGAAGATCGTTTATTACATACCTGAAAGACGAATTTCTAATTAGTTGCAATGAAATCTCCATCTTGGTTTCTGTTTAATGACGGCAACTTTTAAAAAAAAAAATCTATCTTCAAATTGTTGCTATAAAATGTTTGCTGTGTTTACCATATTCCAGCAGGCCGTGATATACGTCTGTCTTTTTTTCCCCAGTCTATAAATGCGAACTTAAAACAAACGGTAAGGTTATGTAATGATTTATTTTTCATTTTAATATTTTAACAATATTATTTATATAACATATTGCAGTAATAACATCGGCATCTGGAATCTTGTTGATTTTTTCACGGCTTCCTTAATGTTACTTGTATCAGGAATGCAATAAGTTTCGTGGAGTAGTAGACTTTACTTAATTTTTGCAAATATTTAAAAACAATAATTAACATTGCAATTTAGGTGAAATTGCAGTGGTAAGTTTCCAATTTATAATTATTACTATGTTAAACGTCTCTAAAAATAATATGTTAAAAGCCTAAAGCAGTAAAATGAATGTCGCGCTTAAGCGGTAAGAAGAGGGAAATTGTTATGTGTGTTACGTTGGGAATACTGAATGTGGTATTTCACACTTACCGCGTATTGGTTCTGTGCGGAAAACAAGCAAATACGCACGATCTCGCAGAAAGAAAATATATATAGGCTATCATTTAAGAGAAATATGTTCTTTTGTCACATGAGGAAATATTTTTTTAATTGCATGCGTAATATTAAGTGATATATGTCTATAGGTCATATAATATTTTATGCTCGACCATGCCGAAATGTAGTAATTATACACATGGTAGCAGCTCTTTAATGGACCTCATTAAAGTTCAGGTGTTCCACCAATCAGAAAACACCATTGTAGCAATATGAAAGCGCAAGTATCGATTATTCTCGGATATGCAATCGAAAGACAATTAGCGAAAAGTCACGGAGGCTGGAAATCCAATACTGTCGCAGAAGGTTATGTTCTGTTACTATAATAATTAGCGTTAATTGTAAATAATATTCAAATAAATTCAATTTGTCATCTCGTATTTCAATTCTAAATCAATTGCAATGTTATATCAAGATTAATGTTTATTTTACTCTCTAGATTATATCAAGGTCAATGACATTTCTTTCTAGGAAAAAAATCAATACTTTCGCGTCTGCGCACATCTCACAATTTACGAGATATTGCACAAGGTCACTTCCGCTCCCCAGTCAGATAAGAATAACTTGAATACTTATGAATAATTTCAAGTTAGAAATGTGGTCGAGCATAAAAAGTCGTATGAAACTTGCCTATAATGGTAATTAAGACGCTCGTATGAAAATTATGAAACTCGCTTGCACTCGTTTCATAAACTTACTCGCGTCTTAATTACTATCATTATAGGCTTCCTGTCAGATGCTTTTCCAATTTACTGCGGGCTAAAGCAGGGAGATGCACTATCACCTTTACTTTTTAACTTTGCTCTAGAGTATGCCATTAGGAAAGTCCAGGATAACAGAGAGGGTTTGGAATTGAACGGGTTACATCAACTGCTTGTCTATGCGGATGACGTGAATATATTAGGAGAAAATCCACAAACGATTAGGGAAAACACGGGAATTTTACTTGAAGCAAGTAAAGAGATAGGTTTGGAAGTAAATCCCGAAAAGACAACAAAGTATATGATTATGTCTCGTGACGGGAATATTGTACGAAATGGAAATATAAAAATTGGAAATTTATCTTTTGAAGAGGTGGAGAAGTTCAAATATCTGGGAGCAACAGTAACAAATATAAATGACACTCGGGAGGAAATTAAACACAGAATAAATATGGCAAATGCGTGTTATTATTCGGTTGAGAAGCTTTTATCATCCAGTCTGGTGTCAAAAATCTGAAAGTTAGAATTTATAAAACAGTTATATTACCGGTTGTTCTCTATGGTTGTGAAACTTGGACTCTCACTTTGAGAGAGGAACATAGGTTAAGGGTGTTTGAGAATAAGGTGCTTAGGAAAATATTTGGGGCTAAGAGGGATGGAGTTACAGGAGAATGGAGAAAGTTACACAACGCAGAACTGCACGCATTGCATTCTTCACCTGACATAATTAGGAACATTAAATCCAGACGTTTGAGATGGGCAGGGCATGTAGCACGTATGGGCGAATCCAGAAATGCATATAGAGTGTTAGTTGGGAGGCCGGAGGTAAAAAGACCTTTAGGGAGACCGAGACGTAGATGGGAGGATAATATTAAAATGGATTTGAGGGAGGTGGGATATGATGATAGAGAATGGATTAATTTTGCTCAGGATAGGGACCAATGGCGGGCTTATGTGAGGGCGGCAATGACCTTCCGGGTTCCTTAAAAGCCAGTAAGTAAGTAAGTATAGGCTTGTTGCATAATGTACTATAATTAAACTGAAAATGATAAAGTTATAAGCAATATTCCACATTTTCTGTTCACCTTCTATAGCAACCAGCATTTGTGGAAGTTTTGGCTATTTTGTAGCATTATTTCGGCATTGTCTGAGCTGGCTGCCATCCCGAGCTGCTGTCTCCACAGCCTGTGGGTTGCGTGTTGGCTCTTTATGTCGCAGTGTGACATTTACCCGGTGTGTGTAGCCGCCTCGCTGAGCTACAAAGACTGGCGCACTGTGTCATCCGCGTGGATGCACCTGTGTTCGGATCCCGCCGACGCCACCTGACCTCTCTAGGACAATGATTCCCTTAATCTGTGACATTCATACAGGAGATTCGAGAATGCTCGGTATATATCCAGTTTACGTAGTCCTGTGTTCGATTCCAGTCCCTCTTTAACATTTTTGTAGGATATACAGGGACATCATTTTATTTTTACTAACATTTTTAATATTAACTTGGCTATACCTCTGGATCAACGCCGTTTGCTACCCCCTTCCACGACTGTAGTTCGATGATACTGGCGTAGAATACAAACAAATCACTTTACTAGGTATACGAGGGTAGAAAAGTAGTTCATCCATTTACGTAAACTAGGAAATATTGCGATTTTGAGTTTGATAATTTTCATTAGGTTTTTGTTTAATCAAAATACAGTACAGTATTAACAATGAGTGTTTTACTCACGAACTGAGCTGTCTATGTGGACGTATTCATTATGCAGTGTATATTATACTGTCTACAGCACATTAGCGTACAATATAGAGAATGAAGTTAAATTGAAAAATAATCATAATATGGATATTTAAGCACAATTTTAAAATGGTGGCCGTTTATTTCGATACAGGCTTCAGTTCTAATGTTCATATTATCGCACTATAGTCTATTGTACGTAATTCCAATTACCAGTTTCGTCCTTCGTACTAGTAACTCATGTTGAAATAATTCTGTACCTACTCTATAAAAGAATACCTTACGTACTGTAAATTCAATCTTCACTTCCCGATCCGAAAAGATAAAATTACTCAGACATACTATCGGCTGTCCGTCCAAGTGGTTATGTCGTAGGGTCGTAGAAAGGAGGAAATCACGTGACAGTTAATTACGTAACAAAGCCCTTTTATTTAAGTTATTTTAAGTAGTTGTATAATATTACGTAGACATTCAATTCCTAACAGAAATTAATGTTCTCAGAAAAGAGCTAAGACAGCCCAGCCACTAGCTGGCGAATAAAAGCTGGTCGGGGAAAGCGGGATACGACGTAGGCAAATGGATGACAGTACCTGTGCGAAAATGATTCAATATTGAAGGCTCTTTCGTCACTGGAAAACGCGAACATATTTTTGGAACGTACTGTTTACTATGACCGTAAGGCTACTATGACTGTATATGCGGTCTTGGATCTGTGTGGAGGACGGTTGAACTTCATTAGTAGAAGGGGTGGGAGTGAAGTACATTCAAGAACTCAGGTACAATAAAAATTGAAGTAAAAATAAAATGATGTCCCTGTACAAATTATAATGCTGTTGTACGTGCAAGTGTTTTGATGTTGGTTTAAGAGAAATGGATATAAAGTAATCCCCGTTTAGTTTTTCCCTTGTTCTAATAGTTTCTTCATAAATGTGTCACGTCTTTTACGATCTGAGGTTTTATGAATGACCGTAGTATAATACGCCTCTCAGTTTACACCAGGGTCTATGCGCACGTCTTCCGATCACATGTACTCCAGTATGAACACTACTTTCCGGTCAGTTAAAGGTCATTAACCTTTCAGAAAGCTCACTCACCCACATTTAACGTAATGTAAGGATTCACTTTAGCTGAATTAGTCGATATTCAATTAATGTACGAGTACTTTATTACTAACAGCAAAAGAATCTGCAATTGTGGCAAGGAGCTGTAATATCGTGGGATTCCAAATAGCCTAATCTTCGTTGCTGTGTACCAAATGATTTCGGGATATGATTTCTTCGTCCTTGGATCGAGGATAGTGGTGATATTTCCTTTCTTTATGTGATGCAATTTTACCAGAAAATGTCAACACTAGTTAAGAAAATGTCAACTTTATTTAATAACTAGCCGTACCCGTGCGCTCCGCTGCACCTGTTAGAAATAAATATAAAGTAATTACATAATTAAAATAGGACGTTTGACCCAGGGAACATTCGTGTTTGATAGAAGGATAAATCGTTTAATATGTTACTTAATTTAAATAGTGTTTAAATAATTAAAATGCGATCATTTTGGTTCAGAGACACTCATTTGGTGCAATGACAATTCCTTTAACATGTTTCTTAATTGTTATTTCATGCAACCATAGTTTAATGAACGTTGACATCATTTAGATTTAATGTGTATATTTTATTTTACTTGCTATATGTGTCCATTGAATTATGGTAATAACTTAATTTTAACTCTTCTTTTCTACGTATTCAGTAAATGGCGCTTGGCCCACTATGGTTCTGAACCCTTCAAATAACTTAAATTATATTGTATAATATTACATATTATATTATTATATTATATTATATTGTATTATATTGTATTATATTATATTATATTATATTATATTATATTATATTATATTATATTATATTATATTATATTATATTATATCAGAAGTTGCTGTAATAACATTATAGCATTATGTCCATCCAGAGAAACTACACTTTCCAATGGTGAAATAATAATTAATTATACAAATCGGTTAATTTACCTTCCGATATTACTTCATACAAACACAGAAACATTCTCTTAGGCTATGTTTCATAGCTTTCGATTGTTGCTGTCCAAGGCCCCTTATAGACGAAGTCGTTTGTTTTTTAATTCATTACACGGCCTTAGATGGCAGTTATTTTAATTTTAAAACTCATTTGTCTCATTAAATATCAGTCCTATCAAAATTTTTCAAGGAATAAAACTTATCGCAAATTATTTTTAAAGAAACTTTCGTTATGTAACATGTTTCATAAAAATCAATAATAAGCGAGATATTTCGATTTATCTAATTCAGGCCCCCTTATAACCCCCTTTTAAATAATGTATTTTGAATGCCATATAGCCTAAAATCTAAGTTACAACGAACTTAATTTATATTCCAATTTTCATGGAAATCCGTTCAGCCATTATCGCGTGAAAAGGTAACAAACATACAGACAGACAGACAGACAGACATACAAACAAAAATTTCAAAGAAGCGATTTTCCGTTTCAGGGTAGTTAATTATATATGTTAGGACCAATTATTTTTGGAAAATCGAAAATTACCAGAAAAATTTCGGCCACAGATTTATTATTATTATAGATTATTCTCGACAATCTTTTACAAACAAAATCAATATGGTCTCCCTAGGTGAGTGAGAAAGACAGGGAATGGGAACCTCTTATTAGAAGCATCCTGTCTCTATAAAAATCTCGCATTATATTATAATTAGGGACCGGATTTTTATATAATCACATATTATATTCCTTTCAACCTAACCGTATATAAATAACAAATTCTTTTCGAATCTTGTAATTACCATTAATATATTAAAATTTGATGCTACATATTTTTACATATTTACCCAACATTACATATTATGGCTTGGTATTACATAATTTAGGGGTTTTATTAATTTTACTCCACTAAAAGGAAAAAGAAAACTTCTGCTGGGGAAGTTCACAATTTGAAATACACAGATTTAAAAAGCCTTTTTACCTACCCAAGAAAGGATATAATTGTTCTGCACACGTCTTAACAAGCCGTTCCCATGCAATTTGCAGCCTTACCCACCCTCTTCCTAATCCTTCCAGGGAAAACCCGTGTCAAGTCTGACGTGAGCCGCAATAAAGTAGCCGAATTTGGAAAGGAGCTGGAGTAAAGGGTCAAACTGGAAAGATGTTGAAAGATAAAATAAATAGCTTTTCAGGTTATTGCTTGACCTCTTTACTTTAAATTTAGTTGTCCTATACGGAAATGCGATTTTCTGAGGAATTAGAAACTATGGTTATCGGCTGGAATAATCCTACCCTTCTGAATGAGACAGGAATGTCACTTTTCAAACAACAGTTTGTAAATGCCTATAGTTTGAGGTTTTAGTAGGCACTTTGTTTCTTACAGGGAGCAGCTAAAATGCATGTGTCCCACATCTCCTCTTATTTTCTCCTAATCCAGTAAAGCGAAACAGTGCTTGCAGTTCTGTTGTGTCATTCATTTCACTCAGTTCTCTAGTTTTAGTACTTACAGTATAAAGTGCAAGTGAGTTTATCTACTGCTTTTAACTAACTAAAATGGCCCCTGTATCTTCAACCCTAACGACAAAAGTAAAATCATGGATTGCGATGGACGAAGCTTTCACTAAAGATGGAAAAATAGTAATGTGTCAAGTGTGCGGTAAAAAGTCGGGTGCTCTATGAAATCACAACTGTAGAGTCTTGCCTATTCTACAGGGTGATTCAGACCACCCGTAACAGTAATTTATTTCGGAAACTAGTGCATTAAAATTTTCGAGACAAAAATATTTATTACTAAAGCACATGTGAACTTTCACTTGAGCTTGATTTCATCAATCAGCTCCAACAGGAAGTAGCGTCAGTGGCGTATCACTTTAAAATTTCAAATGGGAGTCGTGGTCAAATATGGCACCATTGGATAGAGCTCTTCAAAACAAACAACTTTCATAGGAAACGTTTTTATTAATTCCTACTCTTTCAATAAGAAAACGTACGAAAAGACAATTGGGTGATTAAATGTACATTAAATGTACTTTAGTTTACATTTTCTTCTCGTAACATTTCTCAGTATTAATGACATTATCTTTTCGTACGTTTTCTCATTGAAAGAGTATGAATTGAATTGGTCATTGCTAAAAGGTCCTTTGTCCAAAAACGTTAGTTCTGAATAAATCGAAAAAAAAAACTGTTTTTAAGAAATACTAATCTTCGTAGAGCAATGTGGTCACTGTCCATCATAAAGGTACATTTGTGCTTTCTAGAAGGACAATTTTTATTTTCTTGTCACGTGTAGTTTGTATTAATATTATTAATTAAAAATTCAAATTTAAGGGCCTTTTAGCAGTGAACTTAAAATTATTTCACATTTGGTTAAAAATGGAGTACTGTAATGAAATGCAGGATTTTAAATTAAATAAACTACCATTATTTCAAGTTAAAAGTATATTTCTCTTCTTAAAATATATTTTAATTAGTATTACAAAGTTCTAGGCCCTTGATTTAAATCTAAATTCACGATTTCATTCTGTATTTTCTCTATGTTCTGCTAGTGGAGAATTTACAACTTTACCATAATAAGGTAACTGTTCATGGGGAATGTAGCATAGAATTTTCCTGATATCCTGCATTTTGTCTGGGTTGATTGCAATCAATTCATCATAAGCAGGACGTTGGGGAAGGACTATGTCTTCAATTCCAGGTAAACAAAGAGCAAAGGTGTGCCTAATACAACCATCAATGAACTTGGATGTTGAAACAATATGAGGAAGAGTGGCATTGTACATATATACATAACTCGCAGGGGCGAATGACAACTTCGAACACCGAGGTGCCTTTCTACCATAAGATTCTACAGAAAGACCTCCTCTTTCGTAAAACATTGGCCACCAGTTAATGAGTGACTTTATTTTTGTGTATGCATAAATATTTTATATAGCCTATAAAGATTTTTGTGGCCCTTAGGAAATAACATTTTTATGCAATATTCATTTACGTCAGTGATTTCAGTGTAAATATTTTGAACTTACCTACAATCCTCACCAGTTTGTCTTTCAGCCACCAATTTTCCAGAGTAAGTCACATGTTTAGTGCCTTTAACTTTGGCTTTCTTTAATATATTTCGTTTCCAACTGCAAGTATCACTACGTCTCTTTTTGATTTTCAAACTCTCAGTCTCCATTTTAATTAGCCGAAATTGCGTATATTTGTATTAAAACACAAATAAATATCAGAGCAGAATAAACGGACCGTTTCAAACAATAAAGATAGCTGATAGTATAGTAAGTATAAAGGTTTGTCATCAGATGGAAACACCGCTAAATGACAAGTTCACAGCTAGAAGGCCCTCTATCCTGGAGAAAGGGCATTTTAGCATGACACTAAAAATGAAACGCTCAACTGTCCGTGTGTATGAAGGCTTGAGGAAAGTTCTTTTAGCACAGATTGTGTATTTATATCTAAGGATGTTGAATCTGTAGTTAACTCATTTTTGCAAAAATACGGAGAAAGGGCCTTTTAGCAATGACCAATTCAATTAATAAAAACGTTTCCTATGAAAGTTATTTGTTTTGAAGAGCTCTATCAAATGGTACGCTACTTGACCCAGACTCCCATTTGAAATTTTAAAGTGATACGCCACTGACCCTACTTCCTGTTAAGGCTGATTGATGAAATCAAGCTGAAGTGAAAGTTCACATGCTTTAGTTACAAATATTTTTGTCTCGGAAAATTTTAATGCACTAGTTTCTGAAATAAATGACTTAAGAGTGGTCTGAATCACCCATTGTCTTTTCGTACGTTTTCTTATTGAAAGAGTATGAATTAATAAAAACGTTTCCTATAAAAGTTGTTTGTTTTGAAGAGCTCTATCAAATGGTACCCTACTTCCTGTTAGAGCTGATTGATGAAATCAAGCTCAAGTGAAAGTTCACATGTGGTTTAGTTATAAATATTTTTGTCTCGAAAATTTTCATGCACTAGTTTCCGAAATAAATGACTTACAGCTGGTCTGAATCACCCATTGTCTTTTCGTACGTTTTCTTATTGAAAGATTATGAATTAATAAAAACGTTTCCTATAAAAGTTGTTTGTTTTGAAGAGCTCTATCAAATGGTACCATACTTGACCCAGACTCCCATTTGAAATTTTAAAGTAATACGCCACTGACCCTACTTCCTGTTAAGGCTGATTGATGAAATCAAGCCCAAGTGAAAGTTCACATGTGGTTTAGTTGTAAATATTCTTGTCTCGAAAATTTTAATGCACTAGTTTCCGAAATAAATGTCTGTTACGGATGGTCTGAATCACCCTGTATACTTGTCATATATTCATATTAAATATTTTCATGATTTTACATGTTTTGGTACATATTCAGCTTATTTTTCTTACATAAATATGTACATATTTCACACCTTGATATTACATAAAAATCCGGTCCCTAATTACAATACATTCCAAGGTTTGTGGAAAAAGACAGACTGAAGTACATACTTACTTACTTACTTACAAATGGCTTTTAGGAACCCGAAGGTTCATTGCCGCCCTCACATAAGCCCGCCAGCGGTCCCTATCCTGTGCAAGATTAATCCAGTCTCTATCATCATACCCCACCTCCCTCAGATCCATTTTAATATTATCCTCCCATCTACGTCTCGGCCTCCCTAAAGGTCTTTTTCCCTCCGGTCTCCCAACTAACACTCTATATGCATTTCTGGATTCGCCCATACGTGCTACATGCCCTGCCCATCTCAAACGTCTGGATTTAATGTTCCTAATTATGTCAGGTGAAGAATACAATGCGTGCAGTTCTGTGTTGTGTAACTTTCTCCATTCTCCTGTAACTTCATCCCGCTTAGCCCCAAATATTTTCCTTAGCACCTTATTCTCAAACACCCTGAACCTATGTTCCTCTCTCAGAGTGAGAGTCCAAGTTTCACAACCATACAGAAGAACCGGTAATATAACTGTTTTATAAATTCTAACTTTCAGATTTTTGGACAGCAGACTAGATGATAAGAGCTTCTCAACCGAATAATAACAGGCATTTCCCATATTTATTCTGCGTTTAATTTCCTCCCGAGTGTCATTTATATTTGTTACTGTTGCTCCAAGATATTTGAATTTTTCCACCTCTTCGAAGGATAAATCTCCAATTTTTATATTTCCATTTCGTACAATATTCTGGTCACGAGACATAATGACTGAAGTACATAGTGATTAAAATTATCTAATTATTATCTCAAGTTGCAGTACAAATAATACAACGCTAGTGGATATTTCTAGTCGTACACGCCTCATTTTACGCTATCTCCTTTCTCATATTCCCATTAAGAAACCCACGACCTTCAGCAAACCGAATATATCGACCTGCGACTCCTGTTTGTTAACCTTTGCGAATCTTATGACCTTTCACCTGAGTCTTGTTGCCCATAATGGAGCATGGAACTCCTAGTCTACTTTCCTTCGAGGTATGAGCCATCAAGCCTTTGAAAACACCCAACTTTTCATCAGGTCAAGTTATTGAAGAAATAAGAGTAAACTTAAAACAATAAAAACGTGCAGTCTAATTTTCCTAAATGTGTCTGTACACTGTTTCTTGAAGTTCCACGTCGTAGCGTCGTGGTCTGGGGCATTATGCCTTGGACTCGCGTCACGGAACGAACTTTGGTTCGAATCCTCAAAGGGTAAGAATCAGAGGTCTGCAGCGGACGTTTTCGCTCGAGCGCCAAGTAGTTCATAGCATAATCCGATAGGTAGCGCACATGCATGATGGGTAAAATTGTCACGAGCGATAAATCCTCGAACGGTACAAGCCGAGCGTTAGACATTCGTTCTTGTTACAGTGATGAACTGTGTAGTGACATCATAGATGTTTATCATTTCAAAACTTTGCAGTGTTTAACTAACCTCTCCATAGTACAACTACAAAACTTGCTTTAAAATGTAGTATAAATGTTGTAGGTAAATGTTTCCCCCCCCCCCCCACACAGGAGTGATTTTGTTTTTGCCACATCTGATAAATGTTATTCGATGTAAATGTAATTATTATAAACAGAGGACACAATCACGATAATGCAAGAACTCTATGAAGTTTTCTATTAATAATAATAATAATAATAATAATAATAATAATAATAATAATAATAATAATCTCTAATAATTAGTGTATCAATCTTTGCGTCTGTAACAGTTGTGCAGCATGATTATTCGTTTTATTATATTTTCTGTGACGTTATCTCTGTACTAATATTGTTATTAATCTACTGCTATATCAATAATATTTTGTAAAACGTTTCTACATTGTCGCAGTATATAGGCGGAACACTATGTATGGACCTATCATATTATATATGTGGTAAATCAAATATTGAATAATTATTAATTAGCAATAATAACTGTATATCGAAGTTTTTCATACAATTCTATTTGTAACTTCATGTTCCTGTTTTGGTACGTTCCATTAAACGTTTCTCATAAATGTAGAAAATAAAGCCTTATTTTTACCGTGTGAGCAAAACATATGTGTATCTTATCTGTCGCCTTCCATACAAGATAAGACATGTCGGTCAAATGACCTTGTACTGTGCTTCTATTTATTACGAGCGTATCACGACCGATCGTATCTCACTCGAGGGTGCGACACTCGACCGAGTTCAAGCGAGCGATTTAACTCCAATGCAGCACTCTGGTAAGAATTGACAATTTCATTAATTTCCTCGAAACCAGTGTAAAAGTCGCTTGTAATGCATTATAAAACACTTAAATGTGTACTTAATAAGTTAAAAAATTATACGAAATTCTTCTTGTTAACAGAATGTAAGTAATTTTGATTAAAATATATATTTTTTTTAATGCGGATTTCCTTTTTTCCCTGTCTCAGTATAGTTCAACGTCTTTGTCAAGATTTAATTATTATTTAGACAAACTATAGAAGTCCTTCGGAAATTTCGTAACAACGTTATAATCTGGTTTTAGTTTTTGTGATTCTAGCATTTGAGTTTACTACAGTCTAACAGATTTTTTCAATCGTGTTCATCATAATCAGTTCCTTTCGTTCCTACTGGAGCGTAAAGCATTTCTCCACTGTTTTTTCAAAGCCTTCACTTGTTTCGACGTATTTCCCTTCTCCTGTAAGTAGCCCCAGTGGTATGCAGGGTTAAGAAGATGCCAAGCGTCTGGCTGTTACTGTTGTGTGTTAAACGCTTGGGCGGGGGTACTGCAGGATATCCAAGTGGAATGACGTCGGTTCTACCCTTTCCGTGACTGCAATCCGTCATAAAAAAAAGTTTCATCTAGTTAAAAATTGGAATTAGAAGAGAAGGTCTGCAGTAAACACAAGGAATTTCACACCACCCCTGTCTTCACGCTATTCTGTCGACCGTGCTTCGAATCCTATTGCAGAATTCCGCTAGTACCCTAGCATGCAAGAATGGCTTATGTTCCGATGCGATAAACTTTCCCATTAACCAAGGAGTTACAACAGACTCTGGTACAATACCGGAGAAATTTCTCATTGTTACAGTGTTTGAAATTCTCCTGTCGTCTCCTCAGCTACAAAGAACTGGACTTTAATTACTAAAAACAGAGATCTAGCACCGCGTTATAGTGGCTGGTGTGTCTCTGTCAGCCGCAGTCCTGCTAGCACGTCCTGGATTTTGTTTTGTAGAAATAATTGACGAATCATTTAGCACCAAACAACCTCTGTTATTAGTAAAAGATCATTACTGTTACTACTACCACAGCCACTACTACTACTACCACTATTACTACTACCAATACTACTACTACCACCACTACTATTACCACTGCTACTACCACTACCACTGCTACTATTACTACTATCACTGCCACTACTACTACCACTGTTGCTACTACTGCCACTACCACTGTTGCTACTACTGCCACTACCACTACTACTACCACTGTTGCTACTACTACCACTACCACTGCTACCACTGTTGCTACTGCCACTACCACTATTACCACCACTGCTGCAACTACTACTGCTGCTAATACTACTACCACTACTACTACTGCCACTACTACTGTCACAGCAACTCCTACTACTACCACTGCTACTACTGGTACTACTACTATTATCACTGCTACAACTACTACTACTATTACTGTTACTACCACAACTACCACTGCTACTACTACCACTGTTGCTACTACTGCCACTACCACTATTACTGCCACCCACTGTTGCTACTACTACTGCCACTACCACTACTACCACCACTGTTGCTACTACTGCCACTACCACTACTACTACCACTGTTGCTACTACTGCTGCCACTACCATTACACTACCACTGTTGCTACAGCTGCCACTACCACTACTACCACCACTGTTGCTACTACTGCCACTACCACTACTACTACCACTGTTGCTACTACTGCCACTACCACTACTACTACCACTGTTGCTACCACTGCCACTACCACTACTACCACCACTGTTGCTACTACTGCCACTACCACTACTACACCACTGTTGCTACTACTGCCACTACCACTACTACTACCACTGTTGCTACTACTGCCACTACCACTACTACTACCACTGTTGCTACTACTACTACTACTACTACTACTACTACCACCACTGCTGCTGCTACTGCCGCTACCACTACTACTACCACTGTTGCTACTACTGCCACTACCACTGTTGCTACTACTGCCACTACCACTACCACCACTGTTGCTACTACTACCACTACTACTACCACTTACTGCCACTACCACCACCACCACTGCAGCTACTGCCACTACCACTACTACCACCACTGTTGCTGCTACTGCCACTACCACTACTACTACCACTGTTGCTACTACTACTGCTACTACTATTACTGCCACCACTACTGCTGCAGCTACTAGTACTACTACTACCACCACTGCTGCTGCTACTGCCACTACCACTACTACTACCACTGTTGCTACTACTGCCACTACCACTACTACCACCACTGTTGCTACTACTGCCACTACCACTACTACCACCACTGTTGCTACTACTGCCACTACCACTACTACTACCACTGTTGCTAGCTACTGCCACTACCACTATTACCACCACTGCTGCTACTGCCACCACCACTACTACCACCACTGTTGCTACTACTGCCACTACCACTACTACTACCACTGTTGCTACTACTGCCACTACCACTACTACCACCACTGTTGCTACTACTGCCGCTACCACTACTACCACCACTGTTGCTACTACTGCCACTACCACTACTACTACCACTGTTGCTACTACTGCCACTACCACTACTACTACCACTGTTGCTACTACTGCCACTACCACTACTACTACCACTGTTGCTACTACTGCCACTACCACTACTACCACCACTGTTGCTACACTGCCACTACCACTACTACTACCACTGTTGCTACTACTGTCACTACCACTACTACTACCACTGTTGCTACTACTACTGCTACTACTATTACTGCCACCACTACTGCTGCAGCTACTACTACTACTACCAATCCCATCGACGCTAAATGGTGCAGCAGTTGATACAGTGTCGATAAATAATCAATTAAAAAAATTCACTTTCTCAAATTTGATCTTTTTTTTTCTTCTCCCAGCCAATGTCTTTTTTTTCTCTCTCTATACTGATCCCTTTTTCTTTTCTTCACTAATTTCTTTACATTCTGTACTTCGATTTCTTAATTTTCCTCCACTGATCTTTCTTTCTTCTCTCTTCTAATATCTCTACTTTTTTATTTCAGTTTTTCCTGTCGTATAATCTCTGTTCTTTGCCTCTACTGATATCTATTCTCTTTTGGTCTCCTTACTTTTACGTCCTCCTCCATTCCGTCAAGTGTGGGTAGCTCACAGAGGCAGCTCTTAGCACTGCATAATCATCGCCGCCACAGCTCGAAACAGTTTTAACCAATATCTAAGGATTGCAGACAAAACATCAGATTATCTGCCAGGAATCAAACTCGATCCTCACGCTCAACGAGCATGATACTTCCCAGTGCTTGCTAATGCACCGCGACGTATGGGTTCAGACGGGACAAGCGGCGCGCGCCGTCTGCGATCTCCAGACTCCGAATTAAATATTAACGCCGCGACATTCGCTTGTCAATCAGCGCTCTTCGACCCATCGCGGCCACTAATGTGATTAACTGAACTGAGAGCTCTGTCACATGATGGTCGTCCTTATAACAGACCCTAATGTGTGAGCGTGCGTGTGTATATGTGTGTGAAAGTAAACGATATCATGCGGACCACAAGCACTGAGTGGTCACCTTACAGGCTGTACAGCGAGAAATTTCCCCCATAAGGAAAATGAAATTACTCCGTAGATAATCATAGTTCACAAATATTCATTTCTCTCTTAAGGGCACACTCCACTAAAAGTTACAACTTTTCTCCTAATCATTTTTTCAACCAGGTTTTGAAATCATGTTTACTATGTAAAGGACTAACAAATTCCAAATTTTTAACTCCCATTTTTTTTGCTATTAATTTTTTTTAGAATTTATAAAACAGTTATATTACCGGTTGTTCTGTATAGTTGAGAAATTTCGACTCTCACTTTGAGAGAGGAACCCGAGATTAAAGGTGTTTGAAAATAAGTTTCTTAGGAAAATATTTGGGGCTAAGAGGGATGAAGTTACAGGAGAATGGAGAAAGTTACACAACACAGAACTGCACGCATTGTATTCTTCACCTGACATAATTAGGAACATTAAGTCCAGACGTTTGAGATGGGCAGGGACATGTGGCATGTATGGGCGAATCCAGAAATGCATATAGAGTGTCAGTTGGGAGGCCGGAGGGAAAAAGACCTTTGGGGAGGCCGAGACGTAGATGGGAAGATAATATTAAAATGGATTTGAGGGAGGTGGGATATGATGATAGAGACTGGATTTATCTTGCTCAGGATAGGGACCAATGGCGGGCTTATGTGAGGGCGGCAATGAACCTCCGGGTTCCTTAAAAGCCAGTAAGTAAGTATTGATTTTTTATGTTTTGATTTCCTATTTTTTTCTTTAGAAATATTTTCAAACTCAAGTTTTTAGTAGAAAGTCTCTAAGCGTCCTTTTTTTTTTGTTATATTAACAAGACATGTATAAACATTTATACTTATTCATTTTATGAAATATCTTATTTATTCACTTTCAAAACATTTTTTTGTAATTTTTAAATGCTATGTTTTCTATAAACCATGAAAAAATATTAATAAAATAAACTAGCAGCATTTCTTACAAAATAAATGCATAAAAATATGCATCTATCTCACAAATACTTGCAAAAAAAATTTCATCCAATTGATCAACATTTGGCATAAAAAGTTGGTGTTGAATAAAAAAATAAGCTTACGAAAAATGGATTTGAAAGTAAAATTAATATTTATGTAACACATACCTATTAAAATTCTCCTCTGCGATATTCATCTAGTAACTTGAGAAACCAATTTTAGGACGCAAAGTTACTAGATTGTAATCAGAAATTTGTAAAAAAAAATTATTTGGTAAAGAGATAATTTTGACAGCTCTTTAAATGCCTTATTTGAAAAAACTTGTAGCATTTTTATCAGAATTAAACTCAATCCATTTGGGGTATGAAAATAAACATTCTGAAGAAGTCAAATATTTAATAAAAATGTTTTAGAAAATTTTCATAATTTTCATTGGAGTCACCCCTGAACTGAAATGACTTAGTTTTTACGTTCAGGTTTTGTAACATTTCACTCCAAGCTTATGTATATTTTAGAATAATGTTTGTGCATAAAAGCAACCTGTGAAATTAAGAAAATATTTACCTTATCTTGTGAGTACATTATTCTCCTGAAGGAATTTAGTGTTAAAATCAAAATAATTTTAGTATTAAACATAAAATTCTTAATGTCAGTACAAGACACAAATCAGATCTCCATCTACCCTCTGTTAAATTCAGCTGTTAGGCTGTGAAATATATTGACTACTGTATTCATGTATTACGACCTTAAATTTATCTCAAAGCTTTGAAAGACCAAGAGAAAATGTTCTGAACAGAATTAAATAAATTTCTGCATTCTCATACCTTCCGCTCAACTGATTAATTATATGTGATTGTAAAGTGCATTAATTTTCTTTCTATGTATTGTGTATTTTTGTACAACTTTTGACTTGTTCCACATCTCACAGCTACAATGCTGATATAAGATGTATGGGGTGCAATAATAGTACATTATGCAACGAGCTATAATGGTAATAATTAAGACGCGAGTATGTTAATGAAACGAGCGCAAGCGAGTTTCATAATTTTCATACCATATTGATTTTTTCCGGCAATTGGTGAAATGAATTTGCGGGAATGTGCTTTGTGAAAGGCTGGAAGATGACGGTGAATTTATGTTAATTTGTGTGTTGTTTTTTTCGGCTGAGTTTAATATTGTCTAATCTCTCGCTAGTTGTCTTTCGATTGCATATCCGAGAATAATCGATACTTGCGCTTTCATATTGCTACAATGGTATTTTCTGATTGGTGGAACACCTGAACTTTAATGAATAGGTGTACTTTAATGAGGTCCATTAAAGGGCAGCTACCAGGTGTATAATTACTACATTTCGGCATGGTCGAGCATAAAAGAAATTAAATTGAATGTACATTAAGACATCCCAGAAAATGGTAATATTGTAATTAGGTTATAATTCAGTAGTGCCTGGGAAAAGTGACACAAGTCAGTTTCCACAAACCTTTTTTGATAATTTATTGACAACTTACACTGGTTTATGTCGATTTGATTTTTTTCTGTATGAATTATTGTAATGGGAGGAATACATATGTATTTTTTTTCCAAGGTAGCAGATGTTACGTAAGTTGTCAATAAATTCTCAAAAAAAGGTTTGTGGAAACTGACTTGTGTCACTTATCCCAAGCACTGCAGATATATTGTATAATCCTACTTTTGAGGATAATAGGACAGTTAACCCGTTGATTACATCTCCAGTTAAATGAACGTGTAGATTAGTTGAATTAGTTGATTGGCTCTTCCACTTGATTGATTGTTGTTGATAGCCCCCCTGGCTTGTATTTTTGTTGATCATTCCATTGATTGGCTAGTTTGAGTGATTGTTGGTTTGTTCTGTCATTAGTTGGTTGTGTTATGGTTGATTGGTTGTCGACTGATAAATTCATTTATTAATAGTATGGTTGAATTCTTAAGTTATTGGCTGACTTGTTGAATGATCGATTGAATTATTTGTTGATTGACTTACTGGTTGCTTGATTTAATGTCTGACTGCTTGATTTGTTGAATGATTTCATGTTGATTGTTCATTGGTTGAGTTATTTGTTGATTGCTTGAATTATTATTGTTGATCGAACTATTTGTTGATTGTTTGAGTCATTATTGATTTTTAGTTATATATTTGTTGACCTATTTATTCACTGGTTGAGCTATTTGTTGATTAGTCGGGGCCCCTACGCTCTGCTAACTCCAGACTAGGGGGTGTCTCGTGTGAGTATGTGTGTATGTCCAGAGAATCGTCCCCCTGCCTACAGGCATTGGTGTGTAAGATATATAACAAGAGAGGTTAAGCGACAAATAAAAATAGTATATTAAGATACAGATTTGGGAAGTGGTCTGTTGTGACGTGAATCCAAGCCTCCGTATACCGGTAAGGTATTATGTCACAAACACTTTCAAGTCTGAGTATTTCTGACAAGGTAAATTTATTCAACGCCTATAAAACGGCACAAATGCTAAGGATATTGTTGGAGAGAGGTAATATTTATTAATTTATTAATTAATTAATTTATTTATTTATTTATTTATTTATTCCTTAATTAATTAATTAATTAATTCATTCATTCATTTCTCCTTTCATTCTTCATAACTTCACTCACTTACTCATTCACTCACTCACTCATTTCTTTCTTTCTTCCTTCCTTTCTTTCTTTCTTCCTTTCTTTATTTATTTATTTACTATTTATTTTTATGTTTTTCTTTATTTATTTATGTATTCCTTCATTAATTAATTAATTCCTTCATTCATTCATTTCTCATTCATTCGTTCCTTCATTAACTTTACTTTCGTTCCTTCATTTACTTTCTTTCTTTCTTTCTTTCTTTCTCCATTTATTTCTTTACTATTTATTTTTATTTATTTATTCCTTAATTAATTAATTAATTAATTAATTCATTCATTCATTCATTCATTTCTCCTTTCGTTCCTTCATAACTTCACTCACTCATTTCTTTCTTTCTTTCTTTCTTTCTTCCTTTCTCCATTTATTTATTTACTATTTATTTTTATTTATTTATTCCTTAATTCATTCATTCATTCACTCCATTCATTCATTCATTCATTCATTTTCTCCTTTCGTTCCTTCATAACTTCACTCACTCATTTCTTTCTTTCTTCCTTTCTTTCTTTCTTTCTTTCTTTCTCCATTTATTTATTTACTATTTATTTTTATGTTTTTCTTTATTTATTTATTCCTTCATTAATTAATTAATCTATTCATTCATTCATTCATTCATTTCTCCTTTCGTTCCTTCATAACTTCACTCACTCATTTCTTTCTTTCTTTCTTCCTTCCTTTCTTTCTTTCTCCATTTATTTATTTACTATTTATTTTTATTTATTTATTCCTTAATTAATTCATTCATTCACTCATTCATTCATTCATTCATTCATTTTCTCCTTTCGTTCCTTCATAACTTCACTCACTCATTTCTTTCTTTCTTCCTTTCTTTCTTTCTTTCTCCATTTATTTATTTACTATTAATTTTTATGTTTTTCTTTATTTATTTATTTATTCCTTCCTTAATTCATTCATTTATTCATTCGTTCGTTCATTCACTCCTTCATTCATTTCTTCTTTCCTTTCTTTATAACTTCACTTACCCATTTCTGCCTTCCTTTCTTTCTTTACTTATTTACTTTCTTATTTTTATTTATTTATTTATTCATTCATTTTTCATATATATTCATTCATTTATTTATTTATTCATTCATTCATTTGTATTCTGTTTTTCTTGATACTGTATATATATTCTAAATATAAAATTAATTTGTATGAACGCTGTATGAGATTTACTTTTTATAATGAATTGCAACTCTTAAATACTCATTCATATATGATTGACTTTTTACTGTCCATAATATTCTTCGACTTTCTTGTTTTACCTACCAAAAGACGAAGCTTGCCGATTGCAGAGAACTTGCTCCACGTGTTATATCTAAGTAGATGAACATTCGATTTCTACTAAATCGACGGAGCAGTGTATGATTTTTTACTACTTTCTCGAGCACTGTTGACAATAAAAGAGATTCGTTAGAGCCATAGTAACAAAATAGAAATGCGAAAACCTGAATTGAGTTCCATATACGTACGATTAGGTATACCGTCTTGCTGGTTACACACGATTCAGCTTATAAATAGATACCTTGACTAGTTTCCAACGGAAGAAAAGTTACCAACATAACGTTGTATACGAGTTCCTGCAATTTAAATTCCTACACATTTCCATATACCACATCAGGATCATAAATATGTAAAAATATTCTAAAATAGGAGAGAGAGGAAGTTTTTAAGGTAAATAATAATGCATTTCCTGTCATTCACAGAAGAAACTTTTGCGACACAAAAAGACCAATAAATGTTTTATTGGTAGCCATAAATAGAGCTCTGGATTTGATTTCTTTTGTATTGGCAACACTGTCAAATCAGTTGCTACGCGCGACCGCAGTGGACAGAAGACGATCGTGTTGTACAACGCGTGACAAATGACGGGGACAGCGGCAACTCTGCATTCCCAATATAAAGCATTTTTTTTTTTTTACTTTTTCGCCTCTTCGCTCTGCGATGTTTTTTTGTTTCCCTCTCTCTTTCCGCTTTTCGCAAATCCTTGTTAAGGTCCGTTGCTATCTGCCACGGCATTTTTCTTACTGCACCAAAATCGTGACGTCACAAGCATGCCCCCAATGCGGACTCTAGTGGTTCCATCTGGCGAATAACAATCGAGATAAATGAACAAAGATAAACTTTAACTTAAGGAGGGATGGCAGACCAGCTGAATTAATTTTCAGCCCCTCTCACCCCTCTCTGCTTTACAATAATCCAAACACAACCCTTTCACGTGGCATATTTCACAGAAATAGTTTTATTATCTTGGATATTAACATAAATTACTCTAGATGGCAGATAACGAACCTTGACTGTATTTTAATGGTCTTCTAATTACGTATTTCTGACGACGCGGTTGCTTAGTTACAAGTAGGGATTTGTTCTTTTGTTTTCTCTGACCTAAATAGCTGGCGCAATATTTATAACTTCAACTGTTGTTTCTCTGACTTTCATCTAAGTTTCTACTTATTTGTTATGGTTTGGAAGAAGTGTGTTTGATATCGGGCTGGTAACTAAAGTATGGAAGTGTCTTTCGTGTGTTCAAAACAGGCATTGTGATTAGCAAAATGTATAAATTGTGTTCCTTTAGTTTATAATATATTGTCCAGAAATGCATATAGAGTTTTAGTTGAGAGATCGGAGGGAAAAGACCTTCAGGGAGGCCGAGACCTAGATGGAAGATAATATTAAAATGGATTTGAGGGAGGTGGGATATGATGATAGAGACTGGATTAATCTTGCTCAGGATAGGGACCGATGGCGGGCTTATGTGAGGGCGGCAATGAACCTGCGAGTTTTCTATAGCCAATTATGTTATTTTGTGTTATATTCAAAACCGTGGTCAAAGACGTCATGCCTAAAACTCGCGTTACGAATGAGTGTTGGTTCGAGTCCTCATGGGAAGAGATTTTCTCGTGAAATTTCGGCCAGTGTATGGAAACTGGATTGATTTATTTATTTATTTAGGCCTATTTATTTATTTATTTATTTATTTATTTATTCATTCATTCATTCATTCATTTCTCCTTTCATTCCTTCATAACTTCACTCACTCATTTCATTCTTTCTTTCTTTCTTTCTCTATTTATTTACTATTTATTTTTATTATTTATTTATTTATATTTATTTTTATTCATTCATTCATTCATTTCTCCTTTCATTCCTCCATAACTTCACTCACTCATTTTAGTTTCATTCTTTCTTTCTTTCTTTCTTTCTTTCTCTATTTATTTGCTATTTATTTTTATTATTTATTTATTTATATTTATTTATTCATTCATTCATTTCTCCTTTCATTCCTCCATAACTTCACTCACTCATTTTAGTTTCATTCCTTCTTCATTTCTTTCTCTATTTATTTACTATTTATTTTTATTATTCATTTATTTATATTTATTCATTCATTCATTTCTCCTTTCATTCCTCCATAACTTCACTAACTCATTTTAGTTTCATTCCTTCCTCATTTCTTTCTCTATTTATTTACTAATTTTTTTATTATTTATTTACTTATTTATTTATTCCTTCATTAATTAATTTATTGCTTCCTTCATTCATTCATTCATTCATTCATTCATTCATTCATTTCTATTTCATTCCTCCATAACTTCACTCATTTTAGTTTCTTTCTTTCTTTCTTTCTTTCTCTATTTACCATTTATTTTTATTATTTATTTACTTATTTATTTATTTATTTATTTATTTATTTATTTATTTATTTATTTATTTATTCCTTCATTAATTAATATATTCATTCATTCATTCATTCATTCATTCATTTCTGCTTTCATTCCTTCATAACTTCACCCACTCATTTCATTCTTTTTTCTTCCTTTCTCTATTTATTTTTATTTATTTATTTATTTATTTATTTATTCCTTCATTATTTAATTAATTAATCCATTCATTCGTTCATTCATTCCTTCATTCATTTCTTCTTTCCTTCCTTTATAACTTCACTTACTCATTTCTGCCTTTCTTTCTTTCTTTACTTATTTACTTGCTTATTTTTATTTATTTATTCATTCATTTTTTCATATACGTATATTAATTCATTCATTCATTTGTCCAGTTTCGCAGACCGCTTTAACGGTTGCGGTTACCACGTGAGACATAGAGGGGGGGGGATTGTTTACTTTGAGGTAAAGATAACTACAAATTTGTGGACTCGTGCACGCCAGTATCGCGGCCCCCTGGTTTCTTGTGTCCGTGCAGCGAGGAGCTGCAATAAAGGCTTCAAAGCGAACACCTCGGTGAAGAAATTACTGGCAGCACTGCCATAAAATCTGACAATACTCCGTGCAAAGCGAGGGGCAGTGTTGGAACTGCGGGATGCATCTGCCAGAGCCAGGGGCTTGCGGATTCGTTTCGAACAGTACTTACAGAAGTCTGTCAAGTACCACTGCCCTCCTGTCTGGCTACACATTGCTACATACACAACCAATAACCCTAAAATTAAAAAAAAAACTTCCCTCTATCTGGAATAAGTACATAGACACGTAGAATACGTCACCCAGTTTCGGGAATGAAACTACAGTTGTGTTTGAATGTTTTATCATTGTATCAGTTTACAAATGAATAGTATAGATCTATGATAAGAGAACTAATTAATGAAGGGCATGCGGTATATTTTCTCTTCATGTAAAGCGACATTCCGAAATTAGCCCAAGCTCACAACAAATTTTTCATTATGGTTCACTCAACGTTTATCACACGTACCTTTTATCAACAGTAATCTCACTAGAGGTTTTGATTTATCTAGAGAAAATCAAAACTGGATTGGCATTTAATTGACTATTACATGATTAGAAGAAAGTATATAAAGATTCGAAGTAACGAAGTACTCCAATACAATAAAATATTAAATGACTTACGAAAATACAACTGCCTTCAAATGTATTACTATACCATCTAAACATTATGCCAGATGGCAGTAGTGTGTTATGATTAGCTGTTTTCTTGTTATCAGTTGTGCCAACTATGGAATCTTCATTGAACTCTGTGGACGGTTACTAGTCAAGAAGCCTTTGTTGATTCAATTTCATTTTTAGTAAAACATTTGCATTCCACTTCAATTATCCAGATTCCGGTAATCAACGTTGCTTGACAGATGATTTTCAATAAATCTTAGTATTAAACAATCTCTGATACGTGACTATCCATAATATCATATAGCAGAAGCTATAACATAACCTAAATAATATAAACAAGTGTTAGAAAAGTTTTAATTACGGATGATGAAATAAACAAGAAACGTTTTAATTAACGATGATGAAATAAAAAATAAACATGAATAATTTTAAAGGAAACAATTATTGAAAGTACAGTTTTAAAATTTGAATGTTTTAGTGGTTGGTGGTTCAGTTGATGTTATATTGGACGTGTGTGTAAAAGAAGTGAACTCGTTGATGTACATGGTGTATCCCTCAACTTATTCAGGATTTCCGAATGGTGCTCTTTATATATGACCAGTGATCTTTATTAATTCTTGTTCTTGAATGCCAATGCGAGTCATATTTGAAAGTGCTGTGCATCGACTGGAGTGGTTTGTAATTTTCTGTTTTTTTTTTTTTTTTTGACGTCCAGACCAGTGCAGTTTGAAATGTTGGCAAACAAAGAAACAAATGCTAGGGTAGTGATAAAAATGAACAAATGCTAGGGACGCGATAAAATTGTACGATAAGCAGTCATGATTGGTTGAAAGACGTCCTTTCGCACTGTTTTATTGGTCGAAAGTAGTGTGACGTAGTGAAAGTGTAATAGTCTACAAAAAACTTTAATGACATTTTCTTCTATAATAATTAGGGGCGATAATATAACCAAACATATATTGTAGCAATGAAATTCTTATGGTGGGTGTTGCAAGTCACCACGCCTATATATCCTACATACAATTGTATACTGTTCCTGACTCTTATGAAAATAATGGGCTAAATATTCTTTATTTAGGGTACTTGTATCAAATCATTTCATAGTTCATAGTTATTACATATTTATTGCCCATTTGCTTAATTCTTCGATATAAAAAAGTTCCACCACGTAATACCACAGTCTAGTATATACAGTCGCGAAGCTCAATACGTAGTAAATATGCAAACATTAGATAGTCGCTCACCACTAGGATCGCTAATAACGCTTCATTATAGGCAATGCTAAATAGTACCGTCACAGTCTATTGTTTCTAGCACCTCAAAACTCAAGCTTCGTGACTGTATATAGTAGACTGTGGTAGTACTATTTCATACAAAACTACGTACAAATCATTTACACTGAAGTACCCTAAGTTGTATAGTCGCCCATAGAGTGCAAAGGATCTGTGATATGGAGTATAAAATAATTATCTGAATTTAACATCCCACTAGATATCGTGTAACGGTAAAAGTTAAATACTATTTCGCTACACATAGTATCATCAGGAGCTTTCGAAACACCCTGTGCACTCATCTTGAGCAGTACCTTCTAGACGTCACAGACAGAACCGAGCATCGAAAAGGCGTGCCACGGCTAACAGAATTCTAGCGCAGAATCCCATCACTTTTGGGTTATGAATGGACGTGAGTTAAAAAAAAAAGAAAGCTACCAGAATTTATGTTTCAGTTTGTTCCCATAGAAACAGTACATGGAAAATAACTTAGAACGAGTGCGTTAGCTGTAATAGTCATTGGATCACGCATATGGATAGTTGATTAGTCATTTGTTGAAATAATAGGGGATTGTGGGTTTAGAGTCTTATTTTTGGTCCTTGGTTTACAACCCGTTGATTTTCGTCGATCTACGCTAATATTAACAGGCTTTAGGCCTAATAGAAAACATGTATTTTATTAATAAAATAGGCCTATAGTGTATATTTTTAACAAAGCATAAATTTTCACAAAAATGTGACTTGTGCCATTTCTAAAATAAACGATTTAATTCTTTTTAGGTGCTATACAGGCAGTTGGCAAAGTCAGTATTTAAAAAAAGAAGCAGTACATAGTTCATTCTTAAAAATTAAATTACATATTAAGGGGAGAGGATGGTGGTTTTTTTTTTTTTTACTTTTTTCCTATTTGGTGTAAAATCTTAATTTTTTGTTTATAGAGAGCTCATAGCTGTGGCAACTCAACCAAATAAAAATATTTTGAAAAAAATATATACCTAATGCAGAATTATACTAAAACCGATATATCTAAACCGTTTTCAAAGATAGATTCAAACGGTTTTTTGCAATATATTCGCAAAAGCATGTTCTACAAACTGTCTGTAACAGAATTTTGATATTAGTCCCTACGTTTGTAAAATAAACAATTAAAAGTTAATAACAATTTTCTGATTTCCTTTCTAGCAAACAAACGGACGTATTTTTAAAATGAAATCAATTAACAAAATTCTGTTACAGAGGAAAGTTTCGCACAATCTGCAGGAAGAAAATAATGTGAACATTTTAAAAATTGAAATGAAGGTTGATCGTGTATAAAGGCCTGGAGATGCACTATCACCTTTACTTTTTAACTTTGCTCTAGAGTATGCCATTAGGAAAGTCCAGGATAACAGAGAGGGTTTGGAATTGAACGGGTTACATCAGCTGCTTGTCTATGCGGATGACGTGAATATGTTAGGAGAAAATCCACAAACGATTAGGGAAAACGCGGAAATTCTAGTTGAAGCAAGTAAAGCGATAGGGTTGGAAGTAAATCCCGAAAAGACAAAGTATATGATTATGTCTCGTGATAAGAATATTGTACGAAATGGAAATATAAAAATTGGAAATTTATCCTTTGAAGAGGTCGAAAAATTCAAATAACTGGGAGCAACAGTAACAAATATAAATGATACTCGGGAGGAAATTAAACGCAGAATAATTATGAGAAATGCCTGTTATTATTCGGTTGAGAAGCTTTTATCATCCAGTCTGCTGTCAAAAAATCTGAAAGTTAGAATTTATAAAACAGTTATATTACCGGTTGTTCTCTATGGTTGTGAAACTTGGACTCCCACTTTGAGAGAGGAACATAGGTTAAGGGTGTTTGAGAATAAGGTGCTTAGAAAAATATCTGGGGCTAAGAGGGATGAAGTTACAGGAGAATGGAGAAAGTTACACAACACAGAACTGCACGCATTGTATTCTTCACCTGAAATAATTAGGAACATTAAATCCAGACGTTTGAGATGGGCAGGGCATGTAGCACGTATGGGCGAATCCAGAAATGCATATAGAGTGTTAGTTGGGAGGCCGGAGGGAAGAGACCTTTGGGGAGACCGAGACGTAGATGGGAAGATAATATTAAAATGGATTTGAGGGAGGTGGGATATGATGATAGAGACCGGATTAATCTTGCTCAGGATAGGGACCGATGGCGGGCTTATGTGAGGGCGGCAATGAACCTCCGGGTTCCTTAAAAGCCAGTAAGTAAGTATGAAGGCCTAGTTCCCTTGGGTAGTCTGTACAGTTCCCGTGACTGCTCCAAGAAGCCGTGTCATTGCATGTTGTGTGATCAGTCTCAGCCTATCGAGCAGCTGATCTCTCTATTCTGAACCATCGCTCGGAATGAGCGTGATAACGTAGTAACGCCGCCCGTGCAATCGGAGCTCTATTGATCACATGTCTGAGGGAACCGAGCCTTCTGTAAAATTGATGCTGATGAAACACAGCGCTGTTCTACGGATCCACGGTTCGATTCCAAGGCACAAATGGTTAGGTTTACATTTAGCTTGCCTTGTAAGCCACAGATAGCCCCCGTTGTTCCTAGCGGGGTTTGTAGTAAGACCAAATGCTGTTTTATTTGTATTTACAATTCATGGACATACGGTTCGACTCCCGTGCCTTGGAGCCAGTACACGCGGCAAGCTACATAGATCATGGTTAGTCCTACTTGTATGGTATAGTGATAATACAAATTTTAATTTTAAGGGCAGAGGATGGTATTTTTTTTAACTTTTTTCCTATTTGGTGTAAAATATCAATTTTTTGTATGTAAAGAGCTGATATCTGTGGCAACTCAACTAAATAAAAATATTTTGAAAACGAAAAAATTATTTGGGGGCCCAAATTTGAAAAAAAAAAAAATATACCCAATGCAGGATTGTACTAAAACCGATATATCTAAACCGTTTTCAAAGATAGATTCAAACAGTTTTTTGCAATGTATTTGCAAAAACATGTTCTACATACTGTCTGTAACAGAATTTTGATATTAGTCCCTACGTTTGTAAAATAAACAATTAAAATTTAATAACGATTTTCTGATATCCTTTCTTGCAAACAAACGGACGTATTTTTAAAATGAAATCAAAACAAAATTCTGTTACAGAGAAAGGTTTCCTAATATCTAAAGAATGTGTGTTCAAAATTTCATGCATGTATCTTTAGTAGTTCTGAAATTATATCCATTTTTGTCTGGCAATGTAGCAAAACAAATGAAGTTACTGGAAACCGATAAAAATGGGCGTCCACACCTGTGGAATAACGGTTAGCACGTCTAGCCGCGAAACCAGGTGGCCCGGGTTCGATTCCCGGTCGGGGCAAGTTATCTGGTTGAGGTTTTTTCCGGGGTTTTCCCTCAACCCAATATGAGAAAATGCTGGGTAACTTTCGGTGTTGGACCCCGGACTCATTTCACCGGCATTATCACCTTCATTTCATTCAGACGCTAAATAACCTAAGGTGTTGATAAAGCGTCGTAAAATAACCTAATAAAATAAAAAATAAAAGCGGGCGTGTGATTTAAAAATCCATAACGCAGGAAGTTTAAAAATGGCGACTCAACATCCGATAAGGGCACAAATACCCACAAAATGTTATGCAATGCATTCCACACATATCAAATGATATTTTAAGGAAAAAAAATTGATAATTTAATTTACCGGGAACAACAATGAAAGTGGGCGTTTGATTTAAAAATCCATAACGCAGGAAGTTTAAAAATGACGTCTCAACATCCGATAAGGGCACAAATACGCACAAAATGTTATGCAATGCATTCCACACATATCAAAGGGTATTTTAAAGAAAAAAAAACATTTTTTTAAATTTAATTTACCGGAAACAACAATAAAAGTGGGCGTGTGATTTAAAAATCCATAACGCAGGAAGTTTAAAAATGACGTCTCAACATCCGATAAGGGCACAAATACCCACATAATGTTATGCAATGCATTCCACACATATCACAGAGTATTTTTAAAGATTTTTTTTTAATTTACTCATTTTTCACCAAAACATTTGGATTTTTCCACCGTAACATCAATGTAGAAACGTCCAATGTTTCGAAACAGCGTACCGGCTGTATCAGACTTAAAAAGTGAAACCTATCTGTTGAATTCGTTACCAAGAGCAATTTCCAATGAATAATCACGAAAAGTAATGTTACATGTACAGTGTGTTTCAGTGACTAAGGTACAGACTTATATGGCTGTTACAAGAGATCATATAAAACAACTGTGAGTAGGAACTCAGGTTCGAAACGCCTCCTGTTCAAGTTCTGTCCCGTAATAATTGGCATTACATAAAAAATCTAATTATCCAAGATTTCGAATTAGGAAAGTTCAACTTGTTTTCCTACTTTTTACTCTAAGACATACATGGGCACAATTTTCCGTTACGTGAGGCACTCGATTTGAAATAGTTTGTTTACTAGGAGAGGAGACTGCAGAGTAGGATGGGAAATATAAACTGCTGTGACCTGCGTCACCTTATCGTAATCGCTAAGGCGGTCAGTGGCGAATTATTAGGAAAGCGCTTGGTTAACGTGAGAGACTCGAAAACTTTTATGCAATTTGGCAAATTAATTCGGCAGCTTTAATCATAAACCTCTTTACTGTTTCTCCATCACTGAATTGATTTAAATCACAGGCGAGAAATTGCGTAACTAGCCAATAATATTCCATCACGTTGTCTGCGTTTATTTTCTTGAATATTCTGGCATTTATCAAGATTACTTAATAGATTTGCACGTTCTGGACCTAAAATAATTTCAGAAAATCATATTTCGTTTTCTACGCACATTTGATATTTTTTTTATAAATTTCTTTTGGAAATAATACGTACAAACAACATTTAATTCCTCGTAGGCTACCTTTTAATGCAGCGTGTTTAAGGTATAATGTCGTATTTAGTATACTATGCAAATGTTAAGATCATAAATTTTCTTCGGAATAGTACGAAAAATAACATTTAATTTGTCATACCTTCTAATTCAGCATGTTCTTTATGACATAAAGAGTAATGTCGTTGTATATTAAATTTATTAATGCCTAATAGGATTTTCGAGCATAACATACATCGTATGTTCTCCCTTCTAAACAGCAAAAACTCTTCCTCCCATTTCTCATGAAATAATCGTTTTCTAACGCGTACACACTGCTTTGATAATGTCATTATGCCACCACTGATATTGCTTATGAAACTGATATAGAACCTGCCCACGCCTAGGAGCTGCGTGAGGGAGGAACGGGGACTGTGGAGATGATGTCACTCAGAGCGATAAGCTCTGTAAAGGTCAGTGAGGCACTAATTCTCAAGTGAGGCACGATGCCCATCCATGCTCTATGGGCTTCTTGATTGAAATAATATAACAAATGGTCTAAACCAACAAAATTTATAACCCCTCTCCCCCAAGGGAATTGTGACTGGAAAAACTTGTATAAATAATCAGTGCAATACAGCAACAACTTACTTACTTACTTAGTTACTTACTTATTTACTTACTTGCATACTTAGTTACTTACTTACTTACTTGCTTACTTAGTTACTTACTTACTTGCTTGCTTACTTACTTACTTGCTTACTTAGTTACTTACTTACTTGCTTAGTTACTTACTTAGTTACTTACTTACTTACTTGCTTACTTGGTTAATTACTTCCTTAGTTACATACTTACTTACTTAGTTACTTACCTAGTTACTTACTTAGTTACTTAGTTAGTTACTTACTTGCTTACTTAGTTACTTAGTTACTTGCTTACTTAGTTAGTTACTTACTTACTTGCTTACTTAGTTACTTACTTACTTGCTTACTTACTTACTTACTTAGTTACTTACCTACTTAGTTACTTACTTACTTAGTTACTTACTTACTTAGTTACTTACTTACTTGCTTACTTAGTTACTTACTTAGTTAGTTACTTACTTAGTTACTTACTTCCTTAGTTACTTAGTTACTTACCGACTCACATAGTTACTTACTTAGTTACTTACTTACTAACATACTTACTCACTTACTTAGTTACTTACTTACTTATTTACTTACATACTTACTTAGTTACTTACATACTTACTTACTTACTTAGTTACTTACATACATACTTAGTTACTTACGTACTTAGTTACTTACGTACTTAGTTACTTAGTTACTTATTTACATGCTTACTTACATACATACTTGCTTACTTTCTTAGTTACTTATATACTTACTTTCTTAGTTACTTATATACTTACATACTTACTTTCTTAGTTACTTATATACTTACTTACATACTTACTTACTTACTTTCTTAGTTACTTATATACTTACTTACTAGCGTTTAAGGAACCTGGAGTTTCATTGCTATTGTATTGTTATTCAGGCTATTGTAGTTACATTTAAAAAAATACTTATATCCATTTTCTAGGTCATTCTATTTTTTTAATCTTCTACGGATCTCTAGAAAAAGAACTGAGGAAGAAACTAGAGAAGTGCTTTGTGTGGAGTGTGACATTGTATAGGCCAAACATGAATATTACGACGAAGTGAAGAGAAACGAATAGCAGCATTTGAAATGTTGATGCGGAGAAGAATGGAGTGTGTGAAATGGACGGACAGAATAAGAAATGAAGCTGTGTTGGAAAGAGTGGGTGAAGAAAGAATGATGCTGAAACTGATCAGGAAGAGGAAAAGGAATTGGTTGGTCACTGGCTGAGAAGAAACTGCCTACTGAAAGATGCACTGGAAGGAATGGTGAACGGGAGAAGAGTTCGGGGCAGAAGAAGATATCAGATGACAGACGACATTAAGATATATGGATCATATGAGGAGACAAAGGGGAAAGCAGGAAATAGGCAAGATTGGAGAATGCTGGGTTTGCAGTGAAACACCTGCTCTTGGGCAAAAAACTATGAATGAATAAATAAAAATTATCTTTGTACATCGAATATTTTTGAGACCTGAAGAGTAAAAAATGGAAAAGTAAGTTTATTAATTCATTTAAAATTAAATAGACTCGCTGGCACACTCTCTATAAGTAAGAAAACATAATTTTTGAAAGCATGATCCCCCCAGCCGTACGTAACTCCCCAAGGGCGTCACGATGCTGGATGGGCACCGGTCCCATACACTGGCCGAAATTTCAGGAGAAAATTTCTTCCCCCATGAGGACTCGAACCAGCGCGCATTCCGTAACGCGATACCAATAGAATTAGAAATGGAAAAATTATTAGCAGTGTTCCACAGTTTTTAAGTCACCCTGTATAATTACAGCATTCTCTATATCTCTATAATCTTTCAGTTGTTACACTTAACAACACGCTAATCCCTTATTCATCTGTTGTAAAAAAAAATCTTGGCTTCTTTTTTGATAATAATCTAAGTTGGAATTTTCAAGTTAAAAAAACTATAAAAAAAATCTGTTCCTCCATTCACTGTTTGAGTCGCTTGAGAAACGTCTTGCCCCAGCAACTAAAACTTACCCTAGTGCAAACCCTAGTAATGTCGCACTTCGATTATTGTGACGTTTTGTTAAGTGACCTAAGTTCTGAACTGTCAGTCAAGTTACAGCGAGCTCAGAATATGTGCGTCAGATACGTGTGCAACATCCGACGATATGATCACATATCACCGTCCTTCGCAAGTCTCTCGTGGCTCCGACTTAAAGAACGCAGAACTTTACACTCTTTGTCTTTACTCTTTCGAATTCTGCACACCTCAACACCAAATTACCTTTCGTCTCGTTTCTCTTATCTATACTCTAACCACGGCGTAAATACCAGATCACTTATCTGTGGCACGCTAAGTATACCTCTTCATAGAACATCTTATTATTCATCATCTTTTACAATATCCACCTCGAGACAATGGAATTCATTGTCACAAATTATTAGGGGCTGCAAGACAACAAACACCTTTAAGAACAGCTTAAAAGATAACCTTCTTAGCATTTCACTCCAATCATACTGATTTAAACTATCACTGACTATATTGTTACTTCTTTCTTTAGACATCATCCTGATTGTGCTGTATTTTCAAAATTGTCTCATAATAATCTCTTTCTATTATCTAATATTATTTCAAATATATTAACATTCTATGTATTTTAGCTTAATTCTGCTACACAGTTTATTTCAGTGTTTAATTAATAGTTCATAGTATTTTGTTGTTTAATTCGTAAATAACTCTTGTATACATATTACTCTCATCTAAATCAAATTGTTGAATTCTTTGTAAGTTCATGCATAATTATGTATATACACTTTTTGCTGGTTGAGTGGAAGAGAAGGCCTTACGGCCTTAACTCTGCCAGCTAAAATAAATTATTATTATTATTATTATTATTATTATTATTATTATTATTATTATTATTATTATTATTTATTATTATTATATCTCAATACAAATATCGACGCACAAATGTCAACGAATCAGGCTGAAATTTGTGATGCAGGAAGACTGTGTATTTATAAGCGGTCGGACTGGTTGGTGTGTAGGATTACGGAGGCTGTTTTGGACGACCTCCGTGAGGCACTGGCCTTGAGGAAAGCCAAAGAACTCGCACGGTCACGACATCAGTTCTGGAATTCGATCAATCGACCCGGTGCGGACCATCAAAGTTTTACACGAATCTCTTCTATTTCCGATCGAGTTTCCTGGTTGCACACTTTGTCCTGCAATCTGTGTACTTCCTTGGCTTCAGGCCTCTCACGGAAGAGACCTGCACTCGATTCCAGGTAGAGTCCCGAAGACCTTTAACAGAAACAGCGGCTACAGGGCATTTGTTTTCGTTTCTTCACGCCTATGAAACCTACTTCGTGATTGGTAGTCATGAAAATTGAATATATCCTCGAACAACGATGTAACTGACATATTCGGTAAAAAGTAGGAGTTACAATATTTTATTCGAAGAGGTATTTAATTGCTAATATGTATGACTTTTAAATTTAAAATATTCTTTTTTATACATCTTGATTACACAACTTTTAACACTGTATCACTTCGGAATACATATGATGAGAACTTTCTTGTGTTAAATTTTAACGTACATTGTTAACATGTTTCGACCTATTTTCGGTCATCTTCGGAACTGGTCGTTGTTCGTCTTGGCGCCTCTTGTTTCCTTTGTGTGGGTGCGTTCGTAGTGTAGAGTCAAAGAGTGTGTGTCTTCTGAAATTGAGTTGTGTGTTGAGAATATCGTTGGGGTGTGTTTTCATGTGTCTGTATATTTCATATTGTTCTAGTGTGTTGAGTTTCTGGCTTTTTGGTTGGATGTGCAGTATTTCCATGTCTGTGTTGATGTCTCTGTAGGTGTGGTTAGCATTTGTGATGTGTTCTGCATATGTGGAGGTGTTTTGTAATTTTGTTATGGCTGTGATGTGTTCTTTGTAACGATCTGCCTGTCTGTCCTATTTTGAAGTTGTTGCAGGTGTTACATTTGAGTTTGTATACGCCTGTGTGGTTGTATTTGTTTGTTTGTGTGTTGAGATGTTTTTGTAGAGTGTTATTTGCTCTGTATGCGATGTTGTAATTTAATTTCTTGAATGAGGTTGCAATTTTATGTGTGTTTTTGTTTTCGTATGTTAGTGTGATGTATTTTTTGTGTTCTTGTGTTTGTGTTGTATTCTTATGTTTTTTGTGGTTTTGTTTTGTCTTACGTATTATGTTGTCTATTATGTTGGGTTGTATCCGTTTTCTTGTGCTATGTATTTGATTGTGTTCAGCTCTTCGTTGTAGTGTTGTTGGTTCATTGGTATGTTGAGTAGTCTGTGTACCATTGTTCGGAATGCAGCTTGTTTGTGTTGTGTGGGGTGGTTGGATGTGTTGTGTATGTGTGTTGTTGTTGTTGTTGTGGGTTTTCTGTATACTTTGAATGTGTGTTTGTTGTCTACTTTTGTTATTGTGATGTCTAGACAATTTATGGATTTTGTTTTCAATTTCTAATGTGTAGTGTAGCTTTGTGTGTATTTTGTTTATGTGTTGATGTAGGTTTTGGATCTGTCTTTTTTAATATGTTCCCTTGTTATTTTCGAAGCCTATTTTTTAAATATTATTTTAATTACCAATGTTTACATAACTATTAAAGAACCTTTCAAACTCTCTTGAGAAAAAGAACCATGTAGACAAGGTTTCATAAACTTTCAATAAAAATAAAACTTTAAGAAGAAAACTATTTTCGGGGAAACATGGCTGGGTACGGAGGATTTAAATTTAAATTGCTTTATTTAACGACGACAAGAGGTTGAAACCGGAATTTTCTCCTGCAGGAGTTCTTATACAGGTAAAAGTGACATAAACCTGTCGTATTTAAGCACACGTAAGGCGGAAAAATAAAAATTTAGTGAAATTCATTTTTTCATATCTCAACTACTATAAATGTTAAATGAGCAAAATTTTTCATGCTTAATATACATTAATTACACTTTATAAAACACTGTTCAAAATATTAAAATAGCTAATAATTACCCGAGAAAATACTGTAAAATTTTCATATTTTTTTAAACCGTAAATTACATTACTTTACTTTACTTACTTACTGGCTTTTAAAGAACCCGGAAGTTCATTGCCACCCTCACATAAGCCCGCCATCGGTCCCTATCCTGAGCAAGATTAATCCATTCTCTATCATCATATCCCACCTCCCTCAAATCCATTTTAATATTATCTTCCCATCTACATCTCGGTCTTCTCAAAGGTCTTTTTCCCTCCGGCCTCCCAACCAACACTCTATATGCATTTCTGGATTCGCCCATACGTGCTACATGCCCTGCCCATCTCAAACGTCTGGATTTAATGTTCCTAATTATGTCAGGTGAAGAATACAATGCGTGCAGTTCTGTGTTGTGTAACTTCCTCCATTCTCCTGTAACTTCATCCCTCTTAGCCCCAAATATTTTCCCAAGCACCTTATTCTCAAACATCCTTAACCTATGTTCCTCTCTCAAACTGAGAGTCCACGTTTCACAACCATACAAAACAACCGGTAATATAACTGTTTTATAAATGCTAACTTTCAGATTTTTTGACAGCAGACTGGATGATAAAAGCTTCTCAACCGAATAATAACAGGCATTTCCCATATTTATTCTGTGTTTAATTTCCTCCCGAGTGTCATTTATATTTGTTACTGTTGCTCCCAGGTATTTGAATTTTCCACCTCTTCAAAAGATAAATTTCCGATTTCTATATTTCCATTTCGTACAATATTCTCGTCACGAGACATAATCATATACTTTGTCTTTTCGGGATTTACTTCCAAACCTATCTCTTTACTTGCTTCCAGTAAAATTCCCGTGTTTTCCCTAATCGTTTGTGGATTTTCTCCTAACATATTCACGTCATCCGCATAGACAAGCAGCTGATGTAACCCGTTCAATTCCAAACCCTCTCTGTTATCCTGGACTTTCCTAATGGCATACTCTAGAGCAAAGTTAAAAAGTAAAGGTGATAGTGCATCTCCTTGCTTTAGCCCACAGTGAATTAGAAAAGCATAATAATATTGTAATATTGAATATTTCGTTATACAGGAGTTCGTTATGACATTTTACTGTAATACCGGTACCAAAAGCCCCACATAATCCAGTGAATTACCCTTTCTTCTTTCATGGTAAGCACCTCAGTCGCTACATCTTGCCCACACTTCCCTCTCGCACAAAAGTTACTTCGTATATTGTGTGGACTAATTTCGCAACTTCCTATTTGTTACACCCCTGACCCGGAGATTTGCCTGCACGAGGCCCATAGCGTCCCCCCCACCCCGCCGACCCCATTGCAGATAAGATGCGCCCCCGGATAGCAAGTGCTCCCGCACAACATGAAGCTTCTTTCGGCGTCATTTTTTTTTTTTTTCAACTTTACTCATCCGAGTTTAATCACGTGATAATGCAATCTCTGCTTCTACAATATGTTAAACAGTCCGCGGCAGCCATTTTTCACGTCAGCGAAAAGAAAAGTGAAGGCGGATTTTATGTAGGCCAACTATACCCTTCATTTCCCTTACCATGCTTCCTCAACTCTATGAAAAATTTACGGGACGGATTGAATGGACTTCTTATATACATATATACAACGCCGTTGATTTTTGAGTGTGCCTTCTTTGTTCTTCATAAAGATATCTCCCAAATATGGAGGCATTGCTGAATCCACAAGATAATACACTCATAAACCATTCCCTCTTCGAGCTTCTGTTACTAACACAAAAACCCATAAACGTAACCAGAGACTTAGTTCTCATTATTAATGCACATAAAATGAACTGGACAGAGATTTAATTAAGCCAGTTTCCGTTACTATCACGAAATCGTATCTTAGCAACCGAATGAAGTTAACGAATATTTTGCTAATGCTACATAACAAGGCTGGCTATAAAGTTCTATTGTACTTAAATGACATTAAAGTAAACTTAATAGGGATTTTCTCATGTTACCTTTAATTTTATCACAATTTCGTATCATAGCAACCACTTATTATTAACGCAATTTTCTATTGAAGCTACATACATAACAAGGCTGACTATATAAGATTCTATTGTACTTAATAAAATTAAAAGGAAGCTAATAGCGATTTTCTGTTGTCACTTTTAATATTATCACCATTTCGTATCCTAGCAACCATATATAATTAACACAGATTATATTGAAGCCACATAACAAGGCTGACTATGTAAAGGTTCTACTGTACTTAATAAAATTAAAAGAAGGCTAATAGCGATTTTCTATTATCACGATTTCGTATCCTAGCAACCATATATAATTAACACAATTTTCTATTGAAGCCACATAAGTCTGGCTATAGGATTCTATTGTATTTAATAAAATTAAAAGGAAGCTAATAGCGATTTTCTATTATCACGATTTCGTATCCTAGCAACCATATATAATTAACACAATTTTCTATTGAAGCCACATAAGTCTGGCTATAGGATTCTATTGTATTTAATAAAATTAAAAGGAAGCTAATAGCGATTTTCTATTATCACGATTTCGTATCCTAGCAACCATATATAATTAACACAATTTTCTATTGAAGCCACATAAGTCTGGCTATAGGATTCTATTGTATTTAATAAAATTAAAAGGAAGCTAATAGCGATTTTCTATTGTCACTTTTAATATTATCACGATTTCGTATTCTAGCAATAGCGATTTTCTATATAATTAAAACAGATTATTTTCTATTGAAGCCACAAAATTGGCTATAGGAATTGTATTTAATAAAATTAAAAGGAAGCTAATAGCGATTTTCTTTTCTATTATCACGATTTCGTATTCTAGCAAATAAAATTAAAAAATTGAAGCTAATAGCGATTTTCTATTGTCACTTTTAATTTTATCACGATTTCGTATTCTAGCAACCATATATAATTAACACAATTTCTATTGAAGTCACATAACAAGGCTGGCTATAGGATTCTGTTGTATTTAATAAAATTAAAAGGAACCTAATAGCGATTTTCTATTGTTACTTTTAATATCATCACGATTTCGTATCCTAGCAACCGCATATAATTAAAACAGATTATATTGAAGCCACATAACAAGGCTGGCTATAGGATTAACAAGGCTATTGATTCTATTGTACTTAATAAAATTAAAAGGAACCTAATAGCGATTTTCTATTGTCACTTTTAATAGTCTATTATCACGATTTCGTATCCTAGCAACCGCATATAATTAACACAATTTCTATTGAAGCCACATAACAAGGCTGGCTATAGGATTCTATTGTATTTAATAAAATTAAAAGGAACCTAATAGCGATTTTCTGTTGTCACTTTTAATATTGTCACGATTTCGTATCCTAGCAACCATATATAATTAACACAATTTCTATTGAAATTAACATAACTAAAGGCTGGCTTTTAATATTCTATTGTATTTAATAAACTTGAAAGGAACCTAATAGCGATTTTCTGTTGTCACTTTTAATATTACCACGATTTCGTATCCTAGCAACCATATATAATTAACACAATTTCTATTGAAGCCACATAACAAGGCTGGCTATAGGATTCTATTGTATTTAATAAAATTAAAAGGAACCTAATAGCGATTTTCTGTTGTCACTTTTAATATTATCACGATTTCGTATCCTAGCAACCATATATAATTAACACAGACTCTATTGAAGCCACATAACAAGGCTGGCTATAGGATTCTATTGTATTTAATAAAATTAAAAGGAACCTAAAAGTGACAATAGAAAATCGCTATTAATATTATCACGATTTCATATCGTAGCAACCACATATAAAAAGTGTAATACAATTTTGCTCTTTTTTGTTTTGTTTTTTTAGATAAAAATTGTTTTATATTAAACATTTCATAGCGTGTTTTGGGAAAGCCATTGATTTAATTCCCAATATACTCAATCAATTTAAGAGAGCAGTGTATTATGATAATAAGTTATTGAAAGAATTTTAGTTTTGTCCTTCAAATATGCAGAAATCTGATCCGAACAAATGCAACATTGTAAAATTCCTTTTCACAACGAAAAGTTACATTTGTTCGGATCAAATTTCTGCACATTTAAGGGACAAAACTAAAATTCTTTCAATCATTTATCATCAAAATACACTGATTCATATACCACACATTTAACTGCAAGAGAAATTCCTGTTTATGTGAAGTAAGAGGAAACTCTATGACCCTAGTCGTATGTAGTGAAGTGTAAAGACACGAAAGCAATGAAAACAGTCTAGAAGTCATTGCCGATCTCTCTCTCATTTTATAGCAGTCCACCCTGTAACCATCTTGTTCGTAATGACGTCACAATGTCTCGCTGACCGGACCTTCAGCTGGCACTTCTAATGCGATAAATCGATTGTCGATAGTCAACTTTATTACGTCATAAATATTTTTAATCGAAATGAAGTGAATTTTGTGAGATGATGATTAAAAATATATACCGGGTTCTTTTCTTTCTGTACCTCGTCGAAATGAATTCGTGGAAGAGGATTAGATTTTTCGGGGGTGGAAGTTACAAAGGGGGACGCTGCGGCTCTGCGTCGCCCTTCCCACCCCCACTCCGTTCCACCCCCTCTTAAATCATCCATTCTTTGCCAAGTCTTCGCATTCTTGTAATCCAAGTTTGGAGTACAAAAAAATTGTAGTCTATAGCGACCAGAATCGAACAGAAATACCAGTTCAGTTGTAGACATATGTCTTCGCAACTTGATCGGTAAACCGTCATACTAGAGCTCTAAAATCCTCACAGAGTCCACCATTGTGGACTCATTAACAGCAAATGCTGGGTAACTTTCGACTTTGGACCCTGAACTCATTTCGCTGGCTTTATCACCTTCATCTCATTCAGACGCTAGATGACCACAGCAGTTGATAAAGTGTCGTAAAATAACCCACTAAAAATCCTCATAAATATTATTGGTAGCGTATAATCATTGTTCGGAAATGACGTGGTCTCTTGTAAATTCGTGGGTAAACAATTAACATCAGCTATAAAATTATGATTAGTCAAACAGCAAAATTAAACAAACATTTGAGATTCTAACATTTTTATGCTCGACCATGCCGAAATGTAGCAGCCCTTTAATGGACCTCATTAAAGTACACTTATTCATTAAAGTTCAGGTGTTCCACCAATCAGAAAACACCATTGTAGCAATATGAAAGCGCAAGTATCGATTATTCTCGGATATGCGATCGAAAGACAACTAGCGAAACGTCACGGAGGCTGGTAATCCAATACTGTCGCAGAAGGTTATGTTCTGTTACTATAATAATTAGCGTTAATTGTAAATAATATTCAAATAAATTCAATTTGTCATCTCGTTTTCAATGTCTAAATCAATTTCAAGGTTATATCAAGACAAACGTTTATTTTACTCTCTAGATTATATCAAGGTCAATGACATCTGTTTCTCTGAAAAAATCAATACTTTCGCGTCTGCGCACATCTCACAACTTACGAGATATTGCACAAGGTCAGTTCCGCTCCCCAGTCAGATAAGAATAACATGAATACTTCTGAATAATTTCAAGTTATAAATATGGTCGAGCATAAAAAGTCGTATGAAACTTGCCTATAATGGTAATTAAGACGCTCGTATGAATATTATGAAACTCACTTGCGCTCGTTTCATAAACATACTCGCGTCTTAATTACTATCATTATAGGCTCGTTGCATAATGTACTAATTTTAAACTAGAAACTTTCAATTTAAGAACACCTGTGATATTCGAATAAAACTGTATGGTGAATAATGGTGGAAAAATAATATGATTTCAGTTTTTTTTTCTAAGTGAATAAATGAGATACTTCATAAAGTGAATTCATAGGAATATTTCTCTATATCTTGTGAATGTAACCAAAAAAAGAAAGCTTAAAAACTGAGATCTTAAAAACCTAGGGTTGGAAAGATATTTCTAAAAATAATAAAAAGAAATAAAAAATCAAAGGTCAAAAACATTTGGGAGTTCAAAGTTTGGATTTTGTTAGGTCTTTACATAGTAAACATGCCCCCAAAATTTGGTTGAAACAAAAAACTGTCATTTTTAGTGCAGTGTCCCCTTAAACAAACGCGCATCAAGTGCAGTTGATAGTTGGCTTTGATTGGTTAAAACTCAATGAACTGTTACTTTCTATTAGTGCATTGGTACGTGAGCGAAATAGTGAGTAGGAAGTAGGATTAGTTAAAAATACCTTTAATTGCAAGAAAAGTTTTTTAAAGTCCCAAAGATGGAGAATTCATATGGACAAGGGTAACATTGAAAAACCAGAACTAGAGCTAGAAATGGGACTTCCATACATCAGAAAAAATGACGCTACATACAGATTGCATAGCTTTCACCATTATCTTTATCACAATCATTATCATTACCATTATCATTATCGTCATATCATCTTCATCACTATTATCGTCGTTACCATTACCATCATTATCACCATCATCATTATCATTACCATTATCATTATCATCATAATTATCATCTTCATTATTTTCGTTACCATTACCACATTATCACTATCATCATCATTATCATTACCATTACTATCAATATCATTATCATCATCATTATTATCATCGTTACCATTACCATCATTATCACTATCATCATCATTACCATTATCATTATCATTATCATCGTATCATCTTCAGCATTATCATCGTTACCATTACCATCATTATCACTATCATCATTATCATTACCATTATCATTATCATCATATCATCTTCATCATTATTATCATCGTTATCATTACCACCATTATCACTATCATCATTATCATTACCATGATCGTTATCATAATTATTATCTTCATCATTATTATCATCGTTACCATTACCATCATTATCACTATCATCATTATCATTACCATTACTATCAATATCATTATCATCGTATCATCTTCATCATTATCATCATCGTTACCATTACCATCATTATCACTATCATCATCATTACCATTATCATTATCATCAATATTATTATCGTATCATCTTCATCGTTATTATCGTTACCATTATCACTATCATCATCATTATCATATCTTCATCATCATTATCATCGTTACCATTACCATCATTATCACTATCATCATCGTTACCATTACCATCATTATCACTATCATCATTATCATTATCATCAATGTCATTATCATCATATGATCTGCATCATTATTATTATCGTTGCCATTACCATCATTATCACTATCATCATTATCATTACTTTTATCATTATATCATCAATATCATCTTCATCATTATTATTATTATCGTTACCATTACCATCATTATCACTATCATCATTATCATTACCATTATCATTATCATCATATCATCTTCATCATTATTATCATCGTTACCATTACCATCATTATCACTATCATCATCATTATAATTATCATCAATATCATTATCATATCATTATTATCATCGTTACCATTACCATCATTATCACTATCATTATCATCATCATTATCATTTCTGATAGCGTTGTGTTCTCAGATTCAACGTTGACGTACAGTCCTTTGTAAAGAATGAATTTCGTTGCGGTATGAAAATATCCCTAGTAACCTACATAAATCTAAACTCTCATTAAATTAAACGCTGTCATTTAGTGAAAGGGGTGGTTGTTTCACAAACTTAACATCCTGTGGCGCTAAAACAACAAAACTAAGAAACAATTGTTCCAAACCATTCATTCGTTTTGGAACATGGCGCTCTGTTATTCTTCTTGTTTTACGCCCCGCGGGAAGGACAAGGGCGCCGCATTGTGGCTTTCTTAGAGCCTGTCGCGGTATTGTGTTTCAAATTGCCAGGTCCCCAGCACCGCCGTTGCCTGGATACCACAATCAGACCCGCCGTTATGCCACTCATTCAATCATTCTCCGACGACTTCCCCTTCCTCTTCGTTATAAATAATGCAGCGCCACAGGGTGTACACAAAACAACGGCACAACTTGTGACATCAACTAGTAAACTTTCAATAGAGGTTACAATTAGTTTTTATATACAGTTTCTAAGTATATTTACAGTGATTGTTATATACTTTATATTCATTTTAAAACTTTACACTTTGAATAATTTCAGATTTGCAGGGGACACGATTTTTTGAGAAAAAAATCTCGATTAGTTTGAAGGTTGTAAAATTGGTAATGAATTTTCGAAAACCGATCGCGATTAGTATGGTGTCTAAAGTGAATATTTAAAACAAAAATAATAAAGGTTTGGAAGTAAATCCCGAAAAGACAAAGTATATGATTATGTCTCGTGACGAGAATATTGTACGAAATGGAAATATAAAAATTGGAGATTTATCTTTTGAAGAGGTGGAGAAGTTCAGATATCTTGGAGCAACAGTAACAAATATAAATGACACTCGGGAGGAAATTAAACACAGAATAAATATGGGAAATGCCTGTTATTATTCGGTTGAGAAGCTTTTATCAATCCAGTCTGCTATCAAAAAATCTGAAAGTTAGAATTTATAAAACAGTTATATTACCGGTTGTTCTTTATGGTTGTGAAACTTGGACTCTCACTTTGAGAGAGGAACATAGGTTAAGGTGTTTGAGAATAAGGTGCTTACAAAAATATTGGGGCTAAGAGGGATGAAGTTACAGGAGAATGGAGAAAGTTACACAACACAGAACTGCACGCATTGTATTCTTCACCTGACATAATTAGGAACATTAAATCCAGATGTTTGAGATGGACAGGGCATGTAGCACGTATGGGCGAATCCAGAAATGCATATAGAGTGTTAGTTGGGAGGCTGACCAGAGGGGAAAAGACTTTTGGGAGGCCGAGACGTAGATGGGAAGATAATATTAAAATGGATTTGAGGGAGGTGGGATATGATGATAGAGACTGGATTAATCTTGCTCAGGATAGGGACCAATGGCGGACTTATGTGAGGGCGGCAATGAACCTCCGGGTTCCTTAAAAGCCAGTAAGTATAATAAATGTACTTTTATTGGGTTATTTTACGATGCTGTATCAACATCTAGGTTATTTAACGTCTGAATGAAATGAAGGTGATAATCCCGGTGAAATGAGTCCGGGGTCCAGCACCGAAAGTTACCCAGCATTTGCTCGTATTGGTTTGAGGAAAAATCCCGGAAAAACCTCAACCAGGTGACTTGCTCCGACCGGGATTCGAATCCGGGCCACCTGGTTTCGGGGCCAGACGCGCTGACCGTTACTCCACAGGTGTGAACAAAATAATAAAGATTCTGGTATGAAATTAATATTGCGTCAAACATATTTTATTTCAACAATAAAACTGCAGGACAATTTTTTTTTGTAATATTTAGATGTTTATTTGCGCTTTTCTGTTTCAAAATTATGGACAGAATTATTATACCACACATTTCATTGTATTATTCAGCTAATTATTCATTAAGTATTAACAAAGCTGTAATAGAAAGTATAATAGATTTACGTAAATGATATTTTTGTAACATATACAGCAAATAGTAACAATATTATTTTATGACGTACAGAAGTTATTTTCCAGTATTAATAGCATTGCTATAGGGATCTATTTATTGTGGAATCATCATTGAAGATCATTTCCGTTATTTTCGCTACTGTTCCGTATTTTATCATTATATCATCATCATATCATCATCATCATCATCATCATCGAAATAACAGCTCACCAATTGTTTCTGTTTTCTTTGTGATAAGTTTTACATTTAAGTTCTGGTCGTCATAGTAACCAAAATGAGAAAGTTTCAATAATATTTGCCTAGCTAATGATTCAATATGTAATAACAAAGCTGTATTTGAAAATATAATAGATTTACATAATTAATATCAAATTTATTTTTAACAAGTATGGCTGAGAATTCAATAGGCCCAAACGATAAAACAAGAGAACGTCGCGATTCTGCCCTAAACATATCTGGTGCCTGAGCATGTTGCTAAAGAAATGACTGTGTCGTTCTTCAGATTTTTCCTTCTCTAGTTGCCATGACAGTTCCGACAGAAAGCAGACAGTCTGAAGTTTTTGCACCGTATGAACGTGAAGACGTCAACAAGCTAAAAGACTTAAGATCTTTACTGGCGAGGCATCAGGGAAAGCAAAATCCTTTTCTGCAGCGTTTGAGACTAAGAATCCAGGCGTCCTGGGATCGGTCCTGGTTATGTTTACAGGCTGTCACGTGACCAGTGAGTTTCCTCCTTTGAATTTATGAATGTGGACAATTTTATCAGGAAAGGACTTGTAAGAAGTCGTTTTCTAACTATAATTCATACAATTTATTAACTTCTTGCCTTCCAGAGTGTTGCCAATAACAGTTTCACGCACTGATATACGTAATCTTAATTCTGGGGACCGTAATGTCTCATGCCGTACGGGGATAAAGTTAGTTGTTCATAGACTATATTGTCCTGACGTCATATTTGGTGCGTGGCACAGGTACCTACTATCAGGGTACACTTGCATCTTCTGTGTGCTGCATTTGACGTTCTTTTCATTATTCAAAACTAGACCTCGAAGACTGTTGAAAATGCATTCTAGTGGTAAAAATTGATACTGTGATGATCTTTCGTACAATTTAAATTATTTATTTATTTATCTATTTATTTATTTTGCTGGTACTGACAGAGTTAAGGCCATAAGGCCTTCTCTTCCACTCAACCAATATAATAATACATAGCATACATTATATTATAAATACCTGCAATATAGAAAACAATGGAATAATAATAATAATAATAATAATAATAATAATATAAAACTTGAAAATTTATCTTTTGAAGAGGTGAAAAAATTGAAATACAGTAACAAATAGGCCTATAAATGATAAATTGGATCGGTGTTTGGTAGAGTTCCCGGGTAGCTCAGTTGGTAGAGCGTTGGTACGTTTAACCTAAGGTCTCGGGTTCGATACCCGGGCCCGGAACAATTTTTCCCTCGAAATTATTCAAATCAACTTTACAGGGAGTTATACCTGAAAGCTTGATTTACATAATATACGTTACTGTTCGTTAACAGAAAACCACAATTTAAGTCACACAGAGTTAGTGTGCACTCAATGTTGGTTGCTTGACGGTTGTCAGCCCACTTTGAGGTCTGTGGATATAGAGAGAAAAATTGGTTCGGTGTCTGGTAGAGTTCCCGGGTAGCTCAGTTGGTAGATTGTTGGTACGTTCAACCAAAGGTCCCGGGTTCGATACCCGGCCCCGGAACAATTTTTCCCTCGAAATTATTCAAATCAACTTTACAGGGAGTTATACCTGAAATCTTGATTTGCGAATGGTGTTTTTTAGCCTGTGTTGACACAATCGTCAATGGTAGACAGTATACGATTTCAGTTTAAACGATGTACGATTTCAGTGTGGTAAACTGATGAGAAAACATGAGCGGTTCTTGAGGCTGTAAGCAAGAAACGAAGAAGGAACAATTTGGTCAGATAGAAAAATTTCCGGAAAATTATAGCGAAAAATTTTCCACTTCAGAAGTCCACACCTGTGGAGTAACGGTCAGCGCGTCTGGCCGCGAAACCAGGTGGCCCGGATTCGAATCCCGGTCGGGGCAAGTTACCTGGTTGAGGTTTTTTCCTGGGTTTTCCCTCAACCCAATACGAGCAAATGCTGGGTAACTTTCGGTGCTGGACCCCGGACTCATTTCACCGGCGTTATCACATTCATTTCATTCTGACGCTAAATAACCTAGATGTTGATACAGCGTCGTAAAATAAAATAAATCCACTTCAGAAAATTGTCTTGTCTTACGTTACTGCTTACGATAAAAGCAATACAGGTGTCACAAACCCAGTGTCTAATGTAAAGGCTATATCATCACCAATTTTCTGCAGGGAAACAAACCCTTGTCCTCTGCATTCAAAGCCGGAAACGCTACCACACAAGCCACAGTATTTAATTATTCTGGCTCAACGCAGGCTTTGTCTTGTCACGTGATTCTCCTCCGCTGCAAAGGGACTCCTTCAAACACGATCAAAGTTCTGCCGGGCATTCTTTGTGCTCCTAACAAAGGGTCTCGTTTCCTCTCGAAAACAATACAACCAAGTGTGCCCTGTTGCCACAACACATCGGCAACACTGCACAAGATAGAATAACGCTTTCTTTGAATTAGTTCTGCCCTTTCACATTGTGAAAATCATTGCATCAGTTCCAGTTAAAGTTTAATCCGCCGTTTGTTCCGGTGCTGGCATAGACACTTGGCGCCCACGTTGCCAAACATCTGTTCGATTCCCAGAGTTGTGCATAAGTAAAGGTAAACAGTAGGCTACATTGACTTGGTTACAACGACCACTTTACTGCTTCTAACACCAATAGTAATCCTTCCATTTCTTTGTCCAATTTTCCGGTTTTTTTATTCCATGTCGTTTCCTCTCCTTCCGTATATTTTTCATTCACTTTCTTCAATTCTATCTCCTTTTACTTCTATTTCGTCCACACCTGTGGAGTAACGGTCATCGCGTCTGGCCGCGAAACCAGATGGCCCGGGTTCGAATCCCGGTCGGGGCAAGTTACCTAGTTGAGGTTTTTACCGGGGTTTTTCCTCAACCCAATACGAACAAATGCTGGGTAACTTTCGGTGCTGGATCCCGGACTCATTTCACCGGCATTATCACCTTCATTTCATTCAGACGCTAAATAACCTAGATGTTGATACACCGTCGTAAAATAACCCAATAAAATAAATAAATTTACTTCTATTTCTCCTCGATATCTTTTATCAACAGTATTCTCACTAGAGGTTTTCACTTATCTAGAGAAAATCAAAACTCGAGTGGGATTCAATTGACTATTACACGATTAGAAGAAAGTATATAAAGATTAGAAGTAACGAAGTACTCCAATACAATAAAATATTAATTGACTTACGAAAATAGAAAACTGTCTTCAAATTTGTACCATCTCAACATTATAAATATTACGCTAGTAGATGGCAGTAGTGTGTTATGAATAGCTGTTTTCTTGTTATCAGTTGTGCCAACAATGGAATCTTCATTGAACTCTGTGGACGGTTACTAGTCAAGAAGGTTTTGTTGATTCTGTTTCATTTTTATTCAATTATCCCGATCCCAGAAATCAAGTCACTTGACATATGATTTTCAATAAATCTTAGTATTAAACAATCTCTGATACGTGACTATCCATAATATCATATAGCAGAAGCTATAACATAACCTAACTAATATAAACAAGTGTTAGAAAAGTTTTAATTAGGGATGATGAAATAAAAAATAAACTTGACTAATTTTAAAAGAAACAATTATTGAAAGTACAATTTTCAAATTTGAATGTTTTAGTGGTTGGTGGTTCAGTTGATGTTATATTGACGTGGCGTAAAAGAAGTGAACTCGTTGATGTTCATGGTGTATCCCTCAACTTATTCAGGATTTCAATGGTGCTCTTCATATATGATCAGTGATCTTTATTAATTCTTGTTCTTGAATGCCAATGCAGTCATATTTGAAACTGCTGTGCATCGACTGGAGCGGTTTGTAATTTTCTGTTTTTTGACGTCCAGACCAGTGCAGTTTGAAATGTTGGCAAACAAAGAAACAAATGCTAGGGTAGTGATAAAAATAAACAAATGCTAGGGACGCGATAAATTTAAACAAATGCTAGGGACGCGATAAAATTGTGCGATAAGCAGCCATGATTGTTTGAAAGACGTCCTTTCGTACCGTTTTATTGGTCAAAAGTAGTGTGACGTAGTAAGAGTGTAATAGTCAACATAATCTTCCTACATTTTCCCTTCATATTCTCCGTCAATCATTCTTCTTCTTCTTCTTCTTCTTCTTCTCGCTGTTCCATTTTAAATAGGACTTATAATATTCGTATCCATTAGGTCGTCGTCACGGATTGAATTTAATCCTCAAGGCGTAAATGAACGATATAGGCCATAGCTGTTGTTTTGCAGTCGGTATTGTTCTTTTGTTTCGTCAACAAATGAATACATCCGTGTAATAAAAATGAGAAAAAATGCCATCCATGTTACTATTTAGGTTTTAAATGTAAATTAGTTTGAATCAGCTTATAGGAAGGTCTCAGGCAAGCTGTTTTAGATAAATATTGTTTATAAGTATGATTGTACAGGTCAATAGATACTTACTTACTTACTTACTTACTTACTTACTGGCTTTTAAGGAACCCGGACGTTCATTGCCGCCCTCACATAAGCCCGCCATTGGTCCCCATCCTGAGCAAGATTAATCCATTCTCTATCATCATATCCCACCTCCCTCAAATCCATTTTAATATTATCTTCCCATCTACGTCTCGGCCTCCCTAAAGGTCTTTCTCCCTCCGGCCTCACAACTAACATTCTATATGCATTTCTGGATTCGCTCATACGTGCTACATGTCCTGCCCATCTCAAACGTCTGGATTTAATGTTCCTAATTATGTCAGGTGAAGAATACAATGCGTGCAGTTCCGTGTTGTGTAACTTTCTCCATTCTCCTGTAACTTCATCCCTCTTAGCACCAAATGTTTTCCTAAGCATCTTATTCTCAAACACCCTTAACGTATGTTCCTCTCTCAAAGTGAGAGTCCAAGTTTCAACCATACAGAACAACCGGTAATATATCTGTTTTATAAATTCTAACTTCCAGTTTTTTTGACAGCAGACTGGATGATAAAAGCTTCTCAACCGAATAATAGCAGGCATTTCGCATATTTATTCTGCCTTTAATTTTATTATTATTATTATTATTATTATTATTATTATTATTATTATTATTAATATTATTGAATTTAATATGTTACCACATATTACCGGTTGTTCTGTATGGTTGTGAAACTTGGACTATCACTCTGAGAGAGGAACATAGGTTAAGGGTGCTTGAGAATAAGGTACTTAGGAAAAATTTCAACAAGATTCGGGATGACTTACAGGAGAATGGAGAAAAAAACGCAGAACTGCACGCATTGTATTCTTCACCTGACATAATTAGGAATATTAAATCCAGACGTTTGAGATGGGCATTTTAGCAATGGGCGAATCCAAAATGAATATAGAGTGTTAGTTGGGAGACCGGAGGAAAAAGACCTTTGGGGAGAAACCGAGACGGAGATGGGAGGATAATATTAAAATGGATTTGAGGGAGGTGGGATATGATGATAGAGACTGGATTAATCTTGCTCAGGATAGGGACCGATAGCGGCTTATGTGAGGGCGGCAATGAATATTCGGGTTCCTTAAAAGCCATTTGTAAGTAAGTAAATAGGTTACCATTGTCATTGTACATTTATCCATTTACAGTGTTAATAAATACATACCGCACTATATCCAAACTTCATTTTTTTACAATGGCGAAATGAAGGTTACAATAGGGCTTTACCAATTTATACTTGAAACTAACTTCCGCACAGGAATTTTAGTTGAAAAGCAGTATCACTTCCGGATGTAGTATTACTTTATCAATAGTTAACAGACAATACCTGTAGTTTATAAATTACGCATTTATTACACACAGCAAATTTCCTGAAATCATTAGTGCAGAAATGTCTCTCGTGAAACTGTGTACGAGCCTTGATGACGTGGTTTGATGCGGTCGAAGCTCGTGCTTTGTCTCGTGATACAGATGTGGAAGGGAACGCGATGTTATCAGGCCCAAGGAAATCGCCGCCTCCAGCTCTTCAAGGCCCCCTCAAACTCTGACATTTAAAACTGCTGAAAACCCTTTGCAACGGGCCGACAAGAGCATCATCTACAGTCTGTCAGAGTTGACAGTGTGAATGCTACAGTGTTTTGTTTTCTAGAGTAAAGTATTATGTTCCATCGAAAAATAACTCGAGAAAATTCGCTTTTCCAGCAGCCCTTTTACTAAAAAAACTTTTTGGTTGTTAACTTCTGTCTTTCTTCAGCTGTTTTATACTGACTATTACACTCTTACTACGTCATACTACTTTTGACCAATAAAACGGTACGAAAGGAAGTATTTCAACCAATCATGGCTGCTTATCGCACAATTTTATCGCGTCCCTAGCATTTGTTTAATTTTATCGCGTCCCTAGCATTTGTTTAATTTTATCGCGTCCCTAGCATTTGTTTAATTTTATGTTTAGCATTTGTTTCTTTGTTTGCCAACATTTGAAACTGCGCTGGTCTGGACGTCAAAAAAAAATATATATAATTACAAACCTCTCCAGTCGATGCACAGCAGTTTCAAATATGACTCAAATATGACTCTATTGGTATTCAAGAACAAGAATTAATAAAGATCACTGATCATACCTATGCATCTTCTGAAATCCGATTTACAAATAAATGAAGAGCACCATTCGGAAATCCTGAATAAGTTGAATACACCATGTACATCAACGAGTTCCACTTCTATTAAATCAATATAACATCAATTGAACCACCAACCACATTCAAATTTGAAAATTGTACACTTAATAATTATTCCTTTTAAAATTATTCATTCGGAAATTCTGAATAAGTTGAATATAACTAAATCAATTGAACAATATAACATCAATTGAACACCACCAACCACATTCAAATTTGGAAATTGTACACACAATAATTATTCCTTTTAAAATTATTCATTCGGAAATTCTGAATAAGTTGAGGGATACACAATGTAGCCTAAATCAACGAGTTCCACTTCTATTACGCACACGTCCAATATAACATCAATTGAACCACCAACCACATTCAAATTTGAAAATTGTACATTCAATAATTATTCCTTTTAAAATTATTCCTGTTTATTTTTTATGTCATCGTCGTTAATTAAAACTTTTCTAACACTTGTGTCTATTAGTTAGGTTATGTTATAGCTTCTGCTATATGATATTATGGATAGTCACGTATCAGAGATTGTTTAATATTAAGATTTATTGAAAATCATCTGTCAAGTGACGTTGATTACATTTGGATAAAAAGAATGTTGCATTTTAATAAAAATGAAACTGAATCAACAAAGCCTTCTTGACTAGTAACATTGCCATCGTGTAAAAGATCGAAAACTTCTCGACGAGAGGGCATTGCTCACTACTGCCATCTAGTATTCATCTAGCGTAATATTTGTAATGTTGAGATGGTACAATAATACATTTGAAGACAGTTGTATTTTCGTAAGTCAATTAATATTTTATTGTATTGGAGTATTTCGTTACTTCTAATCCTTATATACTTTCGTCTAATCGTGTAATAGTCAATTGCCCCACTCGAGTTTTGATTTTCTCTAGATAAATCAAAACGTCTAGTGAGAGTACTGTTGAATATTACATCTTCACTACGTGATACTACTTTTGACCAATAAAACCTTTTACTTGAACCAATCATGCTGCTTATCCCAATTTCCATAACCTCCCTAGCATTTGTTTGTTTTTATCATCTCCTTAGCATTTGCTTTCTTTGTTTTCCAACATTATACTTTCAATCATTGTACATTTCAAATTATTCACGTTTATTTCATCGTTTTAATTAAAACTTTTCTAACATTTATCTTGTTTATATTATTTAGTTTGGTTAACGAGATAAAAGTCACGTATCAGAGATCACCACCAGGGATTTCAAAACATCCCAGTCTAAATAACTAATAATTTAAACAATTAAATTTAAACAAACAAGTCAATTTAGATATTGAGAGGGAAGTCTGAAACAAGGCTTAATTGCATTTTAGATTTCTCCCCAACCCCTCAGCCACCACCACTTTGAAATTTCAAATGACACTAATATATTTTTATACTTAAATATGAAAGAGCATTCAATTGTTTATACACCTCATTCATTTGTTTTCTATCGTTGCCTGGCAACCTGGATTGTTGTTATTGTTCATTAGAGCTGAAGATAATAAAGTTACAAAAACTTATTGAGCATTTCATGTAATAGTTGTGTTTGTGTATTAAATTATTTTAAAATGTTGTATACCCTTCAAGAGAGAATATAAATCATCCTTATTGATTAAATTTAGGAAATTACACAAAATAAAATGTGTTTTCATCCTACAATCAACTGATAATAACAAAAATACAGGTTGCCAGGCGACGATAGAAAACAAAATATGCGAAAACAAATGAATGAAGTGGAAGTGTATAAACAATTGAATGCTCTTTAATATTTAAGTATAAAAATATAGAGGTGTCATTTGAAATTTCAAAGTGGGGGAGGCTGGGGTTGGGGGATGAAATATAAACCGCTATTAAGCCTGATTCCACACTTCCCTCTCAGTATCTAAATTGGCCCATAGAATTCATTGAAGACTGTATAGTTGGCACAAAGAAAATACTTAGTTTTAAAAGGAAAATCTAGAAATCTCTAGAAAAATTAATTTAGTATAAATTATCCCTACATCCCCAGAAATTCCTTAGAACTAGGGGTAAATCCCTAGAGTTGGCCACACTGACGGACTGTCTTTAATATTCAAGCATAACAGGTTTGCCAACATATAATCACCGACCAGGTAAATAAATGTGTCTAATACAGCTACTGTCTCCTACTGAAATTGTAAATCGGCTATACAAAAGACAATTTTATAGTTAAATAAGTAATATCAATGTTATAAAACTGATAAATACTGTAAATAATGGGCATTCAAAATCTCTGTTTAAAATTGTCGGTTGGGAAATACTTATAACCTATTTCTTCCCATTATTCCAATCGGAACACAGCTAGCGCACTCCGACCCAATGCGGCAGACTAAGGAACATAACGGAGTCAAACTCCTATGCTTCGATCACCATCCTCACGGCTAAACGACGTTGAACTGATATTGCACTTTCAAATTCTTAAAAAAAAAAAAAACACGCATTTCGCTGGTTGCCTAGCAGTATACGGCATTTTATTTATTCAGTCGTTGCTAAGAGATAGGCCTAATCTGATTTCTTTTGTTTGTAGAGGAAATTATACAAAACTTCTCTGTGTTAACATCATATTGAAACTGAAATAACCTTTTTTTTATCGTTCCCGATGTAATTTTACGTCTTCCCAAATATCAGACTGTAGCATTTAACGCAAGCTATTCAACTTCAGTACAAAACACGTCTACTGGCTCCAGCTAGCTGCTTTAATTGGTTCGCAAGGCATTGAATGATTTACTCCCTGCACTCTCATTTGTACTTGGCTGTAATTTGTGTTCTGGCCCTGTTATTGATGCGCGTTGGTTTTGAACCGGGTCCAACTGCTCATTCATTGGACTCGTGCAGGAAGAAGGCGTTTATGGATCCGTCCACATGGTTGGGCGAGCATTATGAAGGATATCAAAATGCGCGGACTTCGTTCTCCTTGTTTGAACTTTGTATCCGGTCAGCCGTGCGTGAAATTTTGGATATTTCACGTCGAAACTTCACCCGGTATAAAACGCAAATTGCAGCGGAAGGATAAAACAGCTTACAATGCAGTCGTCATCAGCGGAAGTCAAGTGTGTACCGCACCTACCAAATGATCGGAGGTTCGATGTACTGGACGGTAGAGTTTTATACAGGGGAGAAGTGGGTACAGTAAGACAGGGAGAACAGTGAGACATTTTTTATTAGATGGTAAATTTTGATGTTGAGATGTTGGTAACAGTGGAGTTGTATGTTGCATGGGTAAAGTAACAGTATTTTCATACTCGATTTGATTCTAGTTATAAAGGTGAGTGATGAAAAAATAATTCGTAATTTTTCACTCTAGAAGTAAAATTTTGGCTTGTGTTTAATGAAGGTTATATTGGATATACAGGGACATCATTTAATTTTACTTCAATTTTTATTGTACCTGAGTTTTTAATGTACTTCACTCCCACCCCTTCTACTAATGAAGTTCCAACTCCACACAGAACCAAGACGAAAGAGCTTTCAATATTGAATCATATTTTCGCACAGGTACTGTCCGTTTGCCTACGTCGCATCCCGATTTCCCCACCTGCTTCTGCTCGCCCTCTATAAAAGCTGGGCTGTCTTAGCTCTTTTCTGAAAACATTAATTTCCCTTAGAAATTGGGCGTTTACGTAATATTATTCAGCTGTTTAATTTAACTTAAATAAAAGGGCCTCGTTAAGTAATTAACTGTCACGTGATTTCCTCCTTTTCTACAATCCTGCAGCATAACCACTTGGACGGACAGTAGATAGCATGTCTGAGTAATTTTATATTTTCGGGTCGGGCAGAAGTGAAGATTGAATTTACAGTACGTAGAGTAGGTACAGAATTATTTCAACATGAGTTAGTAGTACGAAGGACGAAACTGGCAATTGGAATTAGATGCAATAGTCTATAGTGCGATAATATGCACAAAAGAACTGAAGCCTGTATCGAAATGAACGGCCACAATTTTCAAAATTGTGTTTAAATATTCATATTATGATTATTTTTCAATTTAACTTCATTCTCTATATTGTACGCTAATGTGCTGTAGACAGTATAATATACACTGCATAATGAATACGTTCGCATGGATAACTCACTTCGTGAGTAAAAACACTTATTCTTAATACAGTACTGTACTTTGATTAAAGAAAACCTAATGAAAATTATCAAACTCAAAATCGCGATATTTCCTAGTTTACGTAAATGGATGAACTACTTTTCTTCCTTCCTATACCTAGTAGAGTGATTTGTGTTTTACGCCAGTATCATCGAACTCCAGTCTTGAAGGGGAGAGCAAGCGGTGTTTCCGGTTCTCTAAAGGTATAGATAGGTTAATATTAAAAATGTTAGTAAAAATAAAATGATGTCCCTGTACAAATTAAATAGAAATATGAATATTTTGTTACTTAATACTATTGTATTAGAGGTTATGTTTTGCAAAGTTTCGTCTTTCTTGTTTTGATTTTGAAGTGATGGCGCCATTTTTAAACGAACTATGCGTAAAGGGAACAGTGAGACATGCCATTGAGGGGTACACTGAGACGTCTCACTGTTCCCATGTACCAATAATTTGCGAAAACAAACTGTAATTATATTACATTTACCAGTAACTAACATTAAAAATGAACATACTAGTAACCAATTTAGGAACTGCAGCTTAAAATAATGGATACATTACATTTTAATGGTTTCTTAAATAAAAAATTATTCACAAAATTTAAAAAAAATGTTGAAATTATTTTTTAAAGAATTGCATTAAATTCTTATAATTATAAGCTTTGTTGTCACCAAAAATTCATTTCATTTTTTTCGCAAAAGTTTGAAAAGTCATGGACAATTCACTTTTCCAAATGTTCCAGATGTTTCAATGGTTTCGAAGTCAGACATCAAAATGATTCTAAATAAGCCTACAGAACATGTCAAGATAAAGAGACAGCAAGCTTTCCTTTCTTTTGAAATAAATGTAAATCATTTCAATGTCCGTTAATAGACACTGTGGTGTCTCACTGTACCCTCCTGAATGGGAACAGTGAGACATTTGCATTTTTTTTTTTTTTGACAAACACGTATTGTATATTATGTCCTTTATCTATTAACATTTTTGTTTATGTATTATTATACTCCATGTTGTAATGTCTATTTCTCTTGCACTTGATTTTAAAAATACTTGAATTATCACTTGCATACATATGTCTTAATATTTTGTGTCTCACTGTACCCACCACTCCCCTACTGTATGATTAGGAAAGGAAAGCTGTGAGGCCTGTCCCATATATTTATGACACCGATAAGAATGGCGTTACTGAAAGAGAGGGCTCCAGGGAAAATTTATCGCTCATAGTTCAGCTGTACTATTCATGATATCCTACCAACTCGGGAAGGTCAAGTCAGTCGTACAGTTGTCCCTGTCCTCAGGCGTTGGTGTAACATTTATTGTGACCACCGTAGTAATATTGTATCAAATGTTCGTCGATTCAGGTCTCATCTACGGTGATGGAATATTAATAGCTTTAAGAGCTTTCCTGTAGCTTGGATGTAGAGTTTGATCCCTGGCTTCGACATGATTTTTATTTGCACTGATCAACATCGGAACGTGACGTCATTTTTACTAGAAATACAAATTTTTCGCCACTAGGTGTGATGGAGTAACATGGAAATTGATCGGCACTTAAAATGCAACCCACCCTTGTTTTCCTTCTGTTCCCCTTGAACTCCTTGCACTTCTTATATTCCCCTTTTCCTTCTGGTATTCTCCTTGTTCTGGTTTTATTTATCTTCTTCTAGTACTTTCCTTGATCTTCTTATCTTCTCTTTGTTCTCCTTATTCCCTTGCTCTTTATATTTCCCTTATTCTCCTTGTATCTCTCTCATTATCCTTAGGTTCTCCATGTTCTCCTTATATTCTCCTTGCTCTTCCCCATGTCGTCATTCTGTTCCTCATGTCGTCCTTGTACTACCCTTGTTGTCCTTGTATTTCGATTGTTATCCTTGTATTTCGATTGTTATCCTATTTCGATTGTTGTCCTTGTATTTCGATTATTATCCTTCTATTTCGATTGTTGTCCTTGTATTTCGATTGTTGTCAGTGTATTTCGATTGTTGTCCTTGTATTTCCATTATTATCCTTTTTCTATTTCGATTTCACTTTGTCCTTGTATTTCGATTGTTGTCCTTGTATTTCGATTGTTATCATTCTATTTCGATTGTTATCCTATTTCGATTGTTGTCCTTGTATTTCGATTTTATCCCCTTTTTCGTATTGTTGGCTTGTATTTCGATTGTTGTCCTTGTATTTCGATTGTTGTCCTTGTATTTCCATTATTCCCCTTTTCCTCCTTGTATTTCACTTGGGCTTGTATTTCGATTGTTGTCCTTGTATTTCGATTGTTGTCAGTGTATTTCGATTGTTGTCCTTGTATTTCCATTATTCCCCTTTTCCTCCTTGTATTTCACTTGGGCTTGTATTTCGATTGTTGTCCTTGTATTTCCATTATTTTTTCCTCCTTGTATTTTCTTGGGCATTATTCCCGATTTTGTCCTTGTATTTCGATTGTTATCCTTCTATTTCGATTGTTGTCCTTGTATTTCGATTGTTGTCCTTGTATTTCCATTATTCCCCTTTTCCTCCTTGTATTTCACTTGTCCTTGTATTTCGATTGTTGTCCTTGTATTTTCGATTGTTATCCTTTTAATTCCGATTGTTGTCCTTGTATTTCCATTGTCCTTGTATTTCTATTGTTGGCCTTGTATTCCCCTTTTCCTCCTTGTATTTCTCTTTTTCTCCTTGTATTCAACTCGTTCTTATACTCCACTTCTCTTCCTTGTATTTCCATTGTCCTTGTATTCCCCTTTTCCTCCTTGTATTTCTCTTTTTCTCCTTGTATTCAACTCGTTCTTATACTCCACTTCTCGTCCTTTTATTTCCATTGTCCTTGTATTCCCCTTGTCCTTGTATTCCCCTTGTTGTCCTCGTATTCCTCTTGTCTTCCTTGCATTTCATTTGTCCTTGTATTTCTCTTTTTCTCCTTGTATTCAACTTGTTGTCCTTTCTTCCTTTATTTCATTGTCCGTGTATTCCAATTGTCCTTGTATTTCTTTTTTCCTTGTATTCCTCTTGTCTTCCTTGCATTTCATTTGTCCTTGTATTTCTCTTTTTCTCCTTGTATTCAACTCGTTCTTATACTCCACTTCTCTTCCTTGTATTTCCATTGTCCTTGTATTCCCCTTGTCCTTGTATTCCTCTTGTCTTCCTTGCATTTCATTTGTCCTTGTATTTCTCTTTTTCTCCTTGTATTCAACTCGTTCTTATACTCCACTTCTCGACCTTGTATTTCCATTGTCCTTGTATTTCCCTTGTTGTCCTTTTATTACCCTTGTCGTCCGTGTATTCACATTTGTCCTTGTATTTCCTTTTTTCTCCTTGTACTCCACTTGTCCTCCTTGCATTCCCCTTGTTATCCTTGTATTATCCTTGTTCTCTTTGTCTTCCGCATTCTTCACCTTATCCTCTCCCTGTTTTTTTTTCTCTTGTTTTATCGTATTCCCCTTGTTCTCCATGCCTTGCCATTATTTTCCTCATCTTGTCTCTGTACTGAAAAGAACCGAATTAAGTTGCCCTGGAAACTTGGCATGTCAGCAATCAGCTGGAACGCCGAATCAGCAACGTTGCAAATCTAAGCGTGGCAGTGGTCAGTAACATTCTATTTCCATTGAGATGTACACATTGAGAGGATATTTGTCTCGCCCTTGCCTCCACGTTTACTTTCAGAATCAGATGCGCGCTGCTTAAAATAGCGTGCTCGGGACGTGAGCGGCAGAGTGCAGTCTGCTGGAGGCAGCCGCCAGGTTACGAATTCATGGGCCCTCCGTCCAATGGCGGCCGCCGACCACATCGATTGCAGAGGTCACAGACCACTGCAGTCTGTCCGCCTGGTCTGCGCACTGAGGACACGGCTTCGATTCCGAACTGAAGTACGAGAGTGCGAATCAAGGACACGCAAATCCTTGACGTCAGCAGTAAAACGTTTATCAATGGCAAATTCTTTACCACTATTTTATAAAGAATTTAATTTATTATTATTATTATTATTATTATTATTATTATTATTATTATTATTATTACTATTAGGAAAGTCCAGGATATCAGAGTGGGTTTGGAATTGAACGGGTTACATCAGCTGCTTGTCTATGCGGATGACGTGAATATGTTAGGAGAAAATCCACAAACGATTAGGGAAAACACGGGAATTTTACTGGAAGCAAGTAAAGAGATAAGTATAAAGTATATGATTATGTCTCGTGACCAGAATATTGTACGAAATGGAAATATAAAAATTGGAAATTTATCCTTTGAAGAGGTGAAGAAGTTCAAATATCTTGGAGTAACAGTAACAAATATAAATGATACTCGGGAGGAAATTAAACGCAGAATAAATATGGGAAATGCCTGTTATTATTCGGTTGAGAAGCTTTTATCATCCAGTCTGCTGTCAAAAAATCTGAAAGTTAGAATTTATAAAACAGTTATATTACCGGTTGTTCTGTATGGTTGTGAAACTTGGACTCTCACTTTGAGAGAGGAACAGAGATTAAGGGTGTTTGAGAATAAGGTGCTTAGGAAAATATTTGGGGCTAAGAGGGATGAAGTTACAGGAGAATGGAGAAAGTTACACAACACAGAACTGCACGCATTGTATTCTTCACCTGACATAATTAGGAACATTAAATCCAGACGTTTGAGATGGGCAGGGCATGTAGCACGTATGGGCGAATCCAGAAATACATATAGAATATTAGTTGGGAGGCCGGACGGGAAAAGAACTTTAGGGAGACCGAGACGTAGATGGGAAGATAATATTAAAATGGATTTGAGGGAGGTGGGATATGATGGTAGAGACTGGATTAATCTTGCTAAGGATAGGGACCAATGGTGGGCTTATGTGAGGGCGGCAATGAACCTCCGGGTTCCTGGATGACAAAAGCTTCTCAACCGAATAATAGCAGGCATTTGTCATATTTATTCTGCGTTTAATTTCCTCCTGAGTGTCATTTATATTTGTTACTGTACAGTAACAAATATTCTGGTCACGAGACATAATCATATACTTCGTCTTTTTGGGATTTACTTCCAAACCTATCGCTTTACTTGCTTCAAGTAGAATTTCCGTGTTTTCCTAATCGTTTGGGTAGAAAGATAATACAATAAAATTATTAAGAAAGACAAGAGCTAGAAGGGATTGAGAAAATAGGGCAGGGAAAATGAAGTCGGAAAGAAATAGAAAAGGACAGACAGAAACCTGAAAAGGCTAGAAAGTAAAGTGAAGAGAAATGCGGGGGAAGTAAGAAGCGCTGTGAAAGTGTCGCCGATTCAAAGCAGCCTGAACGGACGCGGCGCTAATTGTATCGGTGATAAATGACGCCGCAGATTAGAGTTCGAGTGCGAGGGGGACGAGACGGGGACTGAACTCGAAAGTTCTTGATAGCGACAAGCAACCCACCTCGTGCGATTTGATAAATTGAATCCGCAACCCGCCCATGTGGACACTGACGCCTTCGCAGCCACATTCTGCCCGTGAAGTGTGGCACTTCATCCTGAAAGGAGGCTAGGTGCAAAATCTTTTACTTGCATCCGCATATACATCAGGGAATAAATGTAGCTGTTCCATCATCTACAGGGTGAGGCAAAAGTCGCTTCACATATTTTTGAGATTTAAGTAAAGGGACAGAAACTATTAATTTAATTTTATTTATTTTATTGGGTTATTTTACGACTCTGTATCAACATCTTAGGTTATTTAGCGTCTGAATGAAATGAAGGTGATAATGCCGGTGAAATGAGTCCGGGGTCCAGCACCGTAAGTTACCCAGCATTTACTCGGATTGGGTTGAGGGAAAACTCCGGAAAAAACCTCAACCAGGTAACTTGCCCCGACCGGGATTCGAACCCGGGCCACCTGGTTTCGCGGCCAGACGCGCTGACCGTTACTCCACAGGTGTGGAGGAAACTATTAATGAAAACTGTGCATTTACTTATACTTTTTTCTATTATAACAATGATTTGCATTCCTTCATTCACAGTTTTCTGTCCAAGGACAAGTCTTTCAGTGCAAACCCAGCATTCTCCAATCTTTTCTATTTTCTGTCTTCCTCTTAGTCTCCGCATATGATCCAAATATCTTAGAGCCGTATTCATAGACATTCTTAGCGCGGGCTTTCGGTGGATGATCAGCGAACTAACGTTTTTCGTATTCATAAACCAGTGTTAGCGATATGATATACGATATGTGATATGATATGATACGATATATGATATGATATATGATATGATATGATACGATATGATATGATATGATATGATATGATATGATATGATATGATATGATATGATATATGATATGATAATGATATGATATGATATGATATGATATGATATGATATATATGATATATGATATGATATGATATGATATATGATATGATATGATATATGATGATACGATATATGATATGATATGATATATGATGATATGATATGATATATGATATGATACGATATATGATATGATGTGATATGATATGATGTGATATGATATATGATATGATATGATATATGATATATAATGATATGATATGATATGATATGATATGATATGATACGATATATGATATGATATATGATATGGTATGATACGATATATGATATGATATGATATGATATGATATGATATGATATGATATGATATGATATGATATGATATGATATGATATGATATGATATGATATGATATGATATGATATGATATATGGTATGATATGATATGATATGATATGATATATGATATGATATGATATGATATATGGATATGATATGATATGATATGATATATATATGATATGATATGATATGATATGATATGATATGATATGATATATGGATATATGATATGATATATGATATGACATGATATATGATATGATATGATATGATATGATATGATATATGATATGATATATGATATGATATGATACGATATATGATATGATATATGATATGATACGATATATGATATGATACGTTATATGATATGATATGATATGATATGATATGATATGATATGATATGAATCCTGTACAAGTAATCAGTCGATAGCCGGGGCTAGTTTAGCACGCTCGTAGCGCGGGCTAGCGAAATGTCTATGCATAGCACCCTTAATGTCTATCATCTGATATCTTCTTCTGCCCCGAACTCTTCTCCCGTTCACCATTCCTTCCAGTGCATCCTTCAGTAGCTGATCAGTTTCAGCATCCTTCTTTGTTCACCCCGCTCTTTCCAACCAAGCTTTACTTCTTATTCTGTCTGTCCATTTCACACACCCCATTTTTCTCCATATCCACATTTCAAATGCTTCTAGACGCTTCTTTTCACTTCGTCGTAATGTCCATGTTTCTGCCCCATACAATGCCACACTCCATACAAAGCACTTCACTAGTCCCTTCCTCAGTTCTTTTTCCAGAAGTCCGCAGAAGATGCTCCTTTTTCTATTAAAAGCTTCCTTTGCCATTGCTATCCTCCTTTTGACTTCCTGGCAGCAGCTCATGTTACTGCTTATAGTACACCCCAAGTATTTGAAGCTGTCCACTTGCTGTATCAGTATACATGTGACATCGATTTGGGACTTGTCTGCAAATAAAATGTTAAGGAACGAATTAACATTACATACAAATGCAATAACAACTATTTTACTTTCATATTAGAGAGATAAGAATCAATTAAGTATAAAATTCTAAAATGTAACGATGTATTTTAATTTTACATTTAACATTTATTATTCATGTTGTATTTTAACATAGAGTTTCATGGGGTCGTGGCAGAAATAACTAAAAAATTAAATAATATTAGGAAAGACAAAATCATTTAAGTGATTCTCCTTAACGTATTAAGGGAATAATAGAGCTGTCAGTGCATTTCGATGTATTTTTAGCCACTCAACATTTTTCATCGTAATATTTTTCTGTGAAACATACAGGGAAGATAATTCGAATATTTGCTCCAATATTTCATAACCCATGTACCTATGTACAATAAACTGTGTTACACATAACATATATTTACATTGAAAGGCCTAAATTTATTCTTCATTAAATAATTTTGAAACAACCCGATTCCAAGGTGCTATAGGTCGTACATACAGAGATATAAACAATATGTACAAAAACATGAGTATGACGTTCTTCTGAAGAAATGGAGTCTCTTTGCAAATCATCTACAGTAACTCTTGTATCTGGATGGAGGGACAGTTGTTTGTCCATAAATTTTGATAGTAATTAATCCATTTATCATGGGGATTATATTTCATCTGGCATTATCTTTGTTTTCACTACCTATTTAATTTTTTTCAAAATGTTAAAAAATGTTATGTTTTATTTAACGACGCTCGCAAATGCAGAGGTTATATCAGCGTCGCCAGTGTGCCGGAATTTTGTCCCGCAGGAGTTCTTTTACATGCCAGTAAATCTACTGACATGAGCCTGTCGCATTTAAGCACACTTAAATGCGATCGACCTGGCCCGGGATCGAACCCGCAACCTTGGGCATAGAAGGCCAGCACTATACCAACTTGCCAACCAGGTCGACTTTTTTCAAAATTCTATTTAATAATAATAATAATAAAGGCCGAAAACAATAATAAAAACGATATCTCCGTTCCAGTGTGGGAGAACAGAAGTTGTGAGTTCAATGCGGGTGAGTCGCTCATTATGCGTGAAAGTTGGTAGATATTTTATGCTCGACCATGCCGAAATGTAGTAATTATACACCTGGTAGCAGTCCCTTTAATGCATGTCATTAAAGTACACCTATTCATTAAAGTACAGGTGTTCAGCCAATAACGAGTCAGCTTTGTACCGTTACAAAACCTCAGCCAATGACAAGTCAGCTTTGTACTGTTATAAAAACGCAAGTATCGATTATTCTCGGATATGCAATCGAAATAGAATTAGCGAAAAGTCACGGAGGCTGGAAATCCAATACTGTTGCAGAAGGTTATGTTCTGTTACTATAATAATTAGCGTTAATTGTAAATAATATTCAAATAAATTAAATTTGTCATCTCGTTTTTCAATGTCTAATTTAATTTCAGTGTTATCTCTGTAGGTTCTTATGGCTTAGCAAGGTTAATGTTGATATCTGTTCCTCGGAAAAAATCAATACTTTCGCGTCTGCGCACATCTCACAACATACGGGACATTGCTCCAGGTCAGATACAATAAAATTAATAATATCAAGTTAGAAATATGGTCGAGCATAAAAAGTCGTATGAAACTCGCCTATAATGGTAATTAAGAAGCTCGTATGAAAATTATGAAACTCGCTTGCTCTCGTTTCATAAACATCCATACTCGCTTCTTAATTACTATCATTATAGGCTCGTTGCATAATGTACTATTATTTAACCACAAACTGATGATAACAAACCTACAGCATCAACCTGCTTCCGATACGGCTCATCCCTGAGTAATACGTAGAAGCCCCTAATATACCTTACGGTAAAATAGGGTTCAATAAATTTGGATATTGAAAAAAAAAAATAGAAGCTAGTTCACTTTTGTTTGTTTACATTCGTTAGAGTGTTCATCTCGTGAACCAGAGATGACGATACGGTGGCATCTGCCGGCAGAGTTCTAAACTGCCCCTCAGTTGCCGTGGTAACCCAAGCGATTAAACAACGTTGCAGCGCGTTCGATCGCTTCTCAGCTGACGATCCCGCCCGGCCTTCGTCAGCTGAGCGCGGCAACAATACGCTGCAGGGTCGCTGGTTCCTTCCTCTTCCGCCGCGCGCGCTCTTATCGCCATCTTTTTGTGCAGCGTCAACGGCTGCAGTTATTAATGTTCCGGCGGTGCACCGTGTCAGCTGGCGCCTTCTCAGGGAAGGGGCCAGGTTCGCACACCGCCTGACATCGTGACTACACTGGAATAAAATGCAGTCCAAGAGAGAAATCATAAGTTACTGAAAATGTAGAACACAATTTTGTAGTCTCATTACAAGCGATTGTACAGGGACATCATTTTATTTTTACTTCAATTTTTATTGTACCTGCGTTTTTTAATGTACTTCACTCCCATCCCTTCTACTAATGAAGTTCAACCGTCCTCCACACAGATCCAAGACCGCGTATTCAGTCATAGTAGCCTTACGGTCATAGTAAACAGTACGTTCCAAAAATACGTTCGCGTTTCCCAGTGACGAAAGAGCTTTCAATATTGAATCATTTTCGCACAGGTACTGTCGTCCATTGCCTACGTCATATCCCGGTTTCCCCACCTGCTTTTATTCGCCAGCTAGTGGCTGGGCTGTCTTAGCTCTTTTCTGAGAAGATTAATTTGTGTTAGGAATTGGACGTCTACGTAATATTATACAACTGTTTAAAATAACTTAAATAAAAGGGCCTCGTTAAGTAATTAACTGTCACGTGATTTCCCCCTTTCTACGATCCTGCGACATAACCACTTGGACGGACAGTAGATAGCATGTCTGAGTAATTTTATCTTTTCGGATCGGGCAGAAGTGAAGATTGAATTTACAGTACGTAAGGTACTCTTTTATACAGTACGTACAGAATTATTTCAACATGAGTTACTAGTTCGACGAACGAAACTGGTAATTGGAATTAGGTACAATAGTCTACAGTGCGATAATATGCACATTAAAACTGAAGCCTGTATCGAAATGAACGGCCACCATTTTCAAAAATGTGTTTAAATATCCATATTATGATTATTTTTCAATTTAACTTCATTCTCTATATTGTACGCTAATGTGCTGTAGACAGTATAATATACACTGCATAATGAATACGTCCACATGGATAGCTCAGTTCGTGAGTAAAAACACTCATTGTTAATACTGTACTGTATTTTGATTAAACAAAAACCTAATGAAAATTAACAAACTCAAAAGTGCAATATTTCCTAGTTTACCTAAATCGATGAACTACTTTTCTTCCCTCCTATACCTAGTTAAGTGATTTGTTTGTATATTACGCCAGTATCATCGAACTCCTGTCGTGGAGGGGGTAACAAACGGCGTTGATCCAGCGGTATAGGCAAGTTAATATTAAAAATGTTAGTAAAAATAAAATGATGTCCTGTACAATGGGATGGTATTCATTGACAACAGTTTTTTTAATTGGTTGTTTTACGATGATTTTTCAACTGCTATGATTATCTAGCGTCTGAATGAATTGAAGGTGATAGTTACTTACTTACTTACTTACTTACTTACTTACTTACTTACTTACTTACTTACTTACTTACTTACTTACTTACTGGCTTTTAAGGAACCCGGAGGTTCATTGCCGCCCTCACATAAGCCCGGCAAGCGTCCCTATCCTGAGCAAGATTAATCCAGTCTCTATCATCATATCCCACCTCTCTCAAATTCATTTTAATATTATCTTCCCATCTACGTCTCGGTCTCCCCAAAGGTCTTTTTCCCTCCGGCCTCCCAACTAACACTCTATATGCATTTCTGGATTCGCCCATACGTGCTACATGCCCTGCCCATCTCAAACGTCTGGATTTAATGTTCCTAATTATCTCAGGTGAAGAATACAATGCGTGCAGTTCTGTGTTGTGTAACTTTCTCCATTCTCCTGTAACTTCATCCCTCTTAGCCCCAAATATTTTTCTAAGCGCCTTATTCTCAAACACCCTTAACCTGTGTTCCTCTCTCAAAGTGAGAGTCCAAGTTTCACAACCATACAGAACAACCGGTAATATAACTGATTTATAAATTCTAACTTTCAGATTTTTTGACAGCAGACTGGATGATAAAAGCTTCTCAACCGAATAATAACACGCATTTCCCATATTTATTTTGTGTTTAATTTCCTCCCGAGTATTATTTATATTTGTTACTGTTGCTCCCAGGTATTTTAATTTTTCCACCTCTTCAAAAAATAAATTTCCAATTTTTATATTTTCAATTCGTACAATATTCTGGTCACGAGACATAATCATATACTTTGTCTTTTCGGGATTTATATCCAAACATAGCTCTTTACTTGCTTCCAGTAAAATCCCCGTGTTTTCCCTAATCGTTTGTGGATTTTCTCCTAACATATTCACGTCATCCGCATAGACAAGCAGCTGATGTAACCCGTTCAATTCCAAAGCCTCTCTGTTATCCTGAACTTTCTTAATGGCATATTCTAGAGCAAAGTTAAAAAGTAAAGGTGATAGTGCATCTCCTTGCTTTAGCCCACAGTGAATTGGAAACGCACCTGACAGAAACTGACCTATACGACCTCTGCTGTACGTTTCACTGAGACACATCTTTAGCCAGGTATGGAGGGTAGCTGTGAATATATTGAATAAGCGGTTCGGACCGCCGATGAGGGGTGGTCCTCCAGCTTGGGGGTTGGGCGAAGGGCTAACAACCCATCACCGTAAAAAACAGCTTGTAACGAAACATGCATATAAGCCTCGGAATGGGATTGATTCTCTGGCACGACCACAGCAAAGGAATAAGGTTTTGAGATTTGGTACTCGGAATAAAGGTGATAATGCCAGCGAAATAATTCCAGAGTCCCACGCCGTAAGTTACCCAGCATTAGCACTTATTGGGTTGAGGGAAAACCCTGTTAAAAAACGTACATCAGGTAACTTGTCCCAAGCAGGATTTGAAGCCGGTTACTCTACAGCGGAGGACCTTGACAACAGTTGAAGATGGAATATGAATTTGTGTAAATCTTGAATTTCTTTCCGTTTTGTGGGGACTGCAGCACGTATAGATGGTTTTATTCTTTTATGAAAACTTTTATCACTAATACAGTAGGCCTACAACCAGGGTTATATGTAGCGCAATTACTGTATACGTAATCCTGGTTTGTACGTAATTATTCACGAGTCAGTCACAATTACATTTAATTACATATAAATTAATTTTATTGAATTGCATTTAATTCGCTTTCATAAGTAGTAATTTTTTTAATCTAATTTCAATTTACAGTACATGTTTTTGTTCGTTTTTTAATTATATAATGACGTTCCATATTAATTTCATATGATTTTTCTTATGAATTAGTCATTCACTCATAGTGTTCTACCCAAAAGGTAGGTATTTCACTGCAAACCCAGCATTCTCTAGTCTTTACTATTTTCTGCCTTCCTCTTTGTCTCCTCATATGATCCATATATCTTAATGTCGTCTATCATCTGGTATCTTCTTCTGCCCCGAACTCTTCTCTCGTTCACCATTCCTTCCAGTGCATCCTTCAGTAGGCAGTTTTTTCTCAACCAATTCCTTTTTCTCTTCCTGATCAGTTTCAGCATCATTCTTTCTTCATCCACTCTTTCCAACACAGTTTCGTTTCTTATTCTGTCTGTCCATTCCACACGTTCCATTCTTCTCCATATCCACATTTCAAATGCTTCTATTAGCTTCTCTTCACTTCGTCGTAATGTCCATGTTTCTGCCCCATACAATGCCACACTCCACACAAAGCACTTCACTAGTCTCTTCCTTAGTTCTTTTTCCAGAGATCCGCAGAAGATGCTTCTTTTTCTACTCTTTGCCATTGCTATCCTCCTTTTGACTTCCTGGCAGCAGCTCATGTTACTGCTTATAGTACACCCCAAGTATTTGAAGCTGTCCACTTACTCTACTGCCTCATTTAGAATTCGCAAGTTTACCTTCTTTAGTTTTCTTCCTATGACCATGGTCTTCGTCTTGTTTGCATTTATCTTCATCCCATACTGCTCACAGCTGTCATTTAGCTCCAGTAGCATATCTCTTAGTATCATCTCCTCTTCTGCTAACAACGCCATATCATCAGCAAATCTTATGCACTCTATTCTTCTTCCTCCTACTATCACTCCTCCCATGTTCTGAAAACAGTTCTTCACTAAATCCTCCGAGTAGATGTTGAACAGGGTAGGTGATAAAGGACAATCTTATCGTACTCCTCTCCCTATTTCACTTCCTTCTGACATTTCTTCTCCTATCCTGACTTTGAACCGTTTCATATAAAGATTACTGAACAGCCTCCTCTCTTTCCAGTCCACGCCAATTTTCTTTAGGATCCCCATCAATTTATTCAAATCCACTCTGTCAAAAGTCTTTTCTAGGTCTACAAATACTACATACACGTCTTTATTCTTCTCTAGGTATCTTTCATCGATAGTTCTTAGCAGTCAAATTGCATCTCCCGTACCTTTTTTCTTCCTGAAGTCAAATTGCTCTTCTTCCAACTGATCTTTCATCTTGGAATATAAACGTCGATTCAGTATTCGCAGGAGAATCTTCGCCGAGTGTGATATCAGGCTGATAGTTTTGAACTCGTTACATTTCTTGGCATTATTTTTCTTCGGTATTGGAAGCAACACTGTCTCCGTGAAATCTTCAATCCAATGACGATATAACTTAGGATACATTTGAAATATTACCCACAATCCTTCAGGTCAGCTGCGAGATAAATGAAGCATGTAAGCCATGTGACAGTCAAGACCGCTGCATCTTTACATCAATGATGTCAAGGTTACGGAACTCGTACCGACAAGACAGCAAATTCACACAGCCCAGGCGAATATAGAGCCAATACGCTCCATCTTTACATGTCTGCATTTCTCTTTCTCATGGAACATATCCCAAACGTATGGAAACAACTGAATGTATCTGTCCAGCAATCATGTGTGAAAACAAAAGAAAGAACTAGTTGCTAGGAGACAAAGTTAGACTTACAAAAGAAATTGACATCAATCCTAGTGTAACAAAATTGAAATTTCAAAAGGTTTGTAATAAACATATACTATAATACACTAAGTTCACGATTGACGAAAATTCTATTGTAAAACTTTGTAGTGCATTCATATTAAACTGTAAAATTTTTTGATTGAAACACATTAGGACAAATTAAAGGAATCTAGAAGTGCTTCCAGCCGTCTCGCCATCCGAAAATAATATTTTATATCCAAACTTTATTTATACGTAATCGTGAGTCATGCCCCTTCAGTTCCTATAACCCTGGTTTCACTACATCGGTTCTAAAACAGGAAGTTACACAAATCTACCTCTTTGTTAAATTTCGCCATTGTAGATTCTGTTCCTGATGATTAGGGACCGGATTTTTTATGTAATTACATATTATATTCCTTTCAACCTAACCGCATATAAATAACAAATCTTTGCGAATCTTGTAATTACCATTAATATATTAAAATTTTTTATACTACATATTTTTACATATTATGGCTTGGTATTACATAAATCTACATATTTAGGAGTTTTATTCATTTTTACTTCTCTAAAAGGAAAAAAAAAAAAAACTTCTGCTGGAGAAGTTTACAATTTTAAATACACAGATTTAAAAAGCCTTTTTACCTACCTAACAAGGGCTATATTTCGGGACGAAACATAACGTCCTTAGTTCCAGGAAGTAATAGAGGCACTCACCCCATACCGCCCATTGTAAATATGAGTGAACAAAAGGCAACCTTTCTCATACAATTACCTTGTATTGTAAAAATCACTCAGAAAGTAGCGTTGTCTTCATGCGGTGGAGTGGGACGAGGACGACATGATTTGTCTCGAACTATAATTGTTCTGCACACGTCTTAACAAGCCGTTCCCATGCAATTTGCTACCTTACCCACCCTCTTCCTAATCCTTCCAGGGAAAACCCGTGTCAAGTCTGACATGAGCCTCAATAAAATAGCCGAAATTTGAAAGAAGCTGGAGTAAAGGAACAAACTGGAAATATGTTGAAAGATTAAAATAAATAGCTTTTCAGGTTATTGCTTGACCTCTTTACTTTAAACTTAGTAGACCTATGCGGAAATCGGATTTTCCGAGCAATTAGAAAGTATAGTTCTCGGCTGGAATAATCCTATCCTTCTGAATGAGACAGGAATGTCACTTTTCAAACAACAGTTTGTAAATGCCTATACTTTGAGGTTTTAGTAGGCACTTTGTTTCTTACAGGGAGCAGCTAAAATGCATGTGTCCCACATCTCCTCTTATTTTCTCCTAATCCAGTAAAGCGAAACAGTGCTTGCAGTTCTGTTGTGTCATTCATTTCACTCAGTTCTCTAGTTTTAGTACTTACAGTATAAAGTGCAAGTGAGTTTATCTACTGCTTTCAACTAACTAAAATGGCCCCTGTGTCTTCAACCCTAACGACAAAAATAAAATCATGGATTGCGATGGACGAAGCTTTCACTACAGATGGAAAAATAGTAACGTGTCAAGTGTGCAGTAAAAAGTCGGGTGCTCTATGAAATCACAACTGGAGAGTCTTACCTATCCTATACCTGCCAGATACTGATATTAAATATTTTCATGATTTTACATATTTTGGTACATATTCAGCTCACTTTTCTTATATAAATATGTACATATTTCACACCTTGATATTACATAAAAATCCGGTCCCTACTGTTGATTTATACAAACACAAAAGTGAATAGGTTGCACGTTTGAGAAATCAAGGCTCCATGGATATTGTAAATGTCTGCACATTACGCATGGTGCTGATACCCAAATGTTCTTTCGTAAATTTGTAGTTTTCTGCACCATTTAATTCGCACCCGCACCTTTGCACATATATATATAGTGTATGCATTTGTGTGTGTCTGTTAGTCTGTGATTTTCTTCGTGTTTATGCAGTACAGTGCAAATAGATTGGGAGTAAAATTAATATGTGATAAATTTCTCAACATAACTTGTAGTGTACAACCATCCCAACGAGAAATATGACCTATTTAAATTTCAGTAGGCTGAGAAACAATTGTAACGATTCAGCACTATAGGGACATAAAGTAACACTAAAACTACAAGGATAACAAGAGGAAGACAAGAAGAACAAGTGGATGACAAGGCGTACAAGGGATTACAGAGACAAGATTTCAAATCATGTCCCATTAGATTTATTTTTATTCCACTTTTCCTTCTTTTATTCCCCTTGTTCTCCTTGTATTCACATTGTTCTCGTTGTATTCACCTTGTTCTCGTTGTATTCACCTTGTTCTCGTTGTATTGATCTTGTTCTCGTTGTATTCACCTTGTTCTCGTTGTATTCACCTTGTTCTCTTTGTATTCACATTGTTCTCTTTGTATTCACCTTGTTCTCGTTGTATTCACCTTGTTCTCGTTGTATTCACCTTGTTCTCGTTGTATTCACCTTGTTCTCGTTGTATTGATCTTGTTCTCGTTGTATTCACCATGTTCTCGTTGTATTCACCTCGTTCTCGTTGTATTCACCTTGTTCTCGTTGTATTCACCTTGTTCTCGTTGTATTCACCTTTTTCTCGTTGTATTCACCTTGTTCTCGTTGTATTCACCTTTTTCTCGTTGTATTCACATTGTTCTCGTTGTATTCACCTTGTTCTCGTTGTATTCAGCTTGTTCTCTTTGTATTCATCTTGTTGTCTTTGTATTCATCTTGTTCTCGTTGTATTCATATTGTTCTCGTTGTATTAACCTTGTTCACATTGTATTCACCTTGTCCTTCTTGTATTCACCTTTTTCTCGTTGTATTCACCTTGTTCTCGTTGTATTGATCTTGTTCTCGTTGTATTCACCTTGTTCTCGTTATATTCACCTTGTTCTCGTTGTATTCACCTTTTTCTCGTTTTATTCACCTTGTTCTCGTTGTATTGATCTTGTTCTCGTTGTATTCACCTTGTTCCCGTTGTATTCACCTTGTTCTCGTTGTATTCCCCTTGTTCTCGTTGTATTCACCTTGTTCTCGTATTGATATTGGTCTCGTATTCACCTTGTTCTCGTTGTATTCACCTTGTTCTCGTTGTATTCACCTTGTTCTCGTTGTATTGATCTTGTTCTCGTTGTATTCACCTTGTTCTCGTTGTATCACCTTGTTCTCGTTGTATTCACCTTGTTCTCGTTGTATTCACCTTGTTCTCGTTGTATTCACCTTTTGTCGTTTTATTCAACTTGTTCTCGTTGTATTCACCTTGTTCTCGTTGTATTCACCTTTTTCTCGTTTTATTCACCTTGTTCTCGTTGTATTCACCTTTTTCTCGTTTTATTCACCTCGTTCTCGTTGTATTCACCTCGTTCTCGTTGTATTCACCTTGTTCTCGTTGTATTGATCTTGTTCTCGTTGTATTCACCTTGTTCTCGTTGTATTCACCTTGTTCTCGATGTATTGATCTTGTTCTCGTTGTATTCACCTTGTTCTCGTTGTATTCACCTTGTTCTCGTTGTATTCACCTCGTTCTCGTTGTATTCACCTTGTTCTCGTTGTATTCACCTTGTTCTCGTTGTATTCACCTTGTTCTCGTTGTATTGATCTTGTTCTCGTTGTATTCACCTTGTTCTCGTTGTATTCACCTTGTTCTCGTTGTATTCACCTTGTTCTCGTTGTATTCACCTTGTTCTCGATGTATTGATCTTGTTCTCGTTGTATTCACCTTGTTCTCGTTGTATTCACCTTGTTCTCGTTGTATTGATCTTGTTCTCGTTGTATTCACCTTGTTCTCGTTGTATTCACCTCGTTCTCGTTGTATTCACCTTGTTCTCGTTGTATTCACCTTGTTCTCGTTGTATTCACCTTTTTCTCGTTTTATTCACCTTGTTCTCGTTGTACTCAATTGTTCTCGCTGTATTCATCTTGTCCTCCTCGTATTCACCGTGTTCTTCTGCCTTTCTCTTGTTCTCCTTCCCTCCCTCTTTTCTACTTGCCTCTCCTTGTTATCCTTGGATTCTCTTGTTCTTCCTGTACTGTCATTTTTTGTCAAGTCTCGCATATCACCGCTGTATAACCACGCCGGTACTGGTATTGCTTTGTAGAATTTTATGAATAGTTATTGTGCATTCTTTTATTTCCTTGTAAAGTTGTATTCTTTGTGTCATCTCTTTACATTCACTTCACTTTCATAATTGATATCTTCTAATATCGCTGACTTTAGATAATTCAAACCTTCATTTACTGTATTCCCATATCTCTTCTAATATAATTTGGCCTTCATAGGTAATGGACACCCTTTTCGAAGGATATATTCTTCTCCCACGAACAGCTAGACTATGATATTTAACTAGTATATGGTTAGTAAATAGGATCTTTCACGGAAAGCAAGTGTAAAGCTAATCCAGTTAATTTGCACACGTCTGTACCTACGTTGTGTCATAGAACTGCATGTACAACACTTCACGTTGTGGTAGCTGGGATTAATTTTGCATCAGATTTTGCTCTGTTAAGTTTTGTATTAACTGCACATTTTATCAAAATATTTGTCAGTTTTCATTACTAATAACAGACCATTTTGTACACGAAGACTATGAGAAAGTCAAACATATTTAAAGAGAAATTAGTCGTACAAGACCTGGAGTGATATGTTACTTAATTTATATCTACTTTTACCAGTTCAAGTTTCTAGTAAATTTGAAGGGGCTGCAGAGAACGCTTCGCCTCTGACAGAGAACGGTAACATTCACAAAGTAGCCTACTATATACTGGACAAGATAAGACGCATCTGTACCTTAATCATATAGGTACTTATTTATTTACGTGATGAGAAACTTAAATTTTGCACCGCATCTTGGTAGAAGCGTATTGGAACTATGTATCAGCTGCATCAGGAAAGGCAAGGTGCCTGTTGGGTCCGTTACTCCAATACTGCAATTTCGGACCTTTTTGAAGACTGAAAGATTTCAATCATACTGTATATTTTAACTTACTTTCTCTGTATGCATTTATTTATTTGTTTGTTTGCTTGTTTATTTATTTACTTATGTAGTCATTTATTTACTTATTTGTCTACTTATTTTTTATTTGTTTATTTATTTATTTATTCATTCACCAATTGATTTATTTACTTATTTAATTATTTATTTATTCATTTATTTTTCTACTTATTTATTATTTATTTGTTGAATTATCTATTTACTTATCGATTTATTTATTATCGATTTATTTATTTACTTATTTATTTATTTCTTAATTTATTTATTTGACCGTTTATTTATTTATTTCTTTATTTATCTGTTTATTTATTTATTATTTATCTATTTATTTACTTATTTATTTGTTTATTTATTTATTAATTGTTTATTTATTTATTTTCCTATTTATTTATTTATTTACCTCTTTATTTTTTATTTACGTATTTATTTATTTATCTCTTTATTTATTTACGTATTTGCTTATTTATTATTTTTCTTTATCTGTTTATTTATTTATTTATTTATTTTTATTTTTATTTATTTATTTGCCTGTTTTTATTTATTTATTTTTTATTTATTTATTTGTTTCTTTGTTTATGTATTTACATGTTTATTTATTTTTTATTTATTTATTTGTTTATTTGTTTATGTATTTACATGTTTATTTATTTTTTATTTATTTATTTATTTGTTTATTTGTTTATGTATTTACATGTTTATTTATTTATTATTTATTTATTTGTTTATTTGTTTGTTTATGTATTTACATGTTTATTTATTTTTTATTTATTTATTTGTTTATTTGTTTATTTATTTTTTATTTATTTGTTTATTTGTTTATGTATTTACATGTTTATTTATTTATTTATTTATTTACCTCTTTATTTATTTACGTATTTATTTATTTATTTATTTATTTACTTATTTATTATTTTTCTTTATCTGTTTATTTATTTATTTATTTATTTATTTTTATTTACTTATTTATTTATTTGCCTGTTTATTTATTTATTTACTTATTTATTATTTTTCTTTATCTGTTTATTTATTTATTTATTTACTTATTTATTTTTATTTACCTATTTATTTATTTGCCTGTTTATTTATTTATTTACGTATTTATTATTTTTCTTTATCTGTTTATTTATTTACCTGTTTATTTATTTATTATTTATTTACATGTTTATTTATTTGTTTATTTGTTTACTATGTTTATTTATTTACCTGTTTATTTATTTACGTATTTATTTATTTACTTATTTATTATTTATTTCTTTATTTACTTATTTATTTACCTTTTCATTTATTTACTTATTTTTTATATTTATTTATTTGTACTATATATTTTAACTTACTTTCTCTGTATGCATTTATTTATTTATTTATTTATTTATTTATTTATTTATTTATTTATTTATTCATTCATTCATTTATTGTTGTACTGCTCTACATTTTATTTCTTCAATCTTATATTTTCAATCATTTTCAACTCACAATTTTTTTTTCTTTTCATTTTTCTTTTCTACTTGACTCACTTCTTTATTACTTTTCTCTCCTCTTCTCACTGTGTTTTACTACTACTATTTATTTATTTATTTATTTATTTATTTATTTATTTATTTATTCATTTATTTATTATCCTACTTATTTCTTATTTGTTTAATTATTTATTTACTTATCGATTTATTTGTTCATTTATTTATTTTTATTTATTTATTTATTTATTCATTTATTTATTCATTCATTCATGCATTTATTCATTCATTCATTCATTCATTGTTGTACTACTCTACATTTTATTTATTCAATCTTATATTTTCCATCATTTTCAACTCACTATTCTTTTTCTCTTTTCATTTTTCTCTCTTCCGCTTGACTCACTTCTTCATTACTTCTGTCTTCTCATCCCACTGTGTTTTACTTCTGATTGGGGTTCCGTCTGCTATGTATGTACATCTATTACCAGGCAGTACATCTCACTTGACGATATGTGTCAGAGGAAGAACAATTGTTTGTATGCGTCTGACGTCTGATTAGTGGAGTATGTAGCTAGTCGGCGATGTATGTAATGGAGGGGGAAGAAACTAGACACCCTTACACATTATCTCATGGCTTAGTTGCCTCATGAATGTTGCCTTCTTAGTGTCAGTTATAAGATTCGAACCAGTCTTCGGACTGCTACTAAACAACGTACAAAGTGTTTTAAAAGGGTGTGACTTCAGACTCTGAACGAAGTCCTGCGACAAACGCAGTCGAGTGCCTCAGACACCGCTGACTGAGGGCCCGGAGTTCCTAAGCGGTCGATTGATTTCGTTTCGGCTCCACGCACGTCAGAGGGCGCTGCGGCCCTGCTCTGTTACGTCACTGGACGCACGGCCATAACCTCAACTCCGCTCCGCTAGCGGCGTGACGATGACGGACATTACACTGATATTATTGTGGGTATCCTGCGCTGGTATTGAAGCAGTACCACTCAGCTAGCGGTTCCATGTTCGATCTCCACCACGGAAGAATGCTGCTACTCTTGCGAAATACCAAAATAGCAGATAATACCTCAGCTGCAACTGCTTTAATAATAATAATAATAATAATAATAATAATAATAATAATAATAATAACCCGGCTTGGGTGGCGCAGTAGGTAGAGTGCTGGTTTTCTGTGCTCGAGGTTGCGGGTTCTATCCTGGCCCAGGTCGATGGCATTGAAGTGTGCTTAAATGCAACAGGCTCATGTCAGTAGATTTACTGTCATGTAAAAGAACTCGTGTGGGGCAAAATTCCGCTACATCGGCAGTTGCGAACGTCGTTAAATAAAACATAAATAAAATAATAATAATAATAATAATAATAATAATAATAACACTTATATTAGCATTTGTCCTGTATGGTTGTGAAACTTGGACTCTCTCTTTGAGAAACAGAGGTTAAGGATGTTTGAGAAAAAGGTTCTTAGGAAATTATTTGGGACTAAGAAGGATGAAATTACAGGAGAATGGAGAAAGTTACACAACACAGAACTGCATGCATTTTATTCTTCACTTGACATAATTACGAACATTTTGAGATGGGCAGGGCATGTAGCACGTATGGGCGAATCCAGGAATGCATATAGAGTGTTAGTTGGGAGGCCGGAGGGAAAAAGACCTTTGAGGAGATAAGGAGACGTAGATGGGAGGATAATATTAAAATGGATTTGAGAGCGGTATGACATGATGGTATGGACTGAATTAAGAAGCTGAAATCGTCCTCAGATAATATAAACTAGTAAAACATAAAAGAACATTATTTCTTTATGAGATTTCCCATTATTGCATATTACGGTAACATATTTTATAATCGATACAAACTTATGAAGATATGAACGTTCTATGGCAGATATCCCATGTAACTCTCTCACGACGCTGGTGCCCCTGCGAGGACTCGAACAGAACCCTCGGCTCGCATGTCGGAAGCGCTCCATCTTGCGGTCTGACACGATCCGCCTGGCTGCCCTGTATCGACTTTCATTTCGACGGAATTTATGTTGGCAACGTGGAACATCTCTACAGTCTGGTATGCTTTTATACCAGGACTTTTGGTTAATTGAATGGCAGTATTTATCCATTTTACAACATTGTTTCGCTCTCATATAAAGTAATTTTCTTTGTTCATCTGTTTAATATCTTGGTTGCCATGGCTATGATTTTATATTCGTCTGCTCTTTAAATGACTTTACATTGTACTAGCCGTACCCGTGCGCTCCGCTGCACCCGTTAGAAATAAATATAAAGTAATTACATAATTAAAATAAGACGTTTGATCCAGGGAACATTCGTGTTTGATAGAAGGATAAATCGTTTAATATGTTACTTAATTTAAATTGTATTTAAATAATTAAAATTCAGGTATTTTGGTCCAGTGAGCAATCATTTGGTGCAATGACAATTCCTTTAACATGTTTCTTAATTGTTATTACATGCAACCATAGTTTAATGAAGATTGACATATCATTTAGTTTTAATGTGTATACTTTAGATTACTTGCTATATGTTTCAGAAGTTACTGTAATAACATTGTAGAATTATGTCCATCTAGAGAAACTACACTTTCCAATGGTGAAATAATAATTAAACAATTAATTAGCTTCCGATATTACTTCATACAAACAGAGAAACATTCTCTGTAGGCTATGTTTCATAGCTTTCGATTGTTGTTGTCCAAGGCCCCTTATAGACGAAGTCATTTGTTTTTATTTCAGTACAGCGCCTTAGATGGCGTTGATATTGCAATTTTAAAACTCGTTTATCTAATTAAATATCAGTCCTATCAAAATTTTGTATAGGATAAAACGTATCGGAAATTATTTTTAAAGAAACTTTTGATACGTAACATTTTTCATGAAAATTAATAATAAGGGAGATATTTCGATTTATTTAATTCAAGTCCCCTTATAACCCCTCTTTTAAATAAAGTATTTTGAATGCTATATAGCTTAAAATCTGAGTTACAACGAACTTAATTTATATTCCAATTTTCATATAAATCGGTTTAGCCATTATCGCGTGAAAAGGTAACAAATATCCAGACAGACAGACATACAAACAAAAATTTCAAAAAAGCGATTTTCGGTTTCAGGATGTTAATATCAATTATTTTTGGAAAAGCGAAAATTACCAGAAAAATATTGGCTACAGATTTATTATTAGTATAGATTATACTTATTAATTTCAATTCAGGAATCCGCCCCTGAACACGAGTTCTACTCTTTCAGGGGCGAGCTAAAGTTTTTCAATATATTTTATCTTATGTTACAATTATTATCAAAATAAATAAATTTACCTTGGTCTTATTCCTTAAAAAAAAATCCCTCCAACGTTGATGCACTAAGTTTAGGCCACCGATTTATGGGCGTTTCTGCCTGAAGAATGCATCAGTGAACTCTTGTAGATTATTTCGTTTATATGACGTCATTTCCATTTTCGGCCAATGAATTGTAATGAAATTTTGAATTCTAACCAATCACAGTCATACATCGCGATAATTGTTGTAGCTCGATTTATCACTATTAATTTATCGCATGGTCGTTCTTTTGTTTAGTCAGTGTCGCCAACGGTTTCCACGTAAATTGCTGTGCATGAATCCACTGTACTAAATAAAGTGCGAAATCCTACTTGCACATCTACATCTTCATCTTCTAATTCCATGTCCATTGTAGCTAAAGAAAATGACACTCCTTCATAACAATTTGTTCATTTAATTAATGTATTAATCAGGTTATTTGTAATTACACTATAAAATGTTTAAATTAAATTATGATTTCAGCAGATAATGAAAATGTATTTCTGTTATAATAATCAGGGAAAAACGCAGTACATGTAATTAACATGTAAACCTGTATTTCGCGTTTCTCAATTGGCATTACTGAATAACGTTCAATTTCTTTATTGCAGTAATCTTTTACATCTATTTCGATTTGACAATGTCTGAATATTATATTAAAATCAAGATTTTATTCAGTCAATCACATATCAGTTATCAATGACAGAAAATTCTGTTACATTGAAAAGTACAATTGATAAAAGTTATCACGAATATTTTCGACCTGCATAGAGGTCATCTTCAGGTGATATTTTAGCATTCAATATTTAAAAACTAGATGAGTTTTAAATACATTTGAACACTTGTAACCATGTGTGCTTGACATAAATTGGTGAGTAACATACATTAGTCCACACCTGTGGAGTAACGGTCAGCGCGTCTGGCCGCGAAACCAGGTGGCCCGGGTTCGAATCCCGGTCGGGGCAAGTTACCTGGTTGAGGTTTTTTCCGGGGTTTTCCCTCAACCCAATACGAGCAAATGCTGGGTAACTTTCGGTGCTGGACCCCGGACTCATTTCACCGGCATAATCACCTTCATATCATTCAGACGCTAAATAACCTAGATGTTGATACAGCGTCGTAAAATAACCCAATAAAAAAACATACATTAAATGACGTATGTCAAGCACACATGGTTATAAGTGTACAAATGTATTTAAAACTCACCTAGTTTTTAAATATTGAATGCTAAAAATATCACCTGAAGATGACCTCTATGCAGGTCGAAAATATTCGTGATAACTTTTACCAATTGTACTTTTCAATGTAACAGAATTTTCTGTCATTGATAACTGATAAGTGATTGACTGAATAAAATCTTGATTTTAATATAATCTCATAAAACTTATCTGACATTCAACATGACCTTTAAATTTAATGTCTGAATAGGTTAAGTATTCATAAATAGACAATTATTAACATTTTGTGATCGAATTTTAGGGATATATTATTTACATTTTTATTTTATTCACGAAATAGTCCTAATAAATGTCACTCGAGGTCTGAGATTTATCTCTCGTGGATTTATCGGCAAATCTCAGACCTCTTGTGACATTACGATAGATAAATCATCTTTCGTAAAATTGACTAGAAAGTTTTTCATATCTCATGAACATGATTTTCGACTTAATTTCACACAATACCTTACCTTAGAGTACCTGACACTATAGAGGATTCCACGTTAAGATAAAAACGTTGAGCATATGGGCTATTTCTTCAAATGACCGGTTGCCATAGAAACTCCTATCTACCACATAGCTTCTACAATGTACTAGGCAAGGCCCATAAGACCAATGCTTATTTTCTTTACGTGGAATGCCCTATAGTTACTGTTTCATCTTACGTGTTAAATGAAGAAAATTGGACCATATATCCAGAAAGGTACGATCAACTTCCTCGTAGAAGACTGAGTTTTGAATATTTTGCTGCTTCCTCACTAAACTCTGCCACTTATCTCTGGTTCATAGTAATAATCACAATCAAGTCAGAAACGAACTCCCATTATTCTGAGTCATCATAACCTTTGAAATGCTTTTGTGAAATTTCCCAATATTTCAGTTTGTATGCGTATTTACATATAAAATATCTCTTTATCGTTTTAAATTCCCTCGCAGCTGATATAAAATTATTTTGTGCGAGATCGTGCGTGCATCCTTCAGTAGGCAGTTTCTTCTCAGCCAGTGACCCAACCAATTCCTTTTCCTCTTCCTGATCAGTTTCAGCATCATTCTTTTTTCACCAACTCTTTCCAACACAGCTTCATTTCTTATTCTGTCTATCCATTTCACACGCACCATTCTTCTCCATATCCACATTTCAAATGCTTCTATTCGCTTCTCTTCACTTCGTCGTAATGTCCATGATTCTGACCCATGCAATGACACACTCCACACAAAGCACTTCACTAGTCCCTTCCTTAGTTCATTTTCAAGAGCTCCGCAGATGGTTTTTTTTTATTAAAAGCTTCCTTTGCCATTGCTATCCTCCTTTTGACTTCCTGGCAGCAGCTCATGTTACTGCTTATAGTACACCCCGAGTATTTGTAGCTGTCCACTTGCTCTACTGCCTCATTTAGAATTCGCACGTTTACCTTCTTTATTTTTTTTTCGATGGCCATACTGCTCACAGCTGTCATTTAGCACCAGTACCATGTCCCTTAGTTGTCTCTAAATATTAGTTATAAACTGTAGGTACATTGTAAAATTTTTGTTTAAAATCAATACATTTAATAATAGTACATTGTGCAACGAGCCTATAATGGTAGTAATTAAGACGCGAGTATGTTTATGAAACGAGCGCAAGCGAGTTTCGTAATTTTCATACGAGCTTCTTAATTACCATTATAGTCAAGTTTCATACGGCTTTTTATGCTCGACCATATTTCTAACTTGAAATTCTTCATAAGTATTCATGTTATTGTTACCTGACTGAGGAGCGGAACTGACCTTGTGCAATATCTCGTAAATTGTGAGATGTGCGCAGACGCGAAAGTATTGATTTTTTCCGAGAAAAAAATGTCGACATTGATCTTGATATAATCTAGAGAGTAAAATAAACATTAATCTTGATATAACCTGGAAATTGAATTAGACATTGAAAAACGAGATGACAAATTGAATTTATTTGAATATTATTTACAATTAACGCTAATTATTATAGTAACAGAATGGACTTTATTTCAAATATAGGTGATTTATTGATTTATTGTTTTCTTTCGATTGCATATCCGAGAATAATCGATACTTGCGCTTTCATATTGCTACAATGGTATTTTCTGATTGGGGGAACACCTGAACTTTAATGAATAGGTGTAGTTTAATGAGGTCCATTAAAGGGCTGCTACCAGGTGTATAATTACTACATTTCGGCTACATAGCCCGTTTTATGTGAGGTTACTATTTTCATCACATTACATAATACAACTTTGTGAAATAGTGCTTTAGGTTGAAGGTTGGTAGCACTGAAGTGTCAACTATCTTTGATCTTTTGTATCTACCTCACCTTAATATGTTGTTTTTACTATACCTTGAACGAAACATCTCAAAAAAGAAAAGGGGCGTTTATATTATACTTTAGATTAGTTATGCCCCGACACTGAAACTTGAGCAGTGTTCTGCAACGTGGTATCCTGCAGTGGGACGCGATCCGCCCCTATTGATCCCAGACTCAGTCTTCACACTTCACTGGCCGTTTGGGCAGCTCCACCGCAGTAACCCCATTTCTGTATCTTCTTCTTTATCTCTCCCTCCATTCCTTACATAATCGGATTCTCAAATGGGACAGATATAATTTACAATGTTGTTTCCATTCCCTTCCCCCTAGGAAGATGACAACCAGCGCTGTCTATAAAATAGTCTAGCCAAATAAATTTGTTATCGGGGTTATGAAATTCAGCGGCGTTATGTCAGCAGACAGGCGACATGTGAAGGCAGAATAAACCACAGTTGAAGTGATTTTTAATACAGGGTCTGACGAATTTCAGCTGTTATAAACTATTCTTAATAGACTGCCCGGATAAATAATTTTTTGCATATTATTATGTTTTATTTTTATTAGTGCTGTTAATCGATCAAAATATTTAATCGATTAAGTGTTTGAATTTAATCGATTAATCGATAGATTAATCGAGTTTTGATCGAGTTGCAAAAATGTTTAATATACTGTAATACTTACTTACTTACCATTACTTACTTACTTACTTACAAATATTTTTACTTACTTTGTTACTTACTTACTTACTTACTTACTGGCTTTTAAGGAACCCGGAGGTTCATTGCCGCCCTCACATAAGCCCGCCACTGGTCCCTATCCTGAGCAAGATCAATCCATTCTCTACCATCATATCCCACCTCCCTCAAATCCATTTTAATATTATCTTCCCATCTACGTCTCGGCCTCCACAAAGGTCTTTTTCCCTCCGGTCTCCCAACTAACACTCTATATGCATTTCTGGATTCGCTCATACGTGCTACATGCCCTGCCCATCTCAAACGTCTGGATTTAATGTTCCTAATTATATCAGGTGAAGAATACAATGCGTCCAGTTCTGCGTTGTGTAACTTTCTCCATTCTCCTGTAACTTCATCCCTCTTAGTCCGAAATATTTTCCTAAGCACCTTATTCTCAAACACCTTTAACCTTTGTTACTCTGTCAAAGTGAGAGTGTAATTTCACAACCATACAGAACAACCGGTAATATAGCTAACTGTTTTATAAATTCTAACTTTCAGTCAATATAATTCTACAGTTCAAAAGAAAAATATCACTAACATGAGGAAAAATGCTAAAAAACTTCTGCAGGTTACAGTTAGGACACACAGGTATATTATGCTATATTTCGGATCTCTTCACATACGTCTTATATCATAATCGTGTATGAAGTATGGCACCTACTGGATTCAAGAGGATAAGAAACTTTCTTTGCTCTTTCCATTGTTCTCTATTACTTAGTCGTCAACACTTTATCCATGAGTACAGCGATGTTTGATGTTAATATTGTCCTTATTACACGACATGATTATCTTGCAAAATTTCATGCAGTCTCACTGATAAACACGAGCCTTATAAATTGACTGGAAGTAGCTGCTGCTGTTACAATAAGTTTTCAATGAAATACGTACAATTGAAAAGCTAATAGTACATTTTGCAACGAGCCTATAATGGTAGTAATTAAGACGCAAGTATGTTTGTTTATGAAACGAGCGCAAGCGAGTTTCATAATTTTCATACGATCGTCTTAATTACCATTTTAAGCAAGTTTCATATGACTTTTTATGCTCGACAATATTTCTAACTTGAAATTATTCAAAATTAGATCATGTTATAGTTATGTGCGAACTGACCTGAATTGTGAGATGTGCGCAGACGCGAAAGTATTGATTTTTCCGAGGCTGAATGTCATTGACCTTGATAGAGAATAAAATGAACATTAGTCTGATATAACCTGGAAATTGATTTAGAATTGAAAAACGAGATGACAAATTCAATTTATTTGAATATTATTTGCAATTAACGCTAATTATTATAGTAACAGAACATAACCTTCTGCCACAGTATTGGATTTCCAGCCTCCGTGACTTTTCGCTAATTGTCTTTCGATTGCATATCCGAGAATAATCGATACTTGCGGTTTTATAACGGTACAAATCTGACTTGTCATTGGCTGAACACCTGAACTTTAATGAATAGGTGTACTTTAATGAGGTGCATTAAAGGGCTACTACCAGGTGTATAATTACTACATTTCGGTATGATCGAGCATAAAAAACAATGTAGTTTTTCTCCATACTTTCAAATTGTTTCGATTCAAAAGACTTTATGATTACTTACATTGAATATCTGCTCCACATTTCATTCGTTTATTCAATTATAATAACATAATAGTAAATAGTAATATAGCAAATATAAATAACAACAACCACTTTGAGAGAGGCGTCACGTGAAGTCAGATGTCCTCCTGTGTAATTGGTTACATTGTTTATAATGTAGACAAGCTTAATGCCCCTATTAGCTATCCACTTGAGACAACAGAGTAACATCCGTGCCCTAAATGGAGTTCGAACCTTGCGACTGTGGCTTCCATGCAACGATAAAGCTGTGCTCCTTACAATATAATAATAATAATAATAATAATAATAATAATAATAATAATAATAATAATAATAATAATAATAATAATTCCAATTCACTGCGGGCTAAAGCAAGGAGATGCACTATCACCTTTACTTTTTAACTTTGCTCTAGAGTATGCCATTAGGAAAGTCCAGGATAACAGAGAGGGTTTGGAATTGAACGGGTTACATCAGCTGCTTGTCTATGCGGATGACGTGAATATGTTAGGAGAAAATCCAAAAACGATTAGGAAAACGCAGAAATTATATTTGAAGCAAGTAAAGCGATAGGGTTAGAAGTAAATCCCGAAAAGACAAAGTATATGATTATGTCTCGTGACCAGAATATTGCACGAAATGGAAATATAAAAATTGGAGATTTATCCTTCGAAGAGGTGGAAAAATTAAAATATCTTGGACCAACAGTAACAAATATAAATGACACTCGGGAGGAAATAAAACGCAGAATAAATATGGGAAATGCCTGTTATTATTCGGTTGAGAAGCTTTTATCATCCAGTCTGCTGTCAAAAATCTGAAAGTTAGAATTTATAAATCAATTATATTACCGGTTGTTCTGTATGGTTGTGAAACTTAGACTCTCACTTTGAGAGAGGAACAGATATTGAGGATATTTGAGAATAAGGTGCTTAGGAAAATATTTGTGGCTAAGAGGGATAAAGTTACAGGAGAATGGAGAAAGTTACACAACACAGAACTGCACGCATTGTATTCTTCACCTGACATAATTAGGAACATTAAATCCAGACGTTTGAGATGGGCAGAGCATGTAGCAAGTATGGGCGAATCTAGAAATGCATATAGAGTGTTAGTTGGGAGGCCGGAGGAAAAAGATCTTTGGGGAGGCCGAGACGTAGATGGGAAGATAATATTAAAATGCATTTGAGGGAGGTGGGATATGATGATAGAGACTGGATTAATCTTGCTCAGGATAGGGACCGACGGCGGGCTTATGTGAGGGCGGCAATGAACCTCCGGGTTCCTTAAAAGCCAGTAAGTAAGTAAGCATTATTATTATTATTATTATTATTATTATTATTATTATTATTATTATTATTATTATTATTATTGTTATAACCATCTATGTCGAATATTTTTATTGCTAAGAACGAGTTCAAGAAATGAAATTAAACAATGCATTTAAATGTCTTATGCGTGTATGTGCGTGTGTATGTATATAGGGGCGTGTGAATGCCTATTCTTTGTGTATGTGTATATATACCGGTCTTTGTGAATGTACGTCTATTATTTATGTGTTTTATGCATGTTTCTACATATCTACTGATATGCATTGCTAAATAAAAATTAACATTATGCAGTATATCGGTTAGATGTTTATAAACGAGGAAATATGTTGAGATTAAACGCACTAATTTCTTTCGGTTTCCATAGTTACGCGGAAACAAACGACGTTCAATCCATCTCCGAATTGTGCAGTACTGAGATAGATTATGTTTGGCAGATATTCTCTTCACCTCAATTTCTCTCGTGACAGATCATAAAACTAGGAGTCTCTTCCTCCCTGCGCACGACATAACAATGGCGAGCGAAGGTGCGCGTACCATTAGTGCATGTTTGCATAGTTGCTGTGGCTGGTTCTAAGCGATTGTTTTGTTTCTCTGTTTGCAGGTGAGTATGAACATGGAGGCGTGTAACGTGACATCCCAGTAGATATTGTTGATAAGATCGGCGGCATTCCAGGGGACGGCGACAACATTGCCACGTACGTACAGGAGACTGCAGATCTCAAGGACGTGGACTTAATCCATTTTAACTGGAAGGATATTTCAAATATTAAATTTTTCACATACTCATAAGAATTATATGTGCACAAACTTAATTTAATTTAATTTTAAGAATAATTTCAACAATACTTCATTGCACAGTATTCATGTGTTCAATAGTAGAATTTTTTACATAATTAAGAGCTATTCAACAGACGCTAAGTAGAACTTTTTACATATAATTAAGAGCTATTCAACAAACGCTAAGTAGAACTTTTTACATATAATTAAGAGCTATTCAACAGACGCTAAGTAGAACTTTTTACATATAATTAAGAGCTATTCAACAAACGCTAAGTAGAACTTTTTACGTAATTAAGAGCTATTCAACAGACGCTAAGTAGAACTTTTTACATATAATTAAGAGCTATTCAACAGACGCTAAGTAGAACTTTTTACATATAATTAAGAGCTATTCAACAGACGCTAAGTAGAACTTTTTACATATAATTAAGAGCTATTCAACAAACGCTAAGTAGAACTTTTACGTAATTAAGAGCTATTCAACAGCTAGACGCTAAGTAGAACTTTTTACATATAATTAAGAGCTATTCAACAGACGCTAAGTAGAACTTTTTACATATAATTAAGAGCTATTCAACAAACGCTAAGTAGAACTTTTTACATAATTAAGAGCTATTCAACAGACGCTAAGTAGAACTTTTTACATATAATTAAGAGCTATTCAACAAACGCTAAGTAGAACTTTTTACATATAATTAAGAGCTATTCAACAAACGCTAAGTAGAACTTTTTACGTAATTAAGAGCTATTCAACAGACGCTAAGTAGAACTTTTTACATATAATTAAGAGCTATTCAACAGACGCTAAGTAGAACTTTTTACATAATTAAGAGCTATTCAACAGACGCTAAGTAGAACTTTTTTTTAGAGCTATATAATTAAGAGCTATTCAACAAACGCTAAGTAGAACTTTTTACGTAATTAAGAGCTATTCAACAGACGCTAAGTAGAACTTTTTACATAATTAAGAGCTATTCAACAAACGCTAAGTAGAACTTTTAAGTAGAACTTTTTACGTAATTAAGAGCTATTCAACAGACGCTAAGTAGAACTTTTTACATATAATTAAGAGCTATTCAACAGACGCTAAGTAGAACTTTTTACATATAATTAAGAGCTATTCAACAGACGCTAAGTAGAACTTTTTACATATAATTAAGAGCTATTCAACAGACGCTAAGTAGAACTTTTTACATAATTAAGAGCTATTCAACAGACGCTAAGTAGAACTTTTTACATAATTAAGAGCTATTCAACAGACGCTAAGTAGAACTTTTTACATAATTAAGAGCTATTCAACAGACGCTAAGTAGAACTTTTTACATAATTAAGAGCTATTCAACAGACGCTAAGTAGAACTTTTTACATAATTAAGAGCTATTCAACAGACGCTAAGTAGAACTTTTTACATAATTAAGAGCTATTCAACAAACGCTAAGTAGAACTTTTTACATAATTAAGAGCTATTCAACAAACGCTAAGTACAACTTTTTACATAATTAAGAGCTATTCAACAGACGCTAAGTAGAACTTTTTACATAATTAAGAGCTATTCAACAGACGCTAAGTAGAACTTTTACATAATTAAGAGCTATTCAACAGACGCTAAGTAGAACTTTTACATAATTAAGAGCTATTCAACAGACGCTAAGTAGAACTTTTTACATAATTAAGAGCTATTCAACAGACGCTAAGTAGAACTTTTACATAATTAAGAGAACTTTTTACATAATTAAGAGCTATTCAACAGACGCTAAGTAGAACTTTTTACATAATTAAGAGCTATTCAACAGACGCTAAGTAGAACTTTTACATAATTAAGAGCTATTCAACAGACGCTAAGTACAACTTTTTACATAATTAAGAGCTATTCAACAAACGCTAAGTAGAACTTTTTACATAATTAAGAGCTATTCAACAGACGCTAAGTACAACTTTTTACATAATTAAGAGCTATTCAACAGACGCTAAGTAGAACTTTTACATAATTAAGAGCTATTCAACAAACGCTAAGTAGAACTTTTTACATATAATTAAGAGCTATTCAACAAACGCTAAGTAGAACTTTTTACATATAATTAAGAGCTATTCAACAAACGCTAAGTAGAACTTTTTACTTTAATTAAGAGCTATTCAACAAACGCTAAGTAGAACTTTTTTAATTAAGAGCTATTCAACAAACGCTAAGTAGAACTTTTTACATAATTAAGAGCTATTCAACAAACGCTAAGTACAACTTTTTACATAATTAAGAGCTATTCAACAGACGCTAAGTACAACTTTTTACATATAATTAAGAGCTATTCAACAGACGCTAAGTAGAACTTTTTACATAATTAAGAGCTATTCAACAGAACTTTTTACATAATTAAGAGCTATTAAGTAGAACTTTTTACATAATTAAGAGCTATTCAACAGACGCTAAGTAGAACTTTTTACATAATTAAGAGCTATTCAACAGACGCTAAGTAGAACTTTTTACATAATTAAGAGCTATTCAACAGACGCTAAGTAGAACTTTTTACATAATTAAGAGCTATTCAACAGACGCTAAGTAGAACTTTTTACATAATTAAGAGCTATTCAACAGACGCTAAGTAGAACTTTTACATAATTAAGAGCTATTCAACAGACGCTAAGTAGAACTTTTTACATAATTAAGAGCTATTCAACAGACGCTAAGTAGAACTTTTTACATAATTAAGAGCTATTCAACAGACGCTAAGTAGAACTTTTTTTATTCAACAGACGCTAAGTAGAACTTTTTACATAATTAAGAGCTATTCAACAGACGCTAAGTAGAACTTTTTACATAATTAAGAGCTATTCAACAGAACTTTTACATAATTAAGAGCTATTAGACGCTAAGTAGAACTTTTTACATAATTAAGAGCTATTCAACAGACGCTAAGTAGAACTTTTACATAATTAAGAGCTATTCAACAGACTAAGTAGAACTTTTTACATAATTAAGAGCATAATTAAGAGCTATTCAACAGACGCTAAGTAGAACTTTTTACATAATTAAGAGCTATTCAACAGACGCTAAGTAGAACTTTTTACATAATTAAGAGCTATTCAACAGACGCTAAGTAGAACTTTTACATAATTAAGAGCTATTCAACAGACGCTAAGTAGAACTTTTTACATAATTAAACTATTTAGTAGAACTTTTTAATTAAGAGCTATTCAACAGACGCTAAGTAGAACTTTTTACATAATTAAGAGCTATTCAACAGACGCTAAGTAGAACTTTTTACATATAATTAAGAGCTATTCAACAGACGCTAAGTAGAACTTTTTACATAATTAAGAGCTATTCAACAGATGCTAAGGGCGAGTTCAAGAATGGATTTATGCACAAATATAATTTAGCATGGATGTAGCTACTACAACACTCAACTCCTGTATTTGTTAATACTAAGTTGGAAATATAATTTTAACGTAAGAAGAGTACCCGGCTGTTAAAACTGTTATTTTGAAGCTGTTATTCTGTGTTCTTATGGCAGAAGCCGACAAATGTACAATTCTGGCAAAAATATTTTAGTGTCTAGGTATATTAAAAATATTGATTTTGACGTTGTGGTAAAACATGGTATGTCTACTCCCATCAGCACCTAACACAAATACTACTAAAAAAATATATTTCCTCTAATGGATCCGTGATGTTTTCTGAAAGATAAATTTTAAAACTGCTTTCCTGTAAAATGAGGAAAATGGACATATCAGCTTATGATATATATTTAAACAAAACAAAAATATAAATTAAAGAATTTATTCTCGTATGATCTAACGCTCGTATTCGGGAGTTCGAAACCACACTGTAGATAAGCAGAAATATGAAGACAAAATAAACAATTAATAAGTATAAGCAATAAAATAGCACAGAATAGTACCCAACACCACACAATTAATATATCTGTATTTAGGACAGATATCTACACATTAAAAAAATGTAATTCATATTTCAATCACCATTGACACTGTACTAAGAATGTAATAAATAATTTTTTTATTTAGTGTCGGAGTAGTAAAATTCAAACCTCATCAATGATAAGTGAAATGATGGATGCTGATCAACATTCAAAGGACATTCATAACTTACACTTTATTTTAAAAACAAAATTATTTTATTTCTTCAATTTTGTCTTGGATTGAAATTGAGTGTTCATTCAGAAATTTGCATAATGTACATCCCGATTTCTGAAAACTAAATTATCATTTTAATGTTCAGGAAACGTTATTTAACTCACATTTTCACAGGATTCCATTTAAGAGACAAGGATAGTCTTTAAAAGGCAAACAATACATGACTTCTAACTCTATTGACAACAACGCGTTTAAACTGTATGAATATGAAATATGATGTTTTGGTATCTATAACGTCGGAGTGACGTAGAAAATGATGTTCATAAACTGAACGTAAATTCAGGTAGAAGCAAATCAACAATTTATTGTTGTATATATCTAATTGTAAAACATTTGAAGGAATTAAAAGTGACTTAAGACGACAGTCAATATATTATTATTTTCGTATAAATTTAAATTTAAATTGTTGAAGTCCTTTTAAGTAACTTTTAATATTGAAATTTGGCATACATTAAATTCATATACAGGTTAATTTCAACAAACTTAACGTGACATACGTAAAAGTTACTTCGACAAAATACATTCAACAGCAGTGGTTCTCAAACTTTGACAGATGCGGTCCGATAAATTATTTTCCTATAATACGAGGGCCCGGTCCCAACAAATTTACATGTAAACACCTTAAGATATTTTTAGAGTTCATACATTTAACTAACAGAAATATTGATAATTAAGTATGGCGTAATATTAAGACTTAATTAGTAACCTATTAGTTCACTACGAAAAACGTTGTGACATATTGACAAATAACTTAATTCATTATCAATCACTAGGTTAATGAAATTTTGTTTGCATGTTTAGTTTCTTCAATCCAACATCGTCAATTAATGTATGCTAATATTCATCGACATATTCTAACTACAAAAAACTTGACACAACAAATATTGATAACATTGATCATTGTATTATTAAATTATTGATTTTAATGATGCCTGTTTGAAAAAGAAAAGATAATGAGAGGAATGATTAGGGGAGAGTCGGGTACTATCGGACATCGGGTAATATCGGACAGTGAGTTTCTTTCATCTACCACACGATGATAGTACCTGATTGACATGGTTACGTTTCTGTGATGTCGCATAGAGAAACGTAACCATGTCATTCAGGTACTACCATATGGTGGTAGATGAAAGAAACGCACTGTCCGATACTACCCGATGTCCGATACTACCCGACTCTCCCCTATGCACTCTAACTCACCAATGAAGTCAATTGAGCAGGGAAAACAGAAGAAGTATGTCAATATGTCGGAAAAAACACTTATCACTTGACTTCGTGGAATTGCCACGAGAATCGCAAGGTTTACTGCGCACGCGGTATAGACTGTATGAGAAGGGGGCGTGCAACGGATGGAGTATGCCTCTAATGTAAACACTGAACAGTATACTGCGGTTACAATAAAACCTGTATCCTGCATTCAAGAAATATAATGAATGATCATTGAAGTAGGAAATGTCTAAACATGTAAATACACAATTATTTTGTAGTGAGATATATTAACTCTTAAAATTTAATGTAAGATGCTCACATCATCCTTGAATATGTGCATTGCAGTGAAGAGTTGCGTACTTTTTGAGCGACTGCAAAGTAATCTCCTCCGATAGTCACTTAAACAGTTTTCATATTTTGAAAATGTACGTTCAACATCACACGATGTAATACGTACATATTTAAAGAACGGGAAGTCACTACTTTTTAGTACACCAACTTCAGACGTCTTGTCGTGACCTGATAGTACATCATTTATAATACGAAGTTGTGAATAGGCAGAATTTTTAGCAATAATGTTTCTCAACTCACATTTCACTTTTCCTGAAATTAGTGAATTGTTGTTTTGGATAACGGTTTGTGATACTTTATCCACTATATTAAGGGCTTCTGAGAGTTGTAGTTTAGACGATTCTAACAGAGTGATGCTTTGGACACGATTTTAAAATTAGAATCAATGAACAGGATATCTTCCAATAGTTGTTCAGAAAGCAATGATTTTACAGCTGCAACAGCGGAACTGTCTGTGCTATCCAATGCATCAATTACCTCCATTATTTTTCCGTAACGTTCTGGATAATAATTAACAGCATCCAACCACGTTTTCCAACCAGTTGAGACTGGCTGCGGGGGTAAGGGTATTCCAGGGACAAATGTTTGGAACAGCAACACTCTCATTGTAGTATGTTTGATTGAATTCTTGTCTGCACTGAACAAATGTTAGGCTTTGACTATTCCAACCACAGTAATGCAAAAACAAGTGCTTACATAGGTATACATTAGCTGTAGCTGCTCTATCTATTTGGACCGGTCACATCTCTTAACATGAACTGCTTATACTACGAGACCGGGCGGTCGCTCATCTCATCTATACTACCGTACATCGACAACTTGATAGCATGCTGCGTGTGACAATTCAACGAAGTCTACTTATCACACATACATACAACAAATGTTTTTATATTCAATGAATGTAATTTTATGTATGAAAATGTAATAATATCTCGATTCTAAACACTATCCCAATACTAATTAATAGACTTCGTTGAATTGCCACACGCAGCATGCAATCAGGTTGCCGATGTACGGTAGTATAGAGGAAGTGAGCGACCACCCGCTCTCGTAGTATAAGCAATTCATGTTAAGAGTTTTGACCGGTCCAAATAGATAGAGCAGCTACAGCTAATGTATACCTATGTAAGCACTTGTTTTTGCATTACTGTGGTTGGAATAGTTAAAGCTTAACATTTGTTCAGTGCAGACAAGAATTCAATCAAACATACTACAATGAGAGTGTTGCTGTTCCAAACAATTGCTCCTGGAATACCCTTACCCCCGCAGCCAGTCTTGACCCGTTGGGGAACGTGGTTGGATGTTGTTAATTATTATGCAGAACATTACGGCAAAATAATGGAGGTAACTGATGCTTTGGATAGCACAGACAGTTCCGCTGTTGCAGCTGTAAAATCATTGCCTTCTGAACAGCTATTGGAAGATATTCTGTTCATTGATTCTAAATTTAAAATCGTGTCCAAAAGCATCACCCTGTTAGAATCGTCTAAACTACAACTCTCAGAAGCCCTTAATATAGTGGATAAAGTATCACAAACCGTTATCCAAAATAACAATTCACTAATTTCAGAAAAAGTGAAATGTAAGTTGAGAAACATTATTGCTAAAAATTCTGCCTATTCACAACTTCGTATTATAAGTGATGTACTATGAGGTCACGACAAGACGTCTGAAGTTGGTGTACTAAAAAGTAGTGACTTTCCGTTCTTCAAATATGTACGTATTACATTGTGTGATGTTGAACGTACATTTTCCCAAAATAAAAACTGTTTAAGTGACCATCGGAGGAGGTTACTTTGCAGTCGCTCAAAATGTACGTAACTCTTCACTGCAATGCACGCATTCAAAGATGATGTGAGTATATTACATTACATTTTAATAGTTAATATATCTCACTACAAAATAATTGTGTATTTACATGTTTAGACATTTCCTACTTCAATGATCATTCATTATATTTCTTGAATGCAGGATACAGGTTTTATTGTAACCGCAGTATACTGCTCAGTGTTTACATCAGAGACATACTCCATCCGTTGCACGCCCCCTTCTCATACAGTGTATACCGCGTGCGCAGTAAACCTTGCGATTCTCGTGGCAATTCCACGAAGTCTAATAATTAATATTATGAATTTAAAAACGCAGCACATTAAAATAGCAATAATTTATGAGTTATTGAAAAAGTTAACATTTATGTTTAGCTTCTTCTATTTTTTATTACACCTCAGAATTTTTAAGCATTTAATGAGGCTAGTGAGCCTTTTTTGTTGTTTTCTGTCCGTTAGGTTGTCAGTTCTGTGATGTATCGAAGAGATAGCCAAACGAAGACAGAAACTTGCAGGCTTTCCTCTGTTTCCTTTTAAGCACAGCCATGAGAAAAAATACAGTTTGGGAAAGATGATGTAGAAAAACAAAGAGGAAATCTGTTGATATGTTATGTAAGTTTGGATAGAGACGGTTTGGATCTACGTATTTCGACACAGACATGATAATTATTGTCATAAGAATATTTACTTATTCGTGAAAAATGCTTAGAAAAGTGAAATGACAAATTCCGTGGTTGAGAAACACAGTTCTACAGGATGTAACAGTGACTTTGTTAGAAACTTCTAGAGCTACTACAAGTGATTAAAGTGATCAGTTTTTGTACAGGAACCTGTTTTGGGAAAGGTTCAGTTTGGTAGTTAACACTCCATAACAATAACCTATGAACTTTCAATGAATGCAGTGAAGACAGAAGACAGAAACTTGCAGGCTTTCCTCTGTTTCCAAGATGTCTTCTCCTTGTTCTCCTTATTTTTTCTTGTTCTCCTTATCTTCCTTTTGTTCCCCTTGTCTTTCTCTTCTTGTTTTTCCCTTCATCCTCTTCTTCTCCTCCTTACTTTCTCTTATCTCCCCTATTCACCTTGTCTTCCTCTCGTTCTCCTTACTTTTTCTTGTTCTCCTTGTCTTTCTCTTCTTCTTGTCTTTCCCTTCTTCTTTTTCTTCTTAATTTGTCTTATTTCCCCTATTCACCTTGTCTTCCTCTTGTTCTCCTTACTTTTTCTTGTTCTCCTTGTCTTTCTCTTCTTCTTGTCTTTCTCTTCTTCTTGTCTTTCCCTTCTTCTTCTTCTTCTTCTTCTTCTTCTTAATTTGTCTTGTTTCCCCTATTCACCTTGTCTCCCTCTCGTTCTCCTTACTTTTTCTTGTTCTCCTTGTCTTTCTCTTCTTCTTGTCTTTCCCTTCTTCTTCTTCTTAATTTGTCTTGTTTCCCCTATTCACCTTGTCTCCCTCTCGTTATCCTTACTTTTTCTTGTTCTCCTTGTCTTTCTCTTCTTCTTGTCTTTCCCTTCTTCTTCTTCTTCTTCTTAATTTGTCTTGTTTCCCCTATTCACCTTGTCTCCCTCTCGTTATCCTTACTTTTTCTTGTTCTCCTTGTCTTTCTCTTCTTCTTGTCTTTCCATTCTTCTTCTTCTTCTTAATTTGTCTTGTTTCCCCTATTCACCTTGTCTCCCTCTCGTTCTCCTTACTTTTTCTTGTTCTCCTTGTCTTTCTCTCCTTCTTGTCTTTCCCTTCTTCTTCTTCTTCTTTTTCTTCTTAATTTGTCTTGTTTCCCCTATTCACCTTGTCTCCCTCTCGTTCTCCTTACTTTTTCTTGTTCTCCTTGTCTTTCTCTTCTTCTTGTCTTTCCCTTCTTCTTCTTTTTCTTCTTAATTTGTCTTGTTTCCCCTATTCACCTTGTCTCCCTCTCGTTCTCCTTACTTTTTCTTGTTCTCCTTGTCTTTCTCTTCTTCTTGTCTTTCCCTTCTTCTTCTTCTTTTTCTTCTTAATTTGTCTTGTTTCCCCTATTCACCTTGTCTCCCTCTCGTTCTCCTTACTTTTTCTTGTTCTCCTTGTCTTTCTCTTCTTCTTATCTTTCCTTCTTCTTCTTTTTCTTCTTAATTTGTCTTGTTTCCCTATTCACCTTGTCTCCCTCTCGTTCTCCTTACTTTTTCTTGTTCTCCTTGTCTTTCTCTTCTTCTTGTCTTTCCCTTCTTCTTTTTCTTCTTAATTTGTCTTGTTTCCCCTATTCACCTTGTCTCCCTCTTGTTCTCCTTACTTTTTCTTGTTCTCCTTGTCTTTCTCTTCTTGTCTTTCCTTCTTCTTCTTCTTCTTCTTCTTCTTAATTTGTCTTGTTTCCCCTATTCACCTTGTCTCCCTCTCGTTCTCCTTACTTTTTCTTGTTCTCCTTGTCTTTCTCTTCTTCTTGTCTTTCCCTTCTTCTTCTTCTTCTTCTTCTTCTTCTTAATTTGTCTTGTTTCCCTATTCACCTTGTCTCCCCTCTCGTTCTCCTTACTTTTTCTTGTTCTCCTTGTCTTTCTCTTCTTCTTGTCTTTCCTTCTTCTTCTTCTTTTTCTTCTTAATTTGTCTTGTTTCCCCTATTCACCTTGTCTCCCTCTCGTTCTCCTTACTTTTTCTTGTTCTCCTTGTCTTTCTCTTCTTCTTGTCTTTCCCTTCTTCTTCTTCTTTTTCTTCTTAATTTGTCTTGTTTCCCCTATTCACCTTGTCTTCCTCTTGTTCTCCTTACTTTTTCTTGTTCTCCTTATCTTTCTCTTCTTCTTGTCTTTCCCTTCTTCGTCTTCTTTTTCTTCTTCTCCTCCTTACGTTCTCTTATTTCCCCTATTCAGCTTGTCTTCCCCTTGTTCTCCTTGTCATCCCCTCCTACTGCTATGCTAGTAAGTTGTATGAAAAGGACGTACAGAAAGCCATTCCTTTTGAGCAGTGGCGTGCCTCTTCCCCTCTCAAATATTGGTATAAATCACAGATGAGTTGTAATTGTGTAAAGTAGCTACTACTGTAGCATGAACACCACTGAAAACCGGACTACAGAAGATAGACGAATCAGCCGGGTGGGTGTGGAAGACGAAGTTTCGTTGTCAACATAAGACTGAGAAAAGAGAGGGAGTTAATGGAATCCAGTGTATATTTAAATGGCCGCTAAATAAGGAATTACGATTATCACAAGTGAACATTCTCTCTGTTTTAAAAGAGATCTTAAGGTGAAAGATGAAAAATGAAATTAAAAAAAATCAAAACTTGGTTTTATGTCACAAATAAGTATTTGTACGTTCCTGCGTAATTTGATAGATAATTTATTGAAGGTTGTAATCGTAAGCGCTTTTAGTTACGCATTACTTTTTATGTGATGGACTTTTTTTTTTCATTCCGCACTGTTGCATAAAAACAGTAATATATCTGGAATTACCTCGTGTGAAAGGTTCTGGTGTGTCGTGCTTTCAAGCTGAATGTTTCTTTCACAATTTGGTGGTATTATTTACGAATTTAATGACATACCTTGTTGTAAATTTTCAAAACAAAATTTAGTGTTACGCGGTTTTGAAACTAAGTTTTTCTAATGTTTACTTCGTCGTTCATTTTTTCGGAAGTTAAAAATCCAAAACTTATATGACTTTTTCTCAGAAACTGAGAACGCTAGAAGCATGAAATATTTCCAGTTCGTCTACAGCATTACATTAATTACTGACCTATAGTTTCAGGTCATTTGGATAAAAACTTCGTTATGTATTAATATCAGCTCAATTTTGTCTCGAAAATTGTCTGTTACAAAAAAAAACTTATCATTTTTTTCAAAGTACTGTACACCTTGTACACAAGAACTCAGCACTTTTAATGTAATTATCAACAGTAATCTCACTAGAGGTTTTGATTTATCTAGACAAAATCAAAACTCGAGTGGGATTTAATTGACTATTACACGATTAGAAGAAAGTATATAAAGATTAGAAGTAACAAAGTACACCAATACAATAAAATATTAATTGACATACGAGAATACAACTGTCTTCAAATGTTTTATTGTACCATCTCAACATTACGCTAGATGGCAGTAGTGTATTATTATTAGCTGTTTTCTTGTTATCAGTTGTGCCAACTATGGAATCTTCATTGAACTCTGTGGACGGTTACTAGTCAAGAAGGCTTTGTTGATTCAGTTTCATTTTTATTAAAACAGTTGCATTCCGCTTCAATCATCCGGATCCCAGTAATCAACGTCACTTGACAGATGATTTTCAATAAATCTTAGTATAAAACAATCTCTGATACGTGACTATCCATAATATCATATAGCAGAAGCTATAACATAACCTAAATAATATAAACAAGTGTTAGAAAAGTTTTAATTAGGGATGATGAAATAAACAAGAAACGTTTTAATTAACGATGATGAAATAAAAAATAAACATGAACAATTTTAAAAGGAACAATTATTGAAAGTACAATTTTCAAATTTGAATGTTTTAGTGGTTGGTGGTTCAGTTGATGTTATATTGGACGTGTGCGTAAAAGAAGTGAACTCGTTGATGTACATGGTGTATCCCTCAACTTATTCAGGATTTCCGACTGGCGCTCTTCATATATGACCAGTGATCTTTATTAATTCTTGTTCTTGAATGCCAATGCGAGTCATATTTGAAACTGCTGTGCATCGACTGGAGTGGTTTGTAATTTTCTGTTTTTTGACATCCAGACCAGTGCAGTTTGAAATGTTGAGAAACAAAGAAACAAATGCTAGGGTAGTGATAAAAATAAAAAAATGCTAGGGACGCGATAAAATTAAACAAATGCTAGGGACGCGATAAAATTGTGCGATAAGCAGCCATGATTGGTTGAAAGACGTCCTTTCGTACCGTTTTATTGGTCAAAAGTAGTGTGACGTAGTAAAAGTGTAATAGTCATACAAATATCTGTAATAATTTATCAGATAGAGGCATGTAAAATGAGTAATTTAACAATGGTGATACCTGATCTCACCTTAAATAATTCTATTTGAAACTGTCTCTTAATAGTTTGTGTAATTGAAAGGGTTGTTTAATAAAAAATAAATTATGATGTAAATTACTGTCTACGAGTGTCGGAATAGCCTAAGTAGTTGAAACGTGACCTTAAATAAGGCATACAATTACAATTTTATTACCATCCCATAGCTCGCAGCCAGTGTAGTGTAAAAAATGATTTTAGATAAAGAATAAACACAATCAAGTACATAGCACAAGAAAACGGATACAACCCTAACATTGTAGACAACATAATACGTAAGAGAAAACATAATAACAAAAAACAGAAGAATACAACACAAACACAAGAACACAAAAAATACATCACACTAACATACGAAAACAAAAACACACACAAAATTGCAATCTCATTCAAGAAATTAAATTGCAACATCGCATACAGAACAAATAACACTCTACAAAAACATCTGAACACACAAACAAATACAACCACACAGGCGTATACAAACTCAAATGTAACACCTGCAACAACTTCTACATAGGACAGACAGGCAGATCATTTCAAACACGTTACAAAGAACACATCACAGCCATAACAAAATTACAAAACACCTCCACATATGCAGAACACATCACAAATGCTAACCACACCCACAGAGACATCAACACAGACATGGAAATACTACACATCTAACCAAAAAGCCAGAAATTCAACACACTAGAACAATATGAGATATACAGACACACGAAAACACACCCCAATGAAATTCTCAACACACAACTCAATTTCAAAACACATACACTCTTTGACTCTACATTAAACCACACGAACACACCCTCACAGGAGACAAAACAGGTGGCGCCAAGACCAACAACGATCAGTTCTGAGGATGACCCAGAAATAGGTCGAAACATGTAAACAAGGTACGTTAGAATTTAACACAAGAAATTCTTATCATACATATTCCGAAAAGAATTTCAGTTAAAATCATCTTCTCATCGTCTCCGAACACCTTTCGTACATTGCAAAGGACGTAGAAGAAATAATTGCGATTCAAATTATCACCCAATAGTGTATCAATGATTTCTGCAGTTCATAAGAGAGGTCAAATGAAAAGCTACAATAGAAGTTACCTCACTGTCTCTGTAGAGTTAAATGAAATAGGCTACTGTTTTGTAACAAGTTTTTATTACATAAGACAATCCAGGTAACAGCTAACAAGGTTCTTGGCCTTTAAAATATTGTATTCGTGTTAAAAGTACCTGCAATTCAACAAGTTCATAAATTTATTCATAATTATTGACGCCAGAGCAAATCGATAGCGTTATGTAGTGGAATACAGGCTGCGAGCTAACTAGGTTCCCATTGCATGAGGTATACTGAAATGAAATATTGTGGTGCTTAGAAACAATCCGTTTAGGACTATGTAAATACACCGTGTAGGCGGATGGATGGATGGATGGATGGATGGATGGATGGATGGATGGATGGATGGATGGATGGATGGATGGATGCATGGATGGATGGATGGATGGATGCGTCCGTGCGATCCATTCCCAATTACCTATCTGTTTCATTGCGTATCTTTAATACGTAATATCTCCATACTGTATCTATCTACAGATCTGTTCACTGATCCATTAATCCACCAAGTTATTCATCCATACATAAACATATCTATCGAACTACTTATTTATCTACCCACATACCTACTTACGTACCCACCAATTTGCTTAGTTACCCACTTATCAGTTCCTAGATAGCCATCTATGAGGGTAGACAAAGATGAGTTGCTAGATCCATGGTTAAGTTAAGTTGGATTAAGGAGTACGTGAGTCGATGAATGATTGGAACTGCGTATATATTATGTAGAAGAGTGAAAGGTTAGATAGTTTATCAGTCAATTAGTTTACTGCGAAATGTCCATTATATTAATGTGCATTATCAAAAATGTTCACATTCGTTAAATATCCAGTATCAAAAATGTCCCGAGTTATTAGACGTATGGTATCATAAATCTCCAGAACAATACTTATCACTTACTTACTTACGGCTTTTAAGGTATCAGGAGGTTCATTGCCGCCCTCACATAAGCCCGCCATCGGTCCCTATCCTAAGCAAGATTAATCCAGTCTCTACCATCATATCACACCTCCCTCAAATCCATTTTAATATTATCCTCCCATCTACGTCTCGGCCTCCCCAAAGGTCTTTTCCCTCCGGCATCCCAACTAACACACTATGCATTTCTGGATTCGCCCATACGTGCTACATGCCCTGCCCATCTCAAACGTCTGGATTTAATGTTCCTAATTATATCAGGTGAAGAATACAATGCGTGCAGTTCTGTGTTGTGTAACTTTCTGCATTCTCCTGTAACTTCATCCCTCTTAGCCCCAAATATTTTCCTAAGCACCTTATTCTCAAACACCCTTAACCTCTGTTCCTCTCTTAAAGTGAGAGTCGATGAGCATGAATCCATTGTACTAAATAAAATGCGAAATCCTGCTTCCACATCTACATCTTCATCTTCTAATGCCATGTCCATTGTATCTAAAGAAAATGACACTCCTTCATAACAATTTTTCATTTAATTTATGTAATTAATGAGGTTATTTGTAATTATATTATAAAATGTTTAAATTAAATTATGATTTCAGCAGATAATGAAAACGTATTTCTGTTATAATAAGAAGAGAAAATCGCAGTATACATGTAATTAACATTTTAAAACCTGTATTTCGCTTTTCTCGATTGGCATTACTGAATAACATTCAATTTATTTATTGCAGTAATCGTTATTCATCTATTTCGACCTCACAATGTCTGAATAGGTTAAGTAGTCATAAATATATAATTATTAACATTTTGTGAGCTAATTTTAGAGATATATTATTTACTAGCCGTACCCGTGGGCTCCGCTGCGCCCGTTAGAAATAAATATAAAATAATTACATAATTAAAATAGGACATTTGATCCATTTTGTGTTTGGTAGAAGGATAAATTGTTTATTATGTTCTTAATTTAAATTGTATTTAAAAAAATAAAATTGCGATCATTTTGATCTAGAGACCACTCATTTGGTCATAAAAATTATTTTAGGAAATACAGGAAACGAATGCCTATCAAGTTTTCTGTGCATAAGAAGCTATTTTAATCTTACCTGTCCTCGATTCACTCAGAAGTTACTGTAATAACATTATAGCATTATGTCCATCTACTTTCCAATGGTGAAATAATAATTAATTATACAAATCGGTTAATTTAGCTTCTGATATTACTTCATACAAACACAGAAACATTCTCTGTAGGCTGTGTTTCATAGCTTTCGATTGTTGTTGTCCAAGGCCCCTTATAGACGAAGTCATTTGTTTTTTATGTCATTACACCGCCTTAGATGGCGTTGTTATTGTAATTTAGAAACTCGTTTATCTCATTAAATATCAGTCCTATCAAACTTTTGCGTGGAATAAAACTTATCGGAAATTATTTTTAAAGAAACGTTTGTTATGTAATATTTTTTATGAAAATTATTAATAAGGGAGATATTTCGATTTATTTAATTCAGGCCCCCTTATAACCCCCCTTTTAAATAAAATATTTTGAACGCCATATAGCCTAAATTCAAAGTTACCTCGAACTTAATTTACATTCCAATTTTCATATAAATCGGTTCAGCCATTATCACGTGAAAAGGGAACAAACATCCAGACAGACAGACAAAAATTTCAAAAAAGCGATTTTCGGTTTCAGGGTGGTTAATTATATATGTTAGGACCAATTATTTTTTGGAGAATCGAAAATTACCAGAAAAATTTCGGCTACAGATTTATTATTAGTATGGATGTTTTTCCACAGCATGGCGCGTCCTCAGGTTGCGGATAGAGGAGACGGCCTCCATATAATGGAGGGTAGCTGTGAATATATTGAATAAGCAGTCGTGGACAGCCCATAAGGGGTGGTCCTCCAGCTTGGGGGTTGGGCGAAGGGCTAACAACCCATCACCGTAAAAAAGAGCTTGTTACGAAACCTTCAAATAAGATTTATCTTTCGAAGAGGTGGAAAAATTCAAATATCTTGGAGCAACAGTAACAAATATAAATGACACTCGGGAAGAAATTAAACGCAGAATAAATATGGGAAATGCCTGTTATTATTCGGTTGAGAAGCTTTTATCATCCAGTCTGCTGTCAAAAAATCTGAAAGTTAGAATTTATAAAACAGTTATATTACCGGTTGTTCTGTATGGTTGTGAAACCTGGACTCTCACTTTGAGAGAGGAACAGAAATTAAGGGTGTTTGAGAATAAGGTGCTTAGGAAAATATTTGGGGCTAAGAGGGATGAAGTTACAGGAGAATGGAGAAAGTTACACAACACAGAACTGCACGCATTGTATTCTTCACCTGACATAATTAGGAACATTAAATCCAGACGTTTGAGATGGGCAGGGCATGTAGCACGTATAGGCGAATCCAGAAATGTATATAGTGTGTTAGTTGGGAGGCCGGAGGGAAAAAGACTTTTGGGGAGGCCGAGACGTAGGTGGGAAGATAATATTAAAATGGATTTGAGGGAGATGGGATATGATGATAGAGACTGGATTAATCTTGCTCAGGATAGGGACCGATGGCGGGCTTATGTGAGGGCGGCAATGAACCTCCGGGTTCCTTAAAAGCCAGTAAGTAAGTAAGTATAGTTATTTTTATTTTATTCACGAAATAGTCCTAATAAATGCCACTCGAGGTCTGAGATAATTTATTTTCTTTCTGTAAGAACGAACATGAAGTTAAAACGCTCAGTGTGAAGTTACAAAGACAGAATGTCGGAAATAATCGTATAATATATCTGTAAGCGAACAAGACGAAGCACATGGTGGAGTTATAAGACGTCGGAGCACGTGTTTCCTGCCGATGTGTTGTGCCAATACAAACACACCCCTCGTTCCCCTGCTGAATTCGGGAAACGCAATTAAGTTGAAGCGGCACGGTTCGCGATATCAATTATCAATACGTGCGGTGCGGATCCAGGGCGGCCAACTTGAGAACACACTGCGGCGTGACGTCACAGCTGGGCGTGCCTACAGTCAAGTTGGCATCGCTCCCAGCCAGTCGATTGCGCGATTTCCCGGTCACAAATTTAATTCGAGCCCAGGTCGAGAACGAAACTGTACATAATTAACAGACGAAACGTACACTTCGGTAATCCATAATTCTCTAACTTCATGTATGACAAAATTACAGATTACGATGTATGCATTAGTTCCGATTTTGTCCACAACGCCACACATCAGCATTTGTTTCTTGCTGAAGTAGTTTAGAAGTTACCCGCTAGATGGCAGAATTGCGACGCCCTTGCTGTTTGTAAGAATAAATGCATCAGAGTTTAAATTAAAAGTAATAAAACAGAATTTATTATCTTGTAAAAAATGAATTGATATCATTTCTCAAGACAACAAATTACTAGAACACGTTAATACTTCTTGTCAAGTGTAATTAAAGTTTGAACATGAACGCATTGCAAAATCTAGCTTTCATTAGTCAGGTAATCTTTTCGTACTTTGATTTTTATTGTAATTCTTTATTGTAAATTTAATATTGTAATTTTATTTGTAATTGTAATTGTAAATTTAATACTAATTGTAATTTTATTCTTCATATTATAGTTGGAATCTCCTGGTAGAGGGGCAGAGAAGGCCTGACGGCCTTATCTCTACCAGGTTAAATAAATAAATACTAAATACTAAAAATACTAAATACTAAAATCATTATAATTCTGCTAATATTCAAATTCTAGATATATAGAAAGGTGAAGCCACTAATAATAATAATAATAATAATAATAATAATAATAATAATAATAATAATAATAATAATGTTTATTGCCAGAAAAAATACTATATAAACAAATGGTAAGTTTACAAAATTTTAACACTCCCCTGAAAGAGTGTTTTGTCGTGTCAGGGAAAATTGGAAACATAATAAATTTTTATGCATAAAATATAATAAAATAACATCTAAAAATTAATAATTACTCATAACAATTTCCTTACATATATTTTTAAATTTCAAACATTTGGAGTTAAATAATTGTGGGCATTGTTATAATCCTAGGGCCGATATTAATACTATTCTTTATTGTTTATCGTTAGTAAAATACTTACTTACTTACTTACTTACTTACAAATGGCTTTTAAGGAACCCGAAGGTTCATTGCCGCCCTCACATAAACCCGCCATTGGTCCGTATCCTGTGCAAAATTAATCCAGTCTCTATCATCATATGCCCCCTCCCTCAAATCCATTTTAATATTATCCTCCCATCTACTTCTCGGCCTCCCCAAAGGTCTTTTTCCCTCCGGTCTCCCAACTAACACTCTATATGCATTTCTGGATTCGCCCATACGTGCTACATGCCCTGCCCATCTCAAACGTCTGGATTTAATGTTCCTAATTATGTCAGGTGAAGAATACAATGCGTGCAGTTCTGTGTTGTGTAACTTTCTCCATTCTCCTGTAACTTCATCCCTCTTAGCCCCAAATATTTTTCTAAGCACGTTATTCTCAAACACCCTTAACCTATGTTCGTCTCTCAAAGTGAGAGTCCAAGTTTCACAACCATACAGAACAACCGGTAATATAACGGTTTTATAAATTCTAACTTTCAGATTTTTTGACAGCAGACTGGATGACAAAAGCTTCTCAACCGAATAATAACAGGCATTTCCCATATTTATTCTGTGTTTAATTTCCTCCCGAGTATCATTTATATTTGTTACTGTTGCTCCAAGATATTTGAATTTTTCCACCCCTTCGAAGGATAAATCTCCAATTTTTATATTCGTTAGTAAAATAACATGTACAAAAATACAGTCTTAATTCTTCCCTGAAGGAGTAAAAACTCTTGCTCGGGGAGTTATCTAAACACAAACTTAACACAAACAAAGATAATTATTTGACACAAAGTGGGTCAAGGAAAAAAAAATTATAGGAATAAATTAACTTTAAAAATATAATTTCAATTTTAACAATTTAAATCCTACAAATACATACATATATTAAATCAACATATATTCTTTAAAAATTAAATTCCTAACGCTATTTTTGAAATTTCTGATACTAAAATTTTCCAACTTTGGGTATTTTTCAATTATTTTATTATATAATCTTGGACCAAAGTAGGTACCATGGCTCAGAGCTGTGCTTGTGAAACACTTTGGTTCCTCTAGTCGTATAAAATCGGATCTTTTATTTCCATATTTATGATGATACAATTTGAATTTATTACGATTTTTATTAAGAAGTTTAATAAGGCAATATAATAAATCTGTTTAATTTTCAAAACATTAAAATCAGTGAAAAAACGCTTAGATGAGTAATCAATTGGTTTATTAAGGTATATTTTAATTATTCTTTTTTGAATTAGTATTAGTATGGCTGAAAGCAATGCTCATTAAACACTTGGGTTCCAACAAACGTATTGTGAATGATTTTGGTTTTATGTTTGTGAGTATATGATCTGAAATATACAGTGCGTCCTTTTTATGTATAAAATTTAATACTGCATTGATTTAAATTTGATGTGTTTTCAAGACTTTAAATTCTAAAGACAATTTTTCATTAGGATAACCAATAGTTTTTTAGACATATTTCAGTTATTTTCTCTGTAATAAATCTAGTGGATTAAGGTTAGTTTTATAAGTAGTACCACGTCCTAATATTCCATATTTTTTGGGTTATAGACTGAAATAAGGCAAGCTAAACTGGGGAATAGTTTCGTAACTAAACAAAGTAATATATAATTCTACGTATTTTTTTACAGAGTTTGTTGATTTCTTTGTCCCATTTCACATGTTTATCAAATAATTATTCCTAAACTTTAACCTTTGAATATTCATTTGTAATTAAATACATCGATGTAACATTAACAGCGTTATGTCATTTGGAAACACTTAAAGAGGGAAAGCACGCCTTTTAAATGCATAGATCTTTTACTCACTACATATTGCAGTGCTTAAAAATGTTGTATATTATTTTATTGCAAATCTGTGAAGCAATATTCAATAATTTCTTTGAATACTGTGTATGAAAAAAAATTAAGTAATTGAATATATTAGCGGTCTATTACTATATGCATATCAAAACCAAAGTATGTGTTCTAAATACTTTGATTTCTTTACTGGTAGCTCTTAATAAGATTATATTTAAAATATAGTAGCGTATCTACGACTAGCTATGCCCAATTTTATTTGATTTTCAAGTCAGTATAATTGAAAGTAGCAATTGCAGTAAAATACTTTAAATTCCTATATCAATAATCTGTCATAACGTACATTGGTTCTGAAAATTCACAGAAATGTTCAGCTTTCTAACACTTATTTATTTTTTAACTGTATATTTGAACGTTTTCTCACATAGCGTGAAATAGTGAACTGATCTAAAGATTATGTCTCACATCTTCAGATATACATAAATGAAACATTATGAACAGACTCGTATTATGAGTGCACCATATTATATTGACTGAAGACGTCTATTTCTGTTCATGTGATGTAACCATGCACACTAAAAACAGAAGTTATTATCCATTCAGGCTGTTCTCTATAAAAATAACAACCTACCAGTTTCAGTCTCTCTATAATATATGAGATAGTAGAACCTGACATGGCCTACTTTACTGCATAATTTAGTAAGCACTTACAATAGCTCTGCTTCTACCCAATACAAAGTTTTCCTTATTCCTCAGCGATAAACTAGTTGTGATAATATTTTATATATTACATATAATAAGATGTGTTATAAAATAATATAATAATATTATAAAATGAAGTATTAAATTTATTTAATATCTGTGTACAATATAATATAGGCCTATGGTTTTACTTCTCATACGAGATTTTGTTCTTCCATTTACTAGTTCATAGAACTAGACATGGCCTACTTTAATGCATAATTTAGTAAGCACTTACAATGGCTCTGCTTCTATCCAATACAAGATTTTCCCTATTCCTCAGCGATAAACTAGTTGTAATAATATTTTATATATTACATATAATAAGATATGTTATAAAATAATATAATAATGTTATATAAAAATGCAGTACTAAATTTATTTACTATCTGTGTACAATATAATATAGACCTATGGTTTTACTTCTCATACGAGATTTTGTTCTTCCATTTACTAGTTAGTAGAACCAGACATGGCCTACTTTAATGCATAATTTAGTAAGCACTTACAATGGCTCTGCTTCTACCCAATATAAGGTTTTCCTTATTCCTCAGCGATAAACTAGTTGTAATAATATTTTATACATCACATATAATAAGATATGTTATAAAATAATATAATAAAATTATAAAATGCAGTACTAAATTTATTTACTAACTGTGTACAATATAATATAGGCCTATGGTTTTACTTCTCATAGGAGATTTGTTCTTCCATTTACCAGTTGAACCAGACATGACCTACTTTAATGCATAATTTAGTAAGCACTTACAGTAGCTCTGCTTCTACCCAATACAAGGTTTTTCTTATTCCTCAGCGATAAACTAGTTGTAATAATATTTTATATATTACAAATAATAATATATGTTATAAAATAATATAATAATATTATAAAATGAAGTATTAAATTTGTTTAATGCCTGTGTACAATATAATATATGCCTATGGTTTTACTTCTCATAGGAGATTTTGTTCTTCCATTTACCAGTTGAATCAGACATGGCCTACTTTAATGCATAATTTAGTAAGCACTTACAATGGCTCTGCTTCTACCCAATACAAGGTTTTCCTTATTACTCAGCGATAAACTAGTTGTAATAATATTTTATATATTACATAAAATAAGATATGTTATAAAATAATATAATAATGTTATAAAATGCAGTACTAAATTTGTTTAATATCTGTGTACAATATAATATAGGCCTATGGTTTTACTTCTCATAGGAGATTTGTTCTTCCATTTACTAGTTATTCAGTGCTATCAAATCATTACGTAATATTTTAATTGATGGAATCAGAGAGAGTTTGCAACGTTTCAAACCACATTTTAAAGGAAGTATAGACATTAGAGACGATGAGGGATTTATTATTTCATCGACCCTATTTATTTTTGAGTACATATGTGTACTTAGATTAATTCATTGTATGTTAATGGAGGTCGTGATTGGAACCAACCAATCAGAAGGAGTATACTCATTGTCTCAACTCTTAGATCCAATTATTGTCGAGAGATTCTACTACCAGCAATATTGAGACTGCCCTTTCTTCGTCTCTTTAATGATGGATATGCTCCTTTCATCGCAAATACATACCAAGAAACTTGCAATAAATATGTAACTGAAGTATTCCTTTCTTTGTGAAATGTTTGAAACGCTTCATCAAAAACTTAAATCTTGGAACTCTGTCACAAGAGGACATTTCTTCCATACAATGGCGAAGAGAAGGGTGGAACTAAAACACAAGGTAATGGTGAGACTAGATATAAATAAAAAAAACAGATAATGGAAGAGATAAATGTTGAATAACATTAATTAATTTGCATAGCGAACTTGAATATCGATAGGGTTACAGACGCTCCGATCTCCTTGACAACGCTGTCCATTCGCACCACCTAGCGGTAGATGTACGAACTACGTAAACATGGCAACTTGCAGCGAGCGTTGTGAATGACATGTGGGCCCGTGCCTTAACCTTACATTCATATTTGTTTTGTTTCTGCAAGAGAAATCTGTTGCGAACATATTGCTGTAGTCCGTAACTAATGCAGACTAAGGAAAATTCATAATAAATCTTGACACGTATTAACATTTCGTTTTCTTGCCTGCAGGATAAGGAATCGAGACTTATAATTCTAAAACGGAAAATAAAATGATTGGCTCATCACATTAAGGAGATTATGTAATTTATTTACTTTTTATTTATTTATTTATTTATTTATTTATTTATTTATTTATTTATTTATTTATTTATTTATTCATTCATTCATTTGTTGTTGAACATAACAGGCAAAGCCCAATTACAATGTTCACGACTAACAAATTAATTTATAAAACATAAACAAGGAAAAGGAAACATACACTTATTAAAAATTAAAATAAAATAGAAATAAGAGAAAGACAAATTGAAATAAGGTGTGAAAGTAGCTTGAAATTAACTAACAACAATATTCTGTAAAATATGACAACAAATAATTCTGTATCTAGAGAAATTCATATCGAAAATATCAACATTCGGATGAGGATGTAATTTATTGTATAACTGTAACATTTGGAAAACTGGACAATTTTTGTGGGATTCAGTATTTGTCCTTGGTATGAAAAACAAATTTCGAAATTTCGTTTTAAGCTTAGGTGCATATAATGTTATGTAATAAAATAAACTAACACAGTCCGACTTTTAATAATTTTATAAAGAAAGTTTAAAGATTGACAATTTCGTCGAATTTGCAAAGTAGTAAAATGGAAATGTTGCAGCATTGTAGCATAACTCTCATAAGTAGGATAATCATTATAAAATCTGTAATATAACAATTTTAGAAATTTATTTTGAATTTTTTCTAGTAACAGAATATATTTGTTAGTAACTGGGTTCCAGATAACAGCAGCATACTCTAATTTAGATCGAACAGTAGAATTATGCAAAATTATTATAGTTTTGACTTTAAGTTTACAAGAATTTCTCATAACAAAACCTAAACTTTTATAGGACAAATTTACAATATTATTAATATGACTACAAAATGTAAAATTACTCCTAAATAATATACCTAAATCTTTATGTTCATTTTCTGCTGGTAAAACTTTTGCCTCTATTTTATATGAAAATTTAATTGTATTTTTCAATCTAGAAAAGGTCATATGTATACACTTATTAATATTAAATAACAATTTATTATTAATACTGCAAATATGTAAGTTTGTAATATCTGTTTGGAGTAGCTTACAATCTGATATAGTTTTGATTTATTTATACAATTTAATATCATCCGCAAATAATAAAATTTTAGAATTTATTTAATTTAATTTATTTATTTGAATTTAAATATACAGAATAAAGAATATAATTACAAAACAAACAAGACAAATAGAAATAAAATAATACAATCAATATAAAAAGAAGATGCAGTAGTATTAACAAAATTTGAGACCGAATGAGCAGCGCTCGTGCTCGGTCGCAGTTCAGATATAATATTAAAATAAAAAAAAATAATAATAATAATAAATAAGTAAAATAAAATAGGAACTAAAATATAATTACAGCGGCAATGGAATTATATAATATAATATTAACACTAGAGAAGAATAATATCGCACGTGAAAAGTAGGACTAATATATATTTCAAAATTATAGAATACAAATATAATATAGATTGATTAATTCATACACATAGGCTATAAATTTATTTAATCAAATTGAAGATATTAACACGTTTCTAATTTTCTTGTTATATGTTAGTGGGTTACATGTTAGAAGTTCTGGGTGTAATTTAGTTAAAGCATTGTACACCGAGGGCCAAAATTTATGCTATGCTTTAGACCAGCAGATGTGAGACATTTAGGTTCTACTAATGTTGAATTAATATTTCGTCTTGTGTCATAATTGTGTGTCTGTAATACAAACTTATTATGATTTTTATGATAAAATTTTAACAGCGTATACTTATAAATTTGTTCAATATTAAATACATTAAATTCAGAATAAATTAATTTAGTTCGATAATCGAAACGTTTCTTCAAACAAATTTTAATTATTCGTTTTTGTAGTAAATTTAACGGACTGAGATTAATTTTTGTACTTCCATCCCAAACAATTATACCATATTGAATGATAGACTGAATGTTGTACACCATTCACAGTATTAATAATATTAATATAATAATAATAATAATAATAATAATAATAATCATCATCATCATCATCATCATCATCATCATCATCATCATCATCATGTAGCATTCAATGAGTTAGGCCACTATCGATCTGTTTCGATCTCAAATCAGATGTCTAGGAGTCTCTCCCATGGCCTTCCTTGGTTCCTTGTGCCTGATAGGGTGTAATTTTTAAGTAATTCAAGCAATGTATTGCGTTCAATTCTGTTTACATGTTGTATCCATCGTGATTTTTAATTTTGAATTTTGTCGAGAACTGGGTATACTCCTAATTTTTCTAAAATATTTGTATTTGTTTTAAAATCATCACAGTTATAACGAGACATCGGATTCTAGGGCAAATGCCTATTTTGTTTCTTTAGGAGAAAAGTAAAAATAATTATTAATATTTGTGTTTCATGGAAATTGAAAGGTATTCAAAGAGTTTTATAGTGCCCTAAAATGCCCTAAAACGGTTATTAGAGCCTAATTTGTTAATATTCGCCTAAAAATGCCTAACTCACTGTAAAGTTTCGCATTTTACTCTTACTTTTTATAATTTATACATGCATTCACTGCGAAATTTAAGGCATTTAAAAAGTGGAAAGTTTGCTTTACACCGGCCATGAAACCATTGATAAAGGAAACAAAATGTTTTGAATCTCGACACTCGCAATAGATTTCACCGAATTTAACATGTTTGGAGGCATAAATGCCGACAAAGAACCAACCTTAGTTTTGAAGCAGGCAACAATCACAACATGTGCTGCTACCGATTCAGAGATATACTATACTATAAAAATGACTGTTTTCGGTCTCAAACCGATTAGCTATACTGCCCTTCAGAGTGTCATAAAATCACAATTTTTGGAGAAAGAGTGTTTTTGAAATATTTATGAAAAGTCGTAAAACTGCGAATTAGTAGGGTAAACCGTTACAAAATATTTAAAAGAATGGCCCTCCTAGTGTTAACACTACCAGGAAATGCAACAATAAGTGGAACTTTGTATTTTTGCGCCTGCTTTCAAAATGATTCTCAGTGACAAAAGGCAAAGGTTAACTGTGGAGAATTTAGAAAAATTCTGGTGGTGTACTGTGCAGATAATTATAATAAAGTCTGAGCATGGAACTGAATTTCAATAACTTAAAATGAGTAATCTTGATATCAATAATCATTATTTCATTAGTTTCAATATATTAAATTTGTGCAGCTCTGTTTATAAATATAATATAGTATTCTTTTTACTGTTTAAACATACTTTTTTGTGCGTATTTTAGTGTATAACTAAAAGTTTCAGTGAAAGAAATAAGTATGATACCTTGATGTGCCTAAAATGCCTATTTTCATTAAAATAGAGCCTAATTTTACAAATTTTGAGCTTATTTTAGGCGCCTAAAACTGCAATTTTTAGTGCCTAAAAATCCGATGTCTAGTTATAACCTAATGTTTTTCTCATATACCTCATGCCTACTACAGTTATTCTAGATTTATCTTTGGTCCTCACCGTCCGATTCTCAGAACTACATAATACTGTCGGAAGAGCTGACACGTTGTGTAATTTTATTCGGCTTTCAGTTGAAGTTTATTACGCCGGTAATCTTAATAAAGTTATCTTGATAATCCGTTTTGATTCTTGCGTACACTACTTTTAACACTTGAATATAAGTAATTGATTAACTTACTCGAGTTAATTATGTAAGATTGTGCGGCTTACAGCTATTTCGGTGCTTATCACACCATCCTCAGAGCCTACCAGATCTCGGCGTCATCTCGAACTTCTCTGCCTGTTATGTGGGTGCGTTTGATTGTTGAAAAGTGTTGAAGAGTGGAGTCAAATAGTGTGTGTGTACTGAAACTGATCTCTGTGTTGAGAATGTGATCGGGGTGTGTTTTAGTGTGTTTGTATATTTCATATTGTTCTAGTGTGTTGAGTTTTTGGTTCTTGGGTTATATGTGTAGAATTTCCATATGCTAACCATACATACAATAACATAAATGCGGACATGGAAATCCTACACATACAACCCAAGAACCAAAAACTCAACACACTAGAACAACACGATAGACTTGCCGATGGAGTATGAAAGTCATTTTTTTGACGTGTATTTATGCTATGAACTGTTGAATTAGTTACAAAGTTTTCACGATTACAAACGAGGAAGATTATTAATGAAAAGATATACTGACAAGCCATGGGCATTATTTGTAGTTTTTTTTAAGGGGAGAGGATAGTATTTTTTTTTTAACTTTTTTCCTATTTGGTGTAAAATATTAATTTTTTGTATGTAGAGAGCTCATAGCTGTGGCAACTTAACCAAATAAAAATATTTGAAAAAAATTATTTGGGGGTCCAAATTTGAAAAAATATACCCAATGCAGGATTGTACTAAAACCGATATATCTAAACCATTTTTAAAGATAGATTCAGACAGTTTTTGCAATGTATTTGCAAAAGCATGTTCTACAAACTATCTATCAGAATTTTGATATTAGTCCCTACGTTTGTAAAATAAACAATTAAAATTTAATAACAATTTTCTGATTTCCTTTCTTGCAAACAAACGGACGTATTTTTAAAATGAAATCAATTAACAAAATTCTGTTATAGAGAAAAGTTTCCTAATAGTCTAAAGAATGTGTGTTCTAAATTTCATGCATGTATCTTTAATAGTTCAGAAATTATATCTATTTTTGTCTGGCAATGTAGCAAAAAAATGAAGTTACTGGAAACCGATAAAAGTGGGCGTGTGATTTAAAATCCATAGCGCAGGAAGTTTAAAAATGACGTCTCAACATCCGATAAGGGCACAAATACCCACAAAATGTTATGCAATGCATTCCACATATATCAAAGGATATTTTAAAGAAGAAATTTTTTTTTTTTTTTGAAAATTTAATTTACCGGAAACAACAATAAAATTGGGCGAATGATTTAAAAGTCCATAACGCAGGAAGTTTAAAAATGGCGACTCAACATCTGATAAGGGCACAAATACCCACAAAATGTTATGCTATGCATTCCACACATATCACAGAGTATTTTAAGGATTTTTTTTTTTAATTTACTCATTTTTCACCAAAAAAATACCATCCTCTCCCCTTAAATAGTCCTACACGATTCCCTAGATTTGGGACCTACTATTATGTTTGGCACCTTCTATTATATGTCAACTAACAATCATATGAACTTGTTGTCAGGACGTTCGCACCGTGTTTGTCTGTCCTAGCGTGGAGGTATGTGTGAAACCTTACTTATTACATGACACAAAATTTGAACCAGCAGTCTCTCGAAGACTAAGCAATTTTTTGGGGTTGGCCACACGTCAGGCGCTCAAATATGAATCTAGTAATGACTGGTCTTCTCGCACTTGTGTCTGTCTGTCCGACAGTCCTCACGCCTCCTCAACCTGGCGGCTAATTATAATCACTCTCTTCTCCGCCTATCCTGTTCTAAGTTTAGATGTCGTCAAAAACGAAGGAGGAATTACGCGTACATGAGCCGAAGGCTGCTGACCTTGAAAAACGCGACCTAATTAACAAAAGAAAGATGAGTAAGGTCAACAACTCACGAGTTAATAATAGCCCCTATCTTGGAAACAGATGTTTTCCACAACCTACAAGACTGGGAAGTAAGACCTAGATAAGGGAGTCTGCGTAGTTCAACAAAGAGACACTAGGGTCGCGGAAGAGTCTGGTATACAAACACTTCTAAGGACAGGAACCTCAGAAATTAGAAATGTGCCGTGCGGTTGTTGAACCATGGAACATGGACTATGTTCAAAACTGATTACTAGATAGTAGTTGTTATCAGGGATAGGGTTTTCTTCATCTTCATTATCATGAAACTTACCTCTCCATCTCTTGGTGAACGTCCTTATACTTTCTTCTCTGTTCGTTTGTATTTCAGAAGTCTGGTGGTCTTCCATTTTGAACATATTCGAAATAAGTTTTCTGGTAATATTTTACTTTTTCATTTAAATTAACTGTATTTAGTTCCTTTCTGATGCCTTCATTTTTATCTATTTTTATTCAAATACGGTTTGTTTAATTTACCACAAAGATAATATTAAATATCTGTATTTAGGCTTCGAATTTACAGGATCTAAATTAGATTGTAGGTGCCTAAAAATAGTTTCAATATAACTTGAAGTATACTATAAAAATCATAACTAAAGTGATATTTAATTACATCTTACCAAAAGTAATAAATATCCCTTACATACTATTACTACATTTTAAAATAAATCCAGAAAAGAGAATAGTAATATGCGTTACAAGAGCGGTATGTTGAAGTTTTCATGTTCGAGGAAATTTCCGAGAATTGAAAGAAAACATACCGCTCGTGTATCGTACATTATTTTGTGCGAAGATCGTTTATTACATACATGAAAGACGAATTTATAATTAGTTGCAATGAAATCTTCATCTTGGTTTTTGTTCAATGACGGCAAATTTGCAAAACAAAAATATCTACCTTCAACATTGTTGCTTTAAAATGTTTTCTGTGTTTACTATACTCCAGCAGGCCGTGATATACGTCTGTCTTTCCCCTCCCCCGTTTATAAATGCGAACTTAAAACAAACGGTAAGGTTATGTAATGATTTAGAGTTTACTTAATTTTTGCAAATGTTTAAAAACAATAATTAACAGTGCAATTTAGGTGAAATTGCAGTGGTAAGTTTCAATTTATAATTACTACTATATTGAACGTCTCTAAAAATAATATGTTAAAAGCCTAAAGCAGTAAAATCAATATGTCACTTAAGCGGTAAGAAGAGGGAAATTGTTATGTGTGTTAGGTTGGGAATACTGAATGTGGAATTTTAGACTTTCCGCGGATTGGTTTTGTGCGGAAACCAAGCAAATACGCACGATCTCGCACAAAGTATATTAGTATACCCCATGACCATAACATATTACGAAATGGAAATATAAGAATTGGAAATTTATATTTTGAAGAGGTGGAAAAATTAAAATAACTTTGAGCAACAGTAACAAATATAAATTAAACTCGGGAGGAAATTAAACACAGAATAAATATGGGAAATGCCTGTTATTATTCGGTTGAGAAGCTTTTATCATCCAGTCTGCTGTCAAAAAATCTGAAAGTTAGAATTTATAAAACAGTTATATTACCGGTTGTTCTGTATGGTTGTGAAACTTGGACTCTCACTTTGAGAGAGGAACAGAGGCTGAGGGTGTATGAGAATAAGGTGCTTAGGAAAATATTCGGGGCTAAGAGGGTTGAAGTGACAGGAGAATGGAGAAAGTTACACAACGCAGAACTGCACGCATTGTATTCTTCACCTGACATAATTAGGAACATTAAATCCAGACGTTTGAGATGGGCAGGGCATGTAGCACGTATGGGAGAATCCAGAAATGCATCTAGAGTGTTAGTTGGGAGACCGGATGGAAAAAGGCCTTGGGGAGGCCGAGACGTAGATGGGAGGATAATATTAAAATGAATTTGAGGGAGGTGGAATATGATGGTAGAGAGTGGATTAATCTTGTTCAGGATAGGGACCAATGGCGGACTTATGTGAGGGCAGCAATGAACCTCCGGGTTCCTTAAAAGCCATTTGTAAGTAAGTAAATAATAATTATTAATATTTTATTATTAATATTAATATTACTATTATTATCATTATTATTATTTGCAGAAAAATACTATATAAAAAAATTGTAAATTAAAGTTCTAGCACTAGGTGCAGCATTCGATACATAATACATTAACATGCATAAATTACAATAAAATAACAGATCAAATTTAATAATTACTCATAATAAACTGTGGATGTGAATAGTTGTGGGTAGCCTATTTCTTTATTAATTTGTTATAAATTCTAGGGCCGATATTAATACTATGGTTGAAAGCACTGCTCGTTAAACACTTGGGTTCGAACAAACGTATTGTATCCAAGTCTTTGGTTTTGTGTTTGTGAGTATATGATCTGAAATATGTGTGAATTTTATGCATAAATTTAATAATACACTGATATAAATTTGATGTATTTTCAAGACTTAATATTCCAAAAACAATTTTTCAGTAGGATAATGAATGAGTTTTATTAGATATATTTTAATTATTCTTCTCTGTAATAAATCTAGCGGATGAAGGTTAGTTTCATAAGTACTACTTCATAGAGTAGTACTACCCCGTAGAGTAGTAGGGGAGTAGTGGGTACAGTGAGACACAAAATATTAACACATATGTATGCAAGTGATAATTCAAGTATTTTTAAAATCAAGTGTAATAGAAATATAAATTAAAACATGGAGTACAATAATACAAAAACAAAAATGTTAATAGATAAAGGACATAATACACAATACGTGTTTGTCAAAAAATGCAAATGTCTCACTGTTCCCATTCAGGGGGTACAGTGAGACACCACAGTGTCTATTAGCGGACATTGAAATGATTTACATTTATTTCAAAAGAAAACGAAAGCTTGCTGTCTCTTTATCTTGACATGTTCTGTAGGCTTATTTAGAATCATTTTGATGTCTGACTTCGAAATCATTGAAACATCTGGAACATTTTCCATGACATTTGAAACTTTTGCGAAAAAAATGAAATGAATTTCTGGTGACAACAAACCTTATAACTATAAGAATTTAATTTAATTCTTTATTATTTTTTAACATATTCTTAAATTTTGTGAATAATTTTTTATTTAAGAAACCATTAAAATGTAATGTATCAATTATTTTAAGCTATAGTTCCTAAATTGGTTACCAGTATGTTCATTTTTAATGTTAGTTACTGGTAAACGTAATATAATTACAGTTTGTTTTTGCAAATCATTGGTACATGGGAACAGTGAGACGTCTCAGTGTACCCCTCAATGGCCTGTTTCACTGTTCCCTTTACGCATAGTTCGTTTAAAAATGGTGCCATCACTTCAAAATTAAAACAAGAAAGACGAAACTTTGCCAAACATAACCTCAAATACAATAGTAGTAGGTAACAAAATATTCATATTTATATTTCATTTGCATATCCAATATAACTTTCATTAAACACAAGCCAAAATTTTACTTCTAGAGTGAAAAATTACGAATTATTTTTTCATCACTCACCTTTATAACTAGAATCAAATCGAGTATGAAAATACGGTTACTTTACTCATGCAACATACAACTCCACTGTTACCAACATCTCAACATCAAAATTTACCATCTAATAAAAAATGTCTCACTGTTCTCGCTGTCTCACTGTACCCACTTCTCCCCTACTTATGAAACTAACCTTCATCCACTAGATGTATACAAACTATATTGTGCTTTCTCTAACACATATCGCCAAGCGAGATATACTGCCTGATAATAGATGTACATATCAGACAGAATCTCAATCATAGTAGACAGCGTCGTTCAATAACCAAAAAAACATACACGTTAGCTTCCCACTATCTACTAGTTAGCGTAGTTCAGCACATTAGATGCTTCCTTTCCAGTGTCTCCTATTGATCATACAGCACATTTCAATGTAGACCTATCAATATAAAGTGATGCAATAATAATAATCTAAAAATAAACTTTAAAATTAAAAAACTTAACGTCTAGCTTACAATGCGGTTGTGGATAATATTCATTCTAAGCTAATTCAATAACCGAACGTTCTCCTATTCAGCAGAATAGTAATATACGTTACAAGAGCGGTATGTTGACGTTTTCATGTTCGAGGGAAAGATTGAAAAAGCGATACGTAGTTGAGCTTTTTTAATTTCCGAGAACATGAAAACAAACATACCGCTCGAGTATCGTACATTTTTTGTGCGAAGATCGTTTATTACATACCTGAAAGACGAATTTCTAATTAGTTTCAATGAAATCTCCATCTTGGTTTCTGTTTAATGACGGCAACTTCGGAAACCCAAAATATCTTTCTTCAACATTGTTGCTATAAAATGTTTTCTGTGTTTACTATACTCCAGCAGGCCGTGATATACGTCTGTCTTTTTTTCCCCCAGTCCATAAATGCGAACTTAAAACAAACGGTAAGGTTATGTAATGATTTATTTTTCATTTTAATATTTTAACAATATTATTTATATAACATTTTGCAGTAATAACATCGGCAAGTTTGTTGATTTTTTCACGGCTTCCTTAATGTTACTTGCATCACGAATGCAGTAACTTTAGTGGAGTTGTAGAGTTTACTTAATTTTTGCAAATATTTAAAAACAATAATTAACAGTGCAATTTAGGTGAAATTGCAGTGGTAAGTTTCAAATTATAATTATTACTATGTTAAACGTCTCTAAAAATAATATGTTAAAAGCCTAAAGCAGTAAAATCAATATGTCACTTAAGCGGTAAGAGGAGGGAAATTGTTATGTGTGTTAGGTTGGCAATACTGAATGTGGAATTTTAGACTTTCCGCGGATTGGTTTTGTGCGGAAACCAAGCAAATACGCACGATCTCGCACAAAATATTTTAAAAATTCTAGGACGTTTTGGACCAGATCTGTGACAATCTGATTTCACGTGATCTTGTCAAATGTTGCACACAGCATAACAAGCATGTTCCCTGAAACGTGCGGGCACGGGTTCGTCTACAGGTGCAGTGCGTGGCCTTGTCTATGATAAAGTTTTCGTGGGGGGTGGGTGCAGGGTTGAAATGGGGCGAGTCCGCAGCGGGGAGCGGGCGCATCGATCGACGCCCGACCCGGACATGAGCTTCGTGGCATCGCGACGCCCGCACAGCCGCGTCGCAGTCCTGCAGGCGCGCCGCCACACGCGGGTCCTCGGCTCGAGCCCGAAGGAGACTTTTCATAAGGTCGAAATTCTCTTTTATTTCACAAAATGTCGAATATCATACAGATGCATTATAGGACCCACCCCGAGTATTCCACAGTATCGATTATATATTGTATATTTTCGATTATTATATCAATTATGCCATCTTAACAAAACTAAATACATAGCAGTCGTGGACAGCCGATAAGGGGTGGTCCTCCAGCTTGGGGGTTGGGTGAAGGGCTAACAACCCATCACCGTAAAAAACAGCTTGTTACGAAACCTAACAGTAAGCCCAGGGGAAAAGACCTTTGGGGAGGCCGAGACGTAGATGGGAAGATAATATTAAAATGGATTTGAGGGAGGTGGGATATGATGGTAGAGACTGGATTAATCTTGCTCAGGATAGGGACCAATGGCGGGCTTATGTGAGGGCGGCAATGAACCTGCGGGTTCCTTAAAAGCCAGTAAGTAAGTAAATACAAAGTACTATAAACATGTGTAATTTAATACAACCAACAACAATGAAATTAAGCTCATATTAGTCACCTTTGTTATACAATATATTAAATTTTATTCAAAAAGAAACAAACCAAAGCTTAACTTTAAACATAGTAACATTAAACTTTCAAACAATACAACATCGAAATTATTCAAATTAACTTCACAGGGAGTTATTCCTGAAAGCTTGATTTGCATAATACACGTCACTGTACGTAACAGAAAACCACAATTTAAGTCACACAGAGTTAGTGTGCACTCAATGTTGGTTGCTTGACGGTTGTCAGCCCACTTTGAGGTCTGTGGATATAGAGGGAAAAATTGGATCGGTGTCGGGTAGAGTTCCCGGGTAGCTCAGTTGGTACGTTTAACCAAAGGTTCCGGGTTCGATACCCGGCCCCGGAACAATTTTTCCCTCTAAATTATTCAAATTAACTTTACAGGCCACACGCAGGTCTTCGGCATAAGGTCGAAATTCTCTTTTATTTCACAAAATTTCGAATATCATACTTTACGTTCTTCAAAGGGGAAAGGAACTGGCCACTCTACCCCAGTATCTCCTGGCTTAGTTGCCTCATAAATGGTGTTGTTTTTTTATCCTTTGTGAGGTTCGGACCTGTCTTCGGACATTTGACTAAACAACAATGTTCTTCAAAAGAATGCAGAAAAATGAAACTTGATGTTACTGTAATTATGCTACTCAATTTCTGTCAACACAAAAAGAAACCATCAGAAACCTTTTCTATGCAAGTAAAACAGTTGCCTAGATACGTGGCAAATAGTTATAATTCTTTGTGTGGACGAGTCTATTATGTTATCTAGTTGTGAAGAGGGATGTACTAGTGATCTGGTTGTTGACAGGGCCCCAAACAAGCGTAATGCAACTTATAAGTATATTTTATGATACTTACATTTACTTACTGGCTTTTAAGGAACCCGGAGGTTCATTGCCGCCCTCACATAACCCGCCATTGGTCCCTATCCTGAGCAAGATTAATCCATTCTCTATCATCATATCCCACCTCCTTCAAATCCATTTTAATATTATCCTCCCATCTACGTCTCGGCCTCCCCAAAAGTCTCCCAACTAACACTCTATATGCATTTCTGGATTCGCCCATTCGTGCTACATGCCCTGCCCATCTCAAACGTCTGGATTTAATGTTCCTAATTATGTCAGGTGAAGAATACAATGCGTGCAGTTCTGTGTTGTGTAACTTTCTCCATTCTCCTGTAATTCTCCCGCTTAGCCCCAAATATTTTACTAAGAACCTTATTCTCAAACACCCGATAATCTCTGTTCCTCTCTCAAAGTGACAGTCCAAGTTTCACAACCATACAGAACAACCGGTAAAATAACTGTTTTATAAATTTTAACTTTCAGATTTTTTTGACAGCAGACTGGATGAAAAAGCTTCTCAACCGAATAATAACAGGCATTTCCCATATTTATTCTGCGTTTAATTTCCTCCCGAGTGTCATTTATATTTGTTACTGTTGCTCCAAGATATTTGAATTTTTCCACCTCTTCGAAGGATAAATCTCAATACAAAGCTAACATAATCCAATTTAAATCCTGCCCAAATTCAACCTCGTAAATTTCAAACGCAATAATTAACAAGAGGTCCTTAATAGAATGAACAACAATGCAAATCTCTTGTCTTACAAAGCGAACTGGAAAAATCATATTAAAGAAATTACCCCAAACTAAATTCAGCTTGTTTTGCTATTAGATCTATGCAAAAGATAGTAAATATCAATACCTTAAAAACAATATACTTTGTATACTTATATTCGGTAATGAGTTTTGGAATAATATTCTGGGAAAATTCCACAGATAGCAACAATTTACTTCTATTACAAAAAGAGTAATTAGAATAATAGTAGGTGCCAAATCTAGGGAATCGTGTAGGACTATTTTAAAAATACTACAAATAATACCCATGGCTTGTCAGTATATCTTTTCATTAATAATCTTCCTCGTATGTAATCGTGAAAACTTTGTAACTAATTCAACAGTTCATAGCATAAATACACGTCAAAAATGACTTTCATACTCCATCGGCAAGTCTATCGTGCTATCAAAAAGGAGTGCGTTATATGGCAGTAAAAATTTTTAAAATGAAACTCAAAACATAAGATTATTTAGGGCCAAATTAAAGAAGTACCTAATTTCTCACGCCTTCTATTCTGTAGGTTATTTCATGACATTCAATAACACTTCATGAAATTGATACTAAAACTTTGTGTTGTACTAGTAGACTATATTGTAAATCTCGTCTATATATTTCATCTAGACTATGACTATAAATTAAGATTTTATAATAGTATTAAGTTTTTTGACTTGTTCCATATTCTAGCTGTGAAGCAATGTATGAATACCATGGAATGTTAATAAATACAATACAATACAATTCTTACTATGCATTTTTTTTAATACTGATTTATTATAAGCCAAATCTCTCTCTTATATTTTCAGTTTCTTTTATTTCTGTTGTTAATGAGTTAGAGATACAACTGCGGTCTAAATTCAGGAGGACTTCCGTCTCCCGTTCCTAAAGAAACGGAAAAACCATTGCAACTGAGATAGGAATGCTGAACTTGTACCATCAACACAGCAGGAATTAAACTGAGATTTACACAAAGTAAAGAATTTATAAACAAACTTGTGGAGAAGAACTGAACAAACATCACAATTTGTGTTGTTGGCCAATAGGATAGATACAAAATTCTATTTCCGTCACTTAATTAGGACTGACTTTTTCCCCCCACCCTCAATCTACACGTTGACTGTTACATTTACTATTGATAATGAGGGGGAAGGAACGTAGCGATACAGTTTAAGAGTAATGTGACGAAACGGACCAATCAGAGCCAGTGACGTCGCCTGGATCAGAGCAAAGGGGGTGCGGATGGGTTGCGAGCAGTAAAAATGTGGTACATAAAAAATCCAAAATGTTCCCTCACGCAGTTCCGCGCATACTATACATCTGTTTATTATTATTATTATTATTATTATTATTATTATTATTATTATTATTATTATTATTATTATTATTATTATTTATAAGGGTACAGTACATCAGTTATTCATAGATTTCAGGTATGTAATAAACGATCTTCGCACAAAATAATGTACGATACACGAGCGGTATGTTTGTTTTCATGTTCTCGGAAATTAAAAAAGCTCAACTACGTTTCGCTTTTTCAATATTTTCCTCGAACATGAAAACGTCAACATACCGCTCTTGTAACGCATATTACTATTACACTCTTACAGGAATATGGTTTTTTTTTTCTTCAAAAAACTTATGCCTAGTATTTTTTAAAATAAATTGCTCAAATCAGGTCTTCAAATGTCCTTTGGAGTGCGAAAAGGGGTGCTCCGATTTTCTATGGGGTGCTTGCGCACCTTTTCGCATCCCCCTAGCGACGTCCCTGATCAGAGCATAGTAAACAATGTCAGGCAACTCGACCATGTGGATTATGACCAATAAGGCCCAGTTGTACCAACACGGAATAAAGTCCTGTTAAAATTAATTCCATGGTTATGCGAGAAATGTGTTTACGAACTTGGAACAATGCATTATTCGGAGGATAACTTCCGAATAAGCTATTCCATGCCTTCAGTAGTTATTAAATTTATATCTAGAGAATAAAATATAAAATGGCAGCAGCATTAGACATGAATCTATGATAGTGATGATGAATTACATATAATGTATTTTTGAGAGTACACATCAGTTATTCATAGATTTCAAAAAGGCATATGACTCGGTTAAGAGGGATGTATTATATGATATTCTTATTGAATTTGGTATTCCCAAGAAACTAGTTCGATTAATTAAAATGTGGTTCAGTGAAACATACAGCAGAGTCCGTATAAGTCAGTTTCTATCTCATGATTTTCCAATTCACTGCGGGCTAAAGCAAGGAGATGCACTATCACCTTTACTTTTTAACTTCGGTCTAGAATATGCCATTAGGAAAGTTCAGGATAACAGGCAGGGTTTGGAATTGAACGGGTTACATCAGATTCTTGTCTATGCGGATGACGTGAATATGTTAGGAGAAAATCCACAAACGATTAGGGAAAACACGGGAATTTTACTTGAAGCAAGTAAAGCGATCGGTTTGGAAGTAAATCCCGAAAAGACAAAGTATATGATCATGTCTCGTGACCAGAATATTGTACGAAATGGAAATATAAAAATTGGAGATTTATCCTTCGAAGAGATGGAAAAATTCAAATATCTTGGAGCAACAGTAACAAATATAAATGATACTCGGGAGGAAATTAAACGCAGAATAAATATGGGAAATGCGTGTTATTATTCGGTTGAGAAGCTTTTATCATCCAGTCTGCTGTCAAAAAATCTGAAAGTTAGAATTTATAAAACAGTTATATTACCGGTTCTTCTGTATGGTTGTGAAACTTGGACTCTCACTTTGAGAGAGGAACATAGCTTAAGGGTGTTTGAGAATAAGGTGCTTAGGAAAATATTTGGGGCTAAGCGGGATGAAGTTACAGGAGAATGGAGAAAGTTACACAACACAGAACTGCACGCATTGTATTCTTCACCTAACATAATTAGGAACTTAAAATCCAGACGTTTGAGAGGGGCAGGGCATGTAGCACGTATGGGCGAATCCAGAAATGCATATAGAGTGTTAGTTGGGAGACCGGAGGGAAAAAGACCTTTAGGGAGACCGAGACGTAGATGGGAAGATAATATTAAAATGGATTTGAGGGAGGTGGGGTGTGATGATAGAGACTGGATTAATCTTGCACGGGATAGGGACCCATGGCGGGCTTATGTGAGGGCGGCAATGAACCTTCGGGTTCCTTAAAAGCCATTTGTAAGTAAATAAGTAAGTAAGTGTTTTTGAGAGTGCGGAAACAAAGAAAATAAGGCACAGATTTTATCTATTAAACGAGTGTAACAATGAAGAATTTCTAGCAAGATTCAGTCTAAAAATGGACACAGCTTAAAGCGTGCTGGGATTGATTAATGATTATTGGAACATATAACACACATGTAAAAATAGTTCACAGTTTCATCATTATAAAGAAATTGTAATTTTTTTAATAAATTAAATTAAATTTAAGCAAATTCATAGCACAATATTATATCAGTATTACGTTTAGCTATAGACTCCCATGCTCTTGTCTTTTGTTTAAAAGTTATGGCATCAGTTTTTGCTTTCAAGCACGTTCTTATAGTCATTCACTATCACAACTAGCTTAAGTGTAATCTTCTATCTAATAATTTTGACTTCTAATTTACTGTATATTGATTTACTCATTTCTTTATAACAAAATCTGTATACATAATAATATGTTCAGAAAATAAATTTCAACAATTACTGGTTTTCTGAATGCACTTTATAAACAAAACACCATCTAAAATATTGCCAACCTCTGTTCCAATTCGGCTAACTATGGAATAGATAACCTTCGAATAAACGAACGTCATACAACACGATACTCCATTTATTCTATAGTTAGGCTATTCCATGAATAGCTATTCCAAGATTTATTCTGCGATCATACAGGGACATCATTTTATTTTTACTAACATTTTTAATATTAACTTGGCTATACCTCTGGATCAACGCCGTTCGATGATACTGGCGTAGAATAAAAACAAATCACTTTACTAGGTATAGGAGGGAAGAAAATTAGTTCTTCATTTACGTAGACTAGGAAATATCACGCTTTAAGTTTCATAATTTTCATTAGGTTTCTGTTTAATCAAAATACAGTACAGTATTAACAATGAGTGTTTTTACTCACGAACTGAGCTGTCCATGCGGACGTGTTCATTATGCAGTGTATATTATACTGTCTACAGCACATTAGCGTACAATATAGAGAATGAAGTTAAATTGAAAAATAATCATAATATGGATATTTAAACACATTTTTAAAATGGTAGCCGTTCATTTCGATACAGGCTTCAGTTCTAATGTTCATATTATCGCACTATAGACTATTGTACCTAATTCCAATTACCAGTTTCGTCCTTCGTACTAGTAACTCATGTTGAAATAATTCTGTACCTACTCTATAAAAGAGTATCTTACGTACTGTAAATTCAATCTTCACTTCTCTCCGATCCGAAAAGATAAAATTACTCAGACATGCTATCTACTGTCCGTCAAAGTGGTTATGTCGTAGGGCCGTAGAAAGGAGGAAATCACGTGACAGTTAATTACTTAACGAGCTCCTTTTATTTAAGGTATTTTAAACAGTTGTATAATATTACGTACACGTCCAATTCCTAACAGAAATTAATGTTTTCAGAAAAGAGCTAAGACAGCCCAGCTATTACAGAGGGGCGAGCAGAAGCAGGTGGGGAAATCGGGATGCGACGTAGGCAAACGGACAGTACCTGTGCGAAAATGATTCAATATTGAAAGCTCTTTCGTCACTGGAAAACGCGACCATATTTTTGGAACGTACTGTTACTATGACCGTAAGGCTACTATGTCTGTATATGCGGTCTTGGATCTGTGTGAAGGAAGGTTGAACTTCATTAGTAGAAGGGGTGGGAGTGAAGTACATTCAAAAACTCAGGTACAATAAAGATTGAAGTAAAAATAAAATGATGTCCCTGTACAACTTGGCCTAAGAGTCTTACCTCATTCGGTAACCCTTACCCCCCCACTCTACTTGTAGCCTACGTGGTGTGAGAACAACATTCCAGTTGTTATATCTAGCTTAAACGCAATGTTTTGGGTCTGAAACCGCCAGACCTATTAATCAGTGTTGTAGTTAAATAATGATATAAACCAGCTCTGTTACGAAGGTCGGCCGTCAAACGAAACAAACGCTTTATTATATACAAATCTTACAGCAAGACGTTGTGTGTGTGATACGAGTTTTCAATGCCGCCAATAATGTAGACAGCCAATTCTTCACCTCTGCTTCCACGTGCAGGCTATTCCATATGAAATCGATCAGTAAAAAACCTCGCATTTTTTTAATACTCTAATTTTTTCCCTATTTATACAAGGTGCTGAGGACAGTGCATTTTTAATATACTATCGAAAGTCAAACGGTTTTCGTATTATTGAGCGACAAATTTAGAGTATTTCATAAAAACAAGCCTCTTTCAGCACTCAGAACTCTGGAACCATTTACTGCAGAACATTGAACGAGAGCTCATTTTGAAGCTGACATTTGGTAGGTTATGTTAAGAAGTAATCCTTATTTTTATTGTACACAGAGAGACAGATAATCTGATTTTACTTGCTTTTAGGCTTTTCGACAATTTGTAAAAATGTAAATATATATTCAGAAAAAAAACCTTGCATTATTAAGATGGATTCGGCATTGTTTGCTTAGTGGCTCGGCAATAAGTTTCGAGGGTATTAAATAAATTATTTTCACACGCCTAGACTTGAACGGCGCAGTACCGCACGCACTGGCCGAGAGCTGAAGATAAACGAGCGTTGGGCGTCATTTTACTCCTGTGTTTATGAAAACTTGTGATAAAGCTAGCCCAGCTATGCGCTACTAGACGAAACATCACGTCTTTGTCTCCTGGCCTTGCTTACCTCGGCTAGCTCCCGCCTCACAGTCAGCTGGTTAGTTCACGCGCGTACTATTTATTTTCTTTATTTGATACTTTCAATACTTTCTTATGAACGGTGCACCAGTAATAAATATGTTTATTTGTATTTTCAATACGGAATCTAAACATATATTTTAAAAATATTTGTTCGTGGTCAAAGGCGTCTTAATGAAGAAAAATCTAAATTTCTCCATTTCCATAAAAAGTAAGAAAAACTGTTTACATGTCAATATAAACTTTAATTTCTCAGCATCAAAATAAACCATGATTTTGATCATTGGGTGAAAGGGTTTCGCAGCTACAACAGTTTAAATTTGCTAATTTTATGAAAATACGATGAATTAAAATATTTTAACTTTAAAAACACTATGAAGTTCTGATGCCTCAAACTTTTCACAAAGCATTGTATCACAGTTCTCTACGTACAAAAAAAGTTTCATTGTATTTAGAAATTGTAAGGTCAATTTTCTCTATATTTCGGTCGATTTGAGATGGAATAGCCCGTGCTCGAAACTCTGAGAGTGTATAGAAGCTGTTTGAGTGTACAGATACGCGGTAATCGTTCATGTCTGAATGAACAAAGTGTAACTCTGAACAGGTTTAAAAATCCAGTAAATCAATCATCATCATCATCATCATCATCATCATCCGCAACGGACGTAGACGTTTTTCAGTATCTCCTGCCGCATTCCAATTTTTAATTGGTTATTTTACGACGCTTTATCAACTGTTACGCTTTTTAGCTTCGGAGTGAAATGAAGGTGACTATTTCGTCTATATGACGTCATTCCATTTTCGACCAATGAAGTGTAATGAAATTTTGAATTCCAACCAATCACAGTCACACTTTGCGATAATTTTTGCAGCTAGATTTATCGCTATCAATTTATCGCATGGTCGTTCTTTTGTTTAGTCGTTGTCGCCAACTGTTTCCCCGTAAATTGATGATCATGAATACATTAAGATGCAACTACACGGTTAAACTTTTCTTTCAACTTTAAAGCAATGAATGGAAGATCGATATTTAATATTAATTAATATATTTACGCAGTGAAGACTACGTTCAAAACGGCGCACCATGTAGACACAAAATCTTCATGCATCTTAATTGAACGTACCTTTTAAACTTGATTCTTTCAATATTCTTCCCAGATTGCACGCATACGCGATTGGAATATTGAACTGTGTAGATGCAGCTTTAGTTCCGTTACACACTACAGCGAGAATGCTTTTGTCGAGCTATAAAAATGCTTTCATGTAGCACTGATTGTACCGGTTGAAATAAGGCACAGCTAACATTGGTCCTGCTCCCACAGGTAACGTACCCTGTAATTTTAGCCTATAAAATTTGTATTTTGTGAATGAAATGAAACAATTAATAGAAAGTCAGACGTTGAAATCTATGTAACATCATTGCATATCAAACCCAAAGACCTTGCATAGTAATAATAATGTCTTTGATCAAACCGCCTTCCGTATGGCGTAATAAAATTCGTGTTTTAATTAGGCCTATCTATACAGAGATGGCTTCACTGTGTAGCAACATGTCTCGCTGTGAATACATAAGCATTGGTATATAGCTGTCCCCACTGTTACTGTTAAATTAAATTATGATTTCAGCAGATAATGAAAATGTATTTATGTTATAATAATAAGAGAAAAGTGCAGTACATGTAATTAACATTGTTAAACCTGTATTTCGCTTTTCGCAATTGGCATTACTGAATAATAACATCGAATTTCTTTATTGCAGTAATCGATATTCATCTACGAGTATTTCAACTTCACAATGTCTGAATAGGTTAAGTATTCGTTAATATACAATTATTAACATTTTGTGATCGAATTTTAGGGATATATTATTTAAATTTTTATTTTATTCACGAAATAGTCCTAATAAATGTCACTCGAGGTGTGAGTAGTAGTAGTAGTAGTAGTAGTAGTAGTAGTAGTAGCAGTAGCAGTAGCAGCAGCAGCAGCAGCAAAGAATCTCTAAAATGATCATTTCCCTAGAAATGATAAATTTATAAATTGTTTAATTGTGAAGACATCTTTCATTTTAGAAGTTGCAAAGAACAGTTCAAAAGGACAATTTTCTATAGTAATCTCAGACCTCGAGTGACATTTATTCGGACTATTTCGTGAATAAAATAACAATGTAGAGATCCCTAAAATTCACTCACAAAATGTTAATAATTATATATTTATGAATACTTAACCTATTCAGACATTGTGAGGTCGAAATAGATGAATATCGATTACTGCAATAATGAAATTGAATGTTATTCAGTAATGCCAATTGAGAAAAGCGAAATACAGGTTTAACAATGTTAATTACATGTACTGCACTTTTCTCTTGTTATTATAACAGAAATACGTTTTCATTATCTGCTGAAATCACAATTTAATTTAAACATTTTATAGCATAATTACAAATAACCTGATTAATACATTAATTAAATGAGCAATTTTATGAAGGAGTGTCATTTCCTTCAGATACAATGGACATGGAATTAAAAGATGAAGATGTAGATGTGGAAGTAGGATTTCGCACTTTATTTAATGCTCATCGATTTACGTGGAAACAGTTGGCGACACTGACTAAACAAAAAACGACCGTGCAAAAAAATTGAAAGTGATAAATCGAGCTGCATAAATTATCGTGATATATGACTGTGATTGGTTAGAATTCAAAATTTCATTACACTTCATTGGCCGAAAATGGAATGACGTCATATAAATGAAATAGTCCTTAAAATAGCATAGTTCATAGATCAAGAATTTAATTGTGAAGACATCTTATTAATCTACAAGTAGCAAAGAACAGCTCAAAATGATAATATCCCTGAAAATTACAATATTCATAAATCAAGAGTTAGTTGTGAAGACATATTTTATTCCTACAAGTAGCAAAGAAAAGCTCAAAGTGATAATTTCCTTGGAAATGGCAAAATTGGTAAATCAAGAGTTTAATTTTGATCACATCAAACTTGTGTCTATGTTGTTGTCATATTTGTCCCCATATTATACACTGTTATCATCATCATCATCATCATTACAATAATAATATGATTGTTACGATTTAATCAGCCAGATGCAAAAGGATACAGCATCTCCAAGCGTTAAGAAGAAAATGTTCATCTAGTTACAAAAGCAAGTGTATCGCGATTTCTTGGTTACTAAGGCAAAAAAAAAATGAAGGCCGATTCAATTTTAAGTATGACAAAACTTTCTCTGATCTTGATATAACAAGACGTGTAAATCCTTGCACATAAGTGACCTTCGGAATTGCACACCACGCCACTTCCTCCGGCCAGGGTGCACCGCGCGTCGGTGTGGTAAACCTCTGAAGCTAAAAGTCGCGAGCGAGCGAACAATTTAGAGAAGGTGTAAGAGTATGACGTCAGACGGTGCCTTGTTCTCTGCAGCCCGCGCCGCCGCTCTCTCCCCTCCCACGACCGACGTTGCAATCGATGGCAGCAACTCTCACTGGATCCTCCTACTTGTAGTTCCGGCGTCCGCCGCTGACAGCGCTGCGAGCAGTCACGGATCTGTTAATTAGTCTGCGGTGCTTCGCCATTTGTTTAGCCGCTGTAAACAATTTCCAACCTCTCAAAAATTTATTTGCGCCGTCTTTGTGGGATTTAGTTTATCGTTGCCCGATTATAAATTCTTTAATCACTGAGTTTCTTTAACTTTGTATGAAAATGCATTTAATATCGAAAGTGGCAGACATGGGGAACATTGCCACCGACTTACTTACTTACTTACATACTGGCTTTTAAGGAACCCGGAGGTTCATTCCCGCCCTCACATAAGCCCGCCATTGGTCCCTATCCTGAGCAAGATTAATCCAGTCTCTATCATCATATCCCACCTCCCTCAAATCCATTTTAATATTATCTTCCCATCTACGTCTCGGCCTCCCCAAAGGTCTTTTTCCCTCCGGTCTCCCAACTACCAATGTATATGCATTTCTGGATTCGCCCATACGTGCTACATGCTCTGCCCATCTCAAACGTCTGGATTTAATGTTCCTAATTATGTCAGGTGAAGAATACAATGCGTGCAGTTCTGTGTTGTGTAACTTTCTCCATTCTCCTGTAACTTCATCCCTCTTAGCCCCAAATATTTTCCTAAGCACCTTATTCTCAAACACCCTTAATCTCTGTTCCTCTCTCAAAGTGAGAGTCCAAGTTTCACAACCATACAGAACAACCGGTAATATAACTGTTTTATAAATTCTAACTTTCAGATTTTTTGACAGCAGACTGGATGGTAAAAGCTTCTCAACCGAATAATAACAGGAATTTCCCATGTTTATTCTGCGTTTAATTTCTTCCCGAGTGTCATATTATTATTATTATTATTATTATTATTATTATTATTATTATTATTATTATTATTATTAATTATTATTCGTTAATTTTCATAATGTATTATCGCCACTTTCATAATTTATTCGTATCCCTGCCGTACAGAAGCCCAGTATGGAAAAAAAAAAAGTCTGTACCTCTTACAGTTAACAGGATAACTGTCACACCTCAAACAAACATTATCTGATACTTTGTTTTATTTTGGAACCATACTGCCTTCGTGGTGTGGTGCCAACATGCTGACGTCCAGATCAGGAGGTCCTCGGTTCGATTCCCGTGTTCAATTCTCGGGGGGATTTTCGTTGAAGAAGAAAATTTTCCTGGGTGTCTAAGAGTCTGAAAATTTGTATGAATGTGAGTGTGATTGCGAATATGTCGGGTTATTAATCATCCAGTTTTAGAAATATAGGCATATAATGTATCAGGATTGAACTCACGTTTCCTCACATAGTTAACAAACTAACGACAGTTGTAAGCTCAGACAGTTAACAATGAATTAAAAAAATCTGTAACTACTGAAACCTTAGCGACTACTACAGTTTATAAAAATCTGAAATACTAAAACCCAGAATTTGTCGGTTAATTCCTTTACATTTCCTGACTGGTAACAGAGACACGTTTGTTCATAGCGTAAGTTCCTTGCCTCCCACTCTTCCAACGACGCATCTGAACATTTTGGCAACTCAGGCCATCACGTGGGGCACACTAACGATGACATTCATCTGCCAAACGGATGAATACTCGGATATGACTAACATGATGGGCCTGTTGACGACAAGGTGGACAGTGGCGCTGCATTCCTCACGTGTATCGAACCTGCGTCATTCTGTATTATAAATGTCGTCGACTTGACACGAATCCAGTTCCAGCTTTCACGTAATTTTCAGTTCCAGAAGTTTCCTTACCCGACGACGTAACAGTCCGATTTCTTTCTAGCGAGATTAGAACGGCAGCTATCTGCAAGCACTTTGGATTTCCTCTCAAATTTCTGACACATAATTTTCCCCTAACTTACTGCACATAAAGAATTAAAGATCTTATATTCTGTCTTTACAAACGCAGTGTGTGGACTGAAATGGACTCTTTATGACATGTACTGTAATATTCCCAAACCAGTGAAAAGCGATCCTCTCCGACTGTGTGTGTTTTTAATACTTCATTGATTTACAGCATGCCCCATTACAATATAGTGTGTATGTGTGTATGTGTATGTATGCATAATACTTGCTTACTTACTTACAAATGGCTTTAAAAGAAACCGAAGTTTCATTGCCGCCCTCACATAAGCCCGCCATCGGTCCCTATCCTGAGCAAGATTAATCCAGTCTCTATCATCATACCCCACCTCCCTCAAATCCATTTTAATATTATCTTCCCATCTACGTCTCGGCCTCCCTAAAGGTCTTTTTCCCTCCGGTCTCCCGACTAACATTCTATATGCATTTCTGGATTCGCCCATACGTGCTACATGCCCTGCCCATCTCAAACGTCTGGATTTAATGTTCCTAATTATGTCAGGCGAAGAATACAATGCGTGCAGTTCTGCGTTGTGTAACTTTCTCCATTCTCCTGTAACTTCATCCCGCTTAGCCCCAAATATTTTCCTAAGCACCTTATTCTCAAACACCCTTAACCTATGTTCCTCTCTCAGAGTGAGAGTCCAAGTTTCACAACCATACAGAAGAACCGGTAATATAACTGTTTTATAAATTCTAACTTTCAGATTTTTGAGTCCTATTCCGAGGCTTATTGTAGGGATTCGTAACAAGCTGTTTTTTACGGTGATGGGTTGTTAGCCCTTCGCCCAACCCCCCAGCTGGAGGACCACCCCTTATCGGCTGTCCACAACTGCTTATTCAATATATTCACAGCTACCTTCCATATCTGGAGGCCGTCTTCTCTATCCGCAACCTGAGGACGCGCCATGCCGTGGTGATAGGGACCACAATACATGGATGTATGTATAGTAATAATAATAATAATGATTTATTTAACCTGGCAGAGTTAAGGTCATACGGCCTTCTCTAACACTCAACCAGGAGTAAAACTGCGTTACAAAAAACACTACAAATTTACAAAGTACACTACAATTTTACACACAAAACTGAATAAGATAATAATAATAATAAAATGTAAACAACAAGTAAGTAGAAATCAGACATAATATATAACATACAGAAAGAAAGAAAAAAGCATAATAAAAATGTGAACAGCATGTCAAAATAAATGAGACATACAAAGTATAAAAATATAAGGCAATTATTGATAATAATAATAATAATAATAATAATAATAATAATAATAATAATAATAGTAATGAAATAGTGCAGTACAAAGTATACAATGAATACAATATTTTTAAGTACACACAATAAGGAAAATTATGATTATATATAGCTCAACTTATCACATTAGAGATATACCATTATCGGAAAATATGAAAACAAAAATATAAAATAAGTTAAATATCACTAGAACATAAAAAAATGTGAATACGTGGAAACATGCAATACAACACTTGTCATAATAGTAAGTTAGTTTGGCAACTCGTCATAAGATAATTTTCTAACTTGGATTTGAAAGATTTCAATGTTCAATGTATGTATTTGTGTGTACGTATGTATTTATGTATGTAGACCAATCTATGTATCCACGTATGTATTTGTGTGTACGTATGTATATATGTACGCCTATCTATGTAGGTCTGTCTATGTATCTATGTATCCTGTACCGTGAGTTTGTTTGTTTGTCTGTGCTTATATGAGTATACAGGGTGCAAGTGAAATAATTCTGCAGAATGAAAACAACGATAGGATACACTTAAATGAATACAAAACCTATGTTACGTTTTGTGATTAAATGCACGGTTAATTATAAAAATAAGTTGGAAGTTTCAGTAGTCTGGCAACATTGCAGCTAACACACTGTTCTCTCTTCTCGTAATACAGATGTAAGAGGTCAACGAACTCAGGTCTATCTCTCTATATGAACTATATTCCGCCTCCGTCTCTGGCTACAACGTTGCAATCTGCTCGCATCGTTCAGTGGCTTGAAATTGGTAGTTTTTAAATTAAATTTACACGAAAACCGTCCACGCTATTGAAATACGCCAGAGGGATAAATGATTCTTTATTAGATTTTCTATCGATATGGACAAAAATCACGAAGTTACTCGCAATAGTTACCGAATAAGAGGATGTTAAACATTTGAAAAAAATTTTTTTCTAAAAAAACTATGGACTTACCACCAATATGATATTACAGTTTTTTGTTACATACAACATGAGCTATTCGCTCTGAACACCTGCAAGGTTATTTCACTTCCTCCCTGTATGTATATATTTTGTTCCCTGACAAGTGATAAGGGCAGAGTTTGGGCAGTGTCAGTATCCATTGGATGGATTTAATTTAAGGGAAGAGGATGGTATTTTTTTTTAACTTTTTTCTATTTGGTGTAAAATATTAATCTTTTGTTTGTAGAGAGCTCATAGCTGTGGCAACTCAACCAAATAAAAATATTTTGAAAAAAAAATTATTGGGGGGGCCCAAATTTGAAAAAAATATATATACCCAATGTAGGATTGTACTAAAACCGATATATCTTAACCCGTTTTTAAAGATAGATTCAAACAGTTTTTTGCAATGTATTTGCAAAAGCATGTTCTACAAACTGTCTGTAAAATAAACAATTAAAATTTAAGCAGATTTCCTATCTTGCAAACAAAATTTTGATATTAGTCCCTACGTTTGTAAAATAAACAATTAAAATTGAATAACAATTTTCAGGAAGTTTAAAAATGATTCAACATCCGATTCATTAAATGTTTGCAAACAAACGGACGTATTTTTAAAATGAAATCAAATTAACAAAATTCAATGCATTTACAGAGAAAAGTTTTTAATAGTCTAAAGAATGTTGTTCTAAATTTACCGGAAACAACAAAATGCATGTATCTTTAAAAATGACGACTTCAGCACAAATTATAAAATTTTTGTCATTGGCAATGTATTTTAAAGAAAAAAATGAAAATTTAATTTACTGGAAACCAATAAAAGTGGGCGAGTGATTTAAAATCCATAACGCAGGAAGTTTAAAAATGACGTCTCAACATCCGATAAGGGCACAAATACCCACAAAATGTTATGCAATGCATTCCACACATATCAAAGGGTGTTTTAAAGAAAAAAATTTTGAAAATTTAATTTACCGGAAACAACAATAAAAGTGGGCGAGTGATTTAAAAATCCATAACGCAGGAAGTTTAAAAATGACGACTCAACATCTGATAAGGGCACAAATACCCATAAAATGTTATGCAATTCATTCCACACATATCAAAGGGTATTTTAAAGAAAAAAATTTGAAAATTTAATTTACCGGAAAACAACAATGAAAGTGGGCGAGTGATTTAAAATCCATAACGTAGGAAGTTTAAAAATGGCGACTCAACATCTGATAAGGGCACAAATACCCATAAAATATTATGCAATTCATTCCATACATATCAAAGGGTATTTTAAAGAAAAAAATTGAAAATTTAATTTACGGAAAAACAATAAAAGTGGGCGAGTGATTTAAAATCCATAACGCAAGAAGTTTAAAAATGACGTCTTACCATCCGATAAGGGCACAAATACCCACAAAATGTTATGCAATGCATTCCACGCATATCACAGAGTGTTTTAAAGAATTTTTTTGAAAATTTACTCATTTTTCACCAAAAAATACCATCCTCTCCCCTTAAGGTAACCAGAAATGGTGTATCTCACTGTCCTCTGAATTGCAATTGTTAGTGTTTCGAACCATGCACCTCGTCTGCAAAGTAGCACAAGTCCGTCCGTGGCAGTCCCTGTCAATACTGAAAACAGACGCTACTCAGACATGTTCCGTATTAGATTCTCTGTAGTGCTTTCTGTGCAAATCCAGCTGCAGCCTGCCTGGCCAGCGCGACTTAAAATTGCACATTTTATTAAGTAGAAGAGAAGCGCAGGTTGGCGACCGGCAACCCCGGCTAATTAAGTTCTGCTGGAAGTGTTATCTGCCAAGTTGGCAAGCCTGCTACTAGCCTCCAAACTGGAATGTCTTGAGACGCTTTCAACTGGCCAATTATCCCACACCACACCCTGAAACTTAAGCTACGTTGTAAAAATGTAGCTATTTCTTATATATTACCAGTTAAGAGACGATGGAATGAGTTTCGAACCAAGGGCTTGAGAGGCAGATCCATTGGAAATGAAAGATTTTACTCTCACTTATAGTTATAACGTAACAGTTGGCAAGTCTTTCTTAATACGACACTCTATGCATATGCTCCAACTTTCATTTTCTGGTGCACAGTATCGTCTTCAAAGCGTTCTGAATGACTTAGTTAATACTTCGGGAGAGATCGCTTGGACATCTGAACACACAAAACTCAAGCTCTGCTAGAGATAAAATCGTATTTGAAAAGCGGATTAGTTAAGAGGTACCTGCAGCTTCACATACATAAATATACTAAAATTGATAATGTATTAAGTGAATGTATTAAAATTAAAATAGGTATTCCGCAAGGAACAGTGCATGGACCGATTTTATTTTTAATATATATTAATGACTTTTAATGATAGACATTAAAGAATATGAATGTGATTTATATTCGTTTTACTTTTTATTGGAAAAACTTGGACTGACGCTTATTATAATGCAAATTGCGGCTTAAAATTAATTAAAAAATGGTTCCATTTAAATTCACTTGTAATTAATAGAGATAAAACAATACCTATCCCATTTTCTTTAAATAATGAAGGTAATAAACGAATTTCATCTATACTACAAATAAAAATGGATAATTCTGATTGTTCTGATATAAATTGCAATTGTTCAGTTATTAATGAAGTTAATGAGGTTAAATACTTAGGTATAATTATTGATAATCATTTAAAATGGAATAATCATATTCATTATATTTGTAATAAATTACGTAAAACATTATATTACTTTGTTATTCTAAGAAACATTTTGTCAATTAACTGTTTACGTGTAATTTATTTAGCATTATTTCAATATATATTTATGTATGGTATTATAGGTTGGGGTGGAACTTATAAATCCAAACTTTATCCGTTAATTTTACTAGAGAAAAAAGTATTACAAATTTGTTTAAAAAAGCAGAAAGATTACCCAACTGAATTGTTGTTTAAACATTTCAAAGTTTTCAATATTAATCAAATGTATTATTTTATTTTATTAAAATATTTTCCTAGAAATCTTAATAAATTTGAAAGGTATATACATAAATATAGAACTAAAAATATGAATTCTCTGCGTTTGTCCGAACCAAAATGTAAAACCAATGCAGCTTTTCATCATAGCATGAGTCGAGGTCCCAGATTATTAAACAAATTTTATTCCAATATTATTTCAACCACGAATCCTCTCCAAATTAATAAAAGAAATAAAAAAAATATGTATTTGGATTTATAGTTTGGGTTTAAACATATTAAACACTATTTAATCTGTATTCACTCTCAATTTTAATTTTATTTTTGTCTGTATTGGAATCCCCTCCTGAGCACGAGTCTTACTCATTCAGGAGTGGGCTAGTTTATCTTTCATTGTGTTTATTAATTTGCATTCATTTCAAACTTACTAGTAATAATAAACATAATATATAAATAAATTGTACAGTGTTACATTTGTTCGGATCAAATTTCTGCACATTTAATGGACAAAACTAGAATTCTTTCAATCATGTATTATCATAATACACTGCTCTCTTAAATTGACTGAGCATATTGGTAATTAAATCATTGGCTCTCCCAAAACACGCTATGAAATGTTTCATATAAAACAATTTTTATCTCGAAAAGGAACCAAAAACGAACAAAATTGTATTAAACTTTCTTGTTTGAAATATCTCAAGGAATAACCTCCTCAAATTAACGACTTAGGTTTCATACTGTATACAGGGTGTTAAAAATGTCTACAACGCTTCAGGAATTATAGACGAGGTAAAAACAAACATCTTTTTTAAGTGACAAAACTTTAGCAGATGCGCCGTTTTGCCGCAAGATGTCCCGAAGGGTAAATTACTTGACTTCCGTCACAACACACACTGGTTAGTTCTGTTTGTATACTGCTGTGCCTGCAGCAAGTTAAAAAGGTCCCTAACACTCTCCGTGGTGGTGATTATTTTGTTTTTCAAAACGACGTCCTAACAGAACTTTTAAAAAATATTTCATTGGACATCAGAGAACGAATATGTTTCAGCATGACGGTTCCCCTCCACACTTTGTTCGTCGTATCAGGAACCACCTAAATGCTACATTTCCAGATCGTTGGATTGGCAGGGGTGGGCCGGTACCGTGGCCACCTCGATCACCGGACTTAACCCACCGATTTCTTTTTGTGGGGCTACATGAAAGGTCTTGTGTATGAGACACCGATCGATACGACAGAAGACTTAGTTGCTCGCGTTGTTGAAGCTGCACATGTTATTCCAGACAATGTTGGCCTTTTTGAGCGTTGCAGACACTCCATAGTATGAAGGTACTAGTTGTGCAATGCCTTCAATGGACGGCAGTTTGAACACCACCCCTAAAACGACAATTGGTCTCTTTCCTTATGGATTACACTAACACTTACATACACAATAAACGGCGCATCTGTCAAAGTTTTGTTACTTACAAAATATGTTTGTTTTTACCTCCTTCATCATCCCTGAAACGTTGTAAACGCTATTTTAAACACCCTGTATATTTCACATTAACTTCCTGCAATACTGTCCCTCATTTCCTGGAACATTTGATTAAGTGTTTAAATCATATTTTGAGAATTTTTGTTGTCTTCGTTGAAGATAGAAATAGTCTCAACCGTCTGTCTGAGGGAGTGAGGGAGTGAGTGAGTGAGTGAGTGAACATTTAAAAGGTACGTGAAAACTAGTCCTTGCAAGGGAATTTGAGGAGGAGGAAAATTGAATATGTGATGTCCAAGTCTGTTGAACATTAAATCCAGGCATTTGAGATGGGCAGAGCATGTAGCACGTATAGGCGAATCCAGAAATGCATTTAGAGTGTTAGTCGGGAGGCCGGAGAGAAAAAGACCTTTGGGGAAGCCGAGACGTAGATGGGAGAATAATATTAAAATGGATTTGAGGGGGTTGGATATGATGGTAGAGACTGGATTAATCTTGCTCAGGATAGGGACCGAAGGCGGGCTTATGTGAGGGCGGCAATGAACCTCCGGGTTCTTTAAAAGCCATAAGTAAGTAAGTAAAATATATCGGAAAGTAATGAAAGCTCTGTTACTTTAATCGGTCGAATTTGTCTACGTTCTCTTTTACGTCATACACTGTCTCTGTTGTTGTTAGCTAAGATGTGATTATTGTTTCTTTTAAGGCTGGTTCACAATAAACCGGGAATGGAAACGACAACGAGAACGAGAACGGAAATAATGTTAAAGTATGAATGTATGTATGTATTTATTTACACTGGAAGTGGGCAAGCACCCGGTGGCAGTGGTATACACAATAAAATAATTAATATTAATTAACTATTGTGAATGCCCACATTTAAATACATTTATTTTAACATTGTTTCCGTTCTCGTTCTCGTTGTTTCCGTTCCCGGTTTATTGTGAACCAGCCTTTACTGTTGGTTCCACCTCCCTTCCCGATATAGTATTAATCCCCTCTGAATTCAACAGTGGAAAGGTCCATACCTGTGGAGTAAAGGCCAGTTCACAATAAAACGGAAACTGAAACGACAACGAGAACGTGAACGGAATTAATGTTAAAATAAGTGTATTTAGATGTGAGCGTTCACAATATTTAATTCTGAATGCTCACGTTGAAATACATTTATTTTAACAATATTTTCGTTCTCGTACTCGTTCTTTTCCGTTTCCGGTTTATTGTGAACCAGCCTTAACGGTCAGCGCGTCTGGCTGCGAACCCAGGTGGCCCGGGTTCGAATCCCGGTCGGGGCAAGTTACCTGGTTGAGGTTTTTTTCCGGGGTTTTCCCTCAACCCAATACGAGCAAATGCTGGGTAACTTTTAGTGCTGGACCCCAGACTCATTTCACCGGCATTATCACCTTCATATCATTCAGACGCTAAATAACCTAGATGTTGATACAGCGTCGTAAAATAACCCATTAAAAAACAGTGGAAAGGTCTGAATTCAACAGTGAGTGGGAATGAAAGCAAAACAGAATTGCTCTAGGAAAACCCGACGCAGTAACAATTGCCAGGAGCTCTGTTAGGGAACGAAGCCCGTCCCCCGCTCCAGCTGGTCGTTCACGCCCGCCCCCTGGCCACGCCCCCCGCGTCGTCCTTGCCCTTAGGTATAAATAATGTATCCAAGACGCCGGCCGTCTAAATGCAGGCTCGACGCCGCTTCCAACTTTAGGCTCCAAGTGTACTACTCCTCTGAATAGCTTCCCGCTCTCCGATGACGTCAAGATGTCACTCGTCGGTTCCCGTGATTTGAAGTGTCGGGCGCCAGATGGCGGATACAGCACGCATGGGCGTGACGTCACAGTACTTTCGCTGTTCCGCGTCTGCCGCTTCCATCAGCCAAGTGACCATAAGTACAGCCGCCACGTCTGTGAACCTGCTTCCAGTGCACTCTTGAATTAGGTACATCAGGTGCATTGCGTCGCTGTAAATGCGTATTTCGAAGTACACGTCTTCTCGTAACCTCTACAAATTCCTCAGCCTAGTCTCCATCTGTGTACAGACATCGTCTAAACTCGCATATTCACTTCCAGTAACCTATGCCAATTTATCTAACCTAATAATAAATCTGTAGCCGAAATTTTTCTGGTAATTTTCGATTTTCCAAAAATAATTGGTCCTAACATATACAGGGACATCACTTTATTTTTACTTGCATTTTTATTGTACCTTCGTTTCTGAATGTACTTGACTCCCACCCCTTTCACTAATGTCCTTGCTAACGTCAGCCACACAAACTTAACGGCCGCTGTTGCTAGCAGTGAAATAAACAGTACAGAGTACAGTGTGTTTCAGAAATATGTTGCATTTTCTATAGAAGAAAGAGCTTACATTATTGAAGTTTATTTTCACACAGGTATGGTGTGTAGCATAACTGAATTTATCTGTGTGGACTGAGCACAAGTGAAGATTAGAGTTACCCTATAATATGGTGCGGTACTTAACAGCATTATTTAAACAAGAGTTTCGTTTTACTGTTTGTAGGTATGAAGGACGATGATGGAAACTGGAATTACAATATAACCGAAGGTGAACAGTTTTTTTTTCCTGATTATATCATTACGGAATATTTTCGTAGAAATGTCATTAATCTGGTAGATAAATTTAGAACAACAGAGTGTACAAAAAGGAAGAAAGATGACAGAAGATGCTGTAGAAGATGCTAGAGAAAGGATGCAGCGAGGTCGTAATAAGTCGGTCAAGAAGTTAGCTGTTGAAATTGGGTCTTCTTACGGAAGTTCTCACAAAATTCTCAGGAATAAATTAGGTTAGTAATATGCTGAATAAAGTAGACATTACATGATGTATATAACCGCCTGAAGACTTGAGTTTGTGGAAAAAAAAATTGTTACTACTCTACTGTTTTTGATAAAATACCGTAAAAGTAATGATGAAACTGAAAATCGTAATAGGCCACTGTATTTCCCTGTAACATAAATGGATACACTACTTTTCTCTCCTCCTATAGCTAGTAAAATGATTTCTTTACATATTGCACTAGTAAGACCTAACTCCTGTATTGGAAAGGGGTAAGAGTGTTTCCGAGTATAGCCAGGTTAATGTTAAAATTGTTGGTAAAAATAAAGTGATGTCCCTGTATAATTAACCACCCTGAAACCGAAAATCGCTTTTTTGAAATGTTTGTTTGTATGTCTGTCTGTATGTTTGTTACCTTTTCACGCGATAATGCCTGAACCGATTTATATGTAAATTGGAACATAAATTAACTTCGTTATAAATTACATTTTAGGCTATACGGCATTCAAAATACTTTATTTGAAAGGGGGGTTATAAGGGGGCATGAATTAACTAAATCGAAATATCTCGCCTATTATTGATTTTTGTAAAAAATATTTAACAAAAGTTTCTTTAAAAATGATTTCCGATACGTTTTACTCCTTGCAAAATGTTGACAGGACTGATATTTAATGAGATAAATGAGTTTTAAAATTAAAATCACTGCCATCTAAGGCCGTGTAATGAATTAAAAAACAAAAGACTTCGTCTATAAGGGGCCTTGACAGCAACAATCGAAAGCTATGAAAGATAGCCTACAGATAATGTTTCTGTGTTTATATGAAGTAATATTGGATGCTAAATTAACGATTTGTATAATTAATTATTATTTCACCATTGGAAAGTGTAGTTTCTCTAGATGGACATAATGCTATAATGTTATTACAGTAACTTCTGAGTGAATCGAGGACAGGTAAGATTAAAATAGCTTCTTATGCACAGAAAACTTGATAGGCTATTTTGTACATTCATTAAACTATGGTTGCATGTAATAACAATTAAGAAACATGTTAAAGGAATTGTCATTGCACCAAATGAGTGTCTCTGGACCAAAATGATCGCATTTTAATTATTTAAATACCAATTTAAATTAAGTAACATATTAAATGATTTATCCTTCTATCAAACACGAATGTTCCCTGGATCAAACGTCCTATTTTAATTATGTAATTACTTTATATTTATTTCTAACGGGTGCAGCGGAGCGCACGGGTACGGCTAGTGATATAATAAATTATATTAAGATGATCTTTTTTCCTTTCATTTGTCAAAACAGCATTTAACGACTTTTTAAAATTTATTTATCATTACTATTATTATTATTATTACTATTATTATTATTAGTATTATTATCATCAGCTGCTTGTCTATGCGGATGACGTGAATATGTTAGGAGAAAATCCACAAACGATTAGGGAAAACACGGGAATTTTACTTGAAGCAAGTAAAGAGATAGGTTTGGAAGTAAATCCCGAAATGACAAAGTATATGATTATGTCTCGTGACCAGAATATTGTACGAAATGGAAATATAAAATTGGAAATTTATCTTTTGAAAAGGTGGAGAAGTTCAAATACTTATGAGCAACAGTAAACAAATATAAATGACACTCGGGAGGAAATTAAACGCAGAATAAATATTGGAAATGCCTGTTATTATTCTGTTGAGTAACTTCTATCATCCAGTCTGCTGTCAAAAATCTGAAAGTTAGAAGTTATAAAACAGTTATATTACCGGTTGTTCTGTATGGTTGTGAAACTTGGACTCTCACTTTAAGAGAGGAACCTAGGTTAAGGGTGTTTGAGAATAAGGTTCTTAGGAAAATATTTGGAGCTAAGAGGGATGAAGTTACAGGAGAATGGAGAAAGTTACACAACACAGAACTGCACGCATTGTATTCTTCACCTGACATAATTAGGAACATTAAATCCAGACGTTTGAGATGGGCAGGGCATGTAGCATGTATGGGCGAATCCAGAAATGCATATAGAGTGTTAGTTGGGAGGCCGGAGGGAAAAAGACTTTGGGGAGGCCGAGACGTAGATGGGAGGATAATATTAAAATGGATTTGAGGGAGGTGGGATATGATGATAGAGACTGGATTAATCTTGCTCAGGATTGGGACCGATGGCGGGCTTATGTGAGGGCGGCAATGAACCTTCGGGTTCCTTAAAAGCCAGTAAGTAAGTAAGTAAGTAAGTAAATACTGTATGTTTAGGTGTTTTCTTCTTATCCGTGAGGTCGGCACCTTTAAAGTTTAGTGTCATTTGAGTGGTCACCACACACGCAGTGAGGCGGCGTCCTTGTGACGTCACGCGATGTAATGATCAGCCGTCCACTCCTTCGCTCGCCGCAAAGTGCCGCCGGATGCCGCAACACAGCGAGGCCTGCCTGCCAGCTTCCTCTTATCATTCTCAGACCTGGGTGCCGCAGTTTTAAAACTTAAGGAACTTCGGTACGACGTACTCCAACCTTGGTAGAGTTGTAACATTGATTTTGCTAGGAAGCTACGAAGAGGACAGATATTAGATTTTGACTTAGCTCGAAAGTGTAGTGCTTTCTCTATGTTTGATATGATTGTACGTAAAAAATCTATATATATATATAATTTGAACTGGTAATGGAAATTACGGGAAAACGGCTGAACGGATTTTAATGAGTGACCCCTTATTTTCATGCCTGGCATCCAAAGTTTTTCGGAAAAATAGTAGTTTTCAGTGAAATGTCAATTTTCCTACATAATTTTCCTATTTTCCAAAATCCATCTGTTGTCAGTTTTGAGAACTAATTTTATTGAGTCACGGCCGACTTGATTGAATTTCAGAACAAAACACACACTACAATAAACAATAGGCTATTACACGAAGGCCATGACCTGCAGGATTGCCGACATGTTTAGAGCTCAATTCATTTTGTTATTAAAAACTGATTCTGCAGTGTATAATTTTCTGAGTACAGCTGTGTATTGGATATTCAAATCTACGAAACTTGAGGTGGTTTGATGACATTATTACCATTAGAAATTAAATATTATTATAGTTAATATCATGATGCATCTATTTTTCATTAATTGTACACAATATTGATGCTATATTGATGACATGAAAGTGAAACGTTTTGAGGTTATGTAAGTAAATGTAGAAAATATCTAATTAGATCTTCATTTCTATAATTTACTGAGTGACTGCTATATATAACTACAAAACTTAAGATAAGATAATAATATTGTTATTAAAAATCAAATATTTTTATACTTATTAACCCAGGTGGGGTTGAGTCGTTTTCATATACTTAATGGCGGTGTAGTGTAGATATTGATATATGTCATTGTCTTCAGTATTGGCTCGAGAGAATGCAAAAATTACAGTTCCTAGGAAAGATAAAAAGGTATTACTTACTGATAAAATAAGAGGCCTAGAAAATTTTGTAGTCTCCAGATCATTTCAGCAAGAACTCTTAGTAGGATAAAATGATTTTATACTCTACATTTCAAGTTCTACATGCAGCAGCTATACGGAAATGCTATTGTTCGAAAGCTTAGCAAACCTGACATTTTTTTTAACTTTTGCCTACAATCCACAATGACCTGAAATAGCTATTGCTATCGTCCTGACATTGATACTTGCGTTTTCGTGTTGAAACTCAAAAACTGAAGTTGGATAGGTTCAAGAAAAAGTATTTGGCCTAAAAATATCCACTCAGAGGGAGTATGTTTCATTATTATGGAAGCAAATAACTATCAAAAAGGCAAGTATTCTTCATTGAAAATAAATCTGAAAAATTTTTATTTGAACGTCTAACGAACTTAGTTTGCAGCAGCATTTGCTGCACAAGCCACTAGTAGTTTTTAATTTCAGCGTTGTTTTAAACGTAAATCTCTACATGTTGTTACGAGAGTTATGAAGAAGAGCAGTAATAGATCCGATTTTAGAGTACAGGGCTATTCTGGAATCCTTGAGATTAAATAAAATGCAAATGATAAAACGCCCTAAATAAGGGTTCGAATATATCGGCCTAATAATCAATTCATAAAGAATAATCATTAAAAACAATTGTGTGACAATTTGAAAGGAAAAAGAAAGTGATACGAAAACATAGGAAATCATTTACAATAAAAGTTTGTTGGGTACAAATGACTACTAATTATAGCTAAGGATGATTTTAACACATGAGATCCTATGGCATCAATCGTTGCATCATAAATTTTAAATTGTTTAAGTTGATTTAAAGTTTCTCGTGGGATCGTGCCACTGGCACCGAACATGACATTCAGCCATGGATAAATATATAATAGGATGCGAAACTTACTGAGTTTCTCGTAACACATACTAGAGGCGCTGTTGTAGAAATTGATCTTGCTGCCATCTGTTTGTGGGAGGAGCGTTATTATATCTAGCAGCGCACCAAGTCGCGAAAAGAGTAATTACTCCATGCATTTAGCAGCGCACCTGGTGACGAAAATGTTAAACTGTGCAGAAAGTATTCCCTCCCACCCTCATCGATATTCAAAACTAACCCAATTTAAAATAAAACATTTACATTTTTATTCCTCACAGCAGCTTCTACTGAAAATTCTTACCGGTGCCAACAGGAAGATAAAAGAGACGATCTATTTTACACTACTCAATTAAAATATAACCAGAGGCAGAAAATAAAGCAAAAGGTTAGATAATTGGGATTGTATTCTTTGGGTATTTATTGTACAGCGCAATGGAAAAGTCTGGAAGAACTACTTAGATAGTTCAATTTATTATATTACTATTACTTTACAATACATTCAACAACACTATTTTTACAACGTCCATAAACATCACTGTTTAACATACACTGCTTATACACAACGTAGTATCACTTTATGTTCACTTATTAGCAAGTTTTAGTCCGCCATCTCTTCTCTTCTCTTCTCCTCGACTCTCCCGTGCAGCATCTCGAACGGATAAATAGAGAACTCTGGGAAATGTACCCAACACGTAGTTCTAATGTTCACCACCTACGACGTTGGGCGCTGATCACCTTATTTCAGACTCCCAAATCCAGATGTTGCTGACCGCAGTTTCGCATCCTATTATATATTTATCCATGATTCAGCGTTAGAATTATTGAATTAAATTAAAATATACAGTAAAACCCCGATTATCCGTCATTCTATTACCGGATTGGCGGATTATCCGACTCTGGCTTCTTTTACTTTTAGGTTAGATTACTTTTACTACAGAAATACATGAAGTACTGTACATTATATCAGCATGTTTTTTTTTCTAGAGAGGATTATTGCAAGACTTTACTTTTACACAGTATCGTCTGCTGTTCGATTGTTGTAATGACAGAGTGATTTATATAGAACTGACACATTTCTTTCATTAATTGTTTCAAAACGAATTTCAGACAACTTATTATACCTAAAATGTAGAGGAATTTTGGGAGATTATTTATCTCTATAGCAAATGTTGTCCGGCGTTGACAAATCCGGAGATCTCGCAGGTTCCTGGATATTATTCAGTCGTCACATAACCGGATACATATGCTTCATCTGTGAATCATGTGATGGACAATATGGCAGGATTTTTGAACGTCTGAAACCAACGACAATAATTCAATCTTTTATCCTTATCTGGTTCCTGTAGCTGATGAACAACCATAACCCTATATGGCTTTAGGCCTGACTTTTCGCAGCTCTATGACACATTGAGTAGATGTACCCTGCGACAAACGTCTTAATGATTTTTTGGGTGACTGCTCCAGTCGTGCTCTTACGTCAACAACAACCCTGGGAAGCCTAGATGAACGATGCTTGCCCTTTTCACTCACCAGAGATCCAGTTGTTTCCAATTTGTTTACCAGTCCCAGTATTGTGTTTCTTTTTGGAGGATTATCCAAATTCTCTCTGGTATGCCCTTTGAGTAGCTGTAATTGATGGAGCAGTCACCCAAAAAATCATTAAGACGTTTGTCGCAGGAGACAGGGTTACTCAATTGTCAGAGAGCGTAAAGCCATATAGGGTTACGGTTGTTCATCAGCTACAGAAACCAGATAAGAATAAAAGATTGAATTATTGTCGTTGGTTTCAGACGTTCATTGTGCAAAATTATTGTCCATCACATGGTTCACAGATGAAGCATTTTTTATCCGGTTATGATGACGACCGAATAATTTCCAGGAACCTGCGGCCACCGAGATCTCCGGATTTGACAACGCCGGACAACATATGCTATAGAGATAAATAATCTCCCAAAATTCCTTATATTTTAGGTATAATAAGTTGTCGCTAGCACAATTCGTTTTGAAACAATTAATGAAAGAAATGTGTCATATATATAAATCATCTGTATAACTGATATATAAAATATCTAAGTGCAAATTGCCGCTGTATTGAAGGAAATATCTTGGTAGATAGAAGAATAAGTATGCGTGTATTCTAATACAACAAACAGTGGGTTCATTATAGCCCCAGCCATTACAGTTGAAGTGAAAGTAATCAACCTGATTCGCTGAATCAAGAGAAGAGAAATATTTCTGAAATAACTATAGATTACTTCAAAACCAAATTCAGGGACATCATTTTATTTTTACTAACATTTTTAATATTAACTTGCCTATACCTCTGGATCAACGCCGTTTGCTACCCCCTTCCACGACTGGAGTTCGATGATACTGGCGTAATATACAAACAAATCACTTTACTAGGTATAGGAGGGAGGAAAAGTAGTTCATCAATTTACGTAAACTAGGAAATATTGCGCTTTTGAGTTTGATTATTTTCATTAGGTTTTTGTTTAATCAAAATACAGTACAGTATTAACAATGAGTGTTTTTACTCACGAACTGAGCTGTCCATGCGGACGTATTCATTATGCAGTGTATATTATACTGTCTACAGCACATTAGCGTACAATATAGAGAATGAAGTTAAATTGAAAAATAATCATAATATGGATATTTAAACACATTTTTAAAATGATGGCCGTTCATTTCGATACAGCCTTCAGTTCTAATGTGCATATTATCGCACTATAGACTATTGTACCTAATCCCAATTACCAGTTTCGTCCTTGGTACTAGTAACTCATGTTGAAATAATTCTGTACCTACTCTATAAAAGAGTACCTTACGTACTGTAAATTCAATCTTCACTTCTGCCCGATCCGAAAAGACAAAATTACTCAGACATGCTATCTACTGTCCGTCCAAGTGGTTATGTCGTAGGGTCGTAAAAGGAGGAAATCACGTGACAGTTAATTACTTAATCGAGGCCCTTTTATTTAAGTTATTTTAAACAGTTTTATAATATAACGTAGACGTCCAATTCCTAACAGAAATTAATGTTCTCAGAAAAGAGTTAAGACAGCCCAGCCACTAGCTGGCGAATAAAAAGCTGGTGGGGGAAACCGGAATACGACGTAGGCAAATGGAGGACAGTACCTGTGCGAAAATGATTCAATATTGAAAGCTCTTTCGACACTGGAAAACGCGAACATATTTTTGGAACGTACTGTTTACTATGATCGTAAGGCTACTATGACTGTATATGCGGTGTTGGATCTGTGTGGAGGACGGTTGAACTTCATTAGTAGAAGGGGTGGGAGTGAAGTACATTAAAAACTCAGGTACAATAAAAATTGAAGTAAAATAAAATGATGTCCCTGTACAAATTTCAACACATAGAAATGATAGGTCTACTCATTGGAGCTCGTGGTGATATTCCGAAGATTTTTGAAGATTTCAGGGAAAGATCAGCTTCACCGTGTTGTATTTTGTTGTAGTCTGCCTAAGGCCCGTAACACACTTGAAGAGTTTTCGCTAGCGAGAAATGTGTTGCGAGAAAGAGGCGAAGAGCCTTCCTCCACACACTTGGCGAGTTCTCGCTATCACAGATCACACCTCGCTATGATCAGCTATGCACTGCCTTCATGCAGAAAGCATTTTTCTGGTTATAGTAATCACTCGTTGGGGGAAATATTATAGGTTATGTATTTACGTATATTGTCGTACTTAAATATATAACCTGTAAGTATATTGTCGTACTTTACAAATTACGTACGAACGCTATGTTGAATCTGAGTATTCAGATGACGAGGAAATGGAGTTACATGAACATATTTTGTTAATGAAAAGAAAAAGTAGACCTAAAATTAAAGCCAGAAATATCTGAAAATCACATTGTATCTCACGAAAATAAGGGCGAGTTTTGGACACTGGTTTCGATTTGAATGATGATACGTTTAGGCGTTATTTCAGGTTGAATGGACCTCAGTTTTTTGCCATTCATGATATGATCGAGGATTCTTTGCTATGTTCTGATTAAAATTATGTAAACTGTCAATCCTATAGATACATTATTTCAAATGTTTAATTAATACTATTAAATCATCAAAATAAAATATAGCCCTTTTTATTTTCAGATAATCTGATATTTGTCTCCAGATTTCTTCTTTAAGTTTCGTGTTTTTATAGTTTTCATCCCGTGTGTCATATAAATAGGCCTACGGGTGACATCGTACAAGTTCGATTATCAGTCATCTTTCCTCATTTTCAAATAAAAACAATACAATTCATCGCCACCTGTGGTATCTTTTTCTACATTCAATCGTCATAAAGAGTATAAATGTCAAACATCTTTGATAAATGTGTCAAGAAAATTCGCTGAGCTACCGATCCCAGCGAGAAACTCGCGCGAGGTTTTTGCCTCGAACGAGAATCTCTTCCAGTGTGTGGACGTGCATTTGAATCCATGTTATCAATTTTTTAATTTTCTCGGAACACATTTCTCGCTGGCGAAAACTCTTCAAGTGTGTTACGGGCCTAACTTAAACTGCAGTAACTGCTCGCGGCTCACGTTTTGCACACCGCCGCCGCTGACTTCTTCCCCTACTTATCTTTAAGCCATTTATTTATCTTTGCTTGTTGTGGTAATGGATGTCACTCAGCGCATTTCCTCCTGGCGCAGTCAGACAGCAGTTCTGCGCCCAGGCGGGATGTCCTCTCTCCTTGAGAGTGCCAGGGATTCCATCGCGAATTATTTCAAGAGAATCTCTCTGAGCAGCGATGAGATAGCCCGGCCCTACGTCAGGATGAGGGACCTGAACCCGGAGGCAGGGACGTCACAGTAAGTCACACATGATTCTCAGTTGTGTCACCAGCTGCACGCCAATTTAGCTTTCATTGCCATTCGTATGACAGAACTATACAGGGTGAGTCATAAGTAGACCTACACTGAAAAACTTCGGATATGTATTAGCGCGGAAATTCTAGTTGAAGCAAGTAAAGCGATAGGGTTGGAAGTAAATCCCGAAAAGACAAAGTATATGATTACGTCTCGTGACGAGAATATTGTACGAAATGGAAATGTAAAAATTGGAAATTTATCTTTTGAAGAGGTGGAGAAGTTCAAATATCTTGGAGCAAGAGTAACAAATATAAATGATACTCGGGAGGAAATTAAACGAATAATAAATATTGGAAATGCCTGTTATTATTCGGTTGAGAAGCTCTTATCATCCAGTCTGCTGTCAAAAAATCTGAAAGTTAGAATTTATAAAACAGTTATATTACCGGTTGTTCTTTATGGTTGTGAAACTTGGACTCTCACTTTGAGAGAGGAACATAGGTTAAGGGTGTTTGAGAATAAGGTTCTTAGAAAAATATTTGGGGCTATGAGGGATGAAGTTACAGGAGAATGGAGAAAGTTACACAACACAGAACAGCACGCATTGTATTCTTCACCTGACATAATTAGGAACATTAAATCCAGACGTTTGAGATGGGCAGGGCATGTAGCACGTATGGGCGAATCCAGAAATGCATATAGATTGTTAGTTGGGAGGCCGGAGGGAAAAAGACCTTTGGGGAGGCCGAGACGTAGATGGGAAGATAATATTAAAATGGATTTGAGGGAGGTGGGATATGATGATAGAGACTGGATTAACAGATGGACCAATGGCGGGCTTATGTGAGGGCGGCAATGAACCACCGGGTTCCTTAAAAGCCAGTAAGTAAGTATGTATTAGCGATGGATTTTGGTGGGAATGGGAAAGGATGAATGGCTTCCGGTATTACACCAAGAAAGAGAGGACAGGAGTTGGAGTAGTAAGGTGACGTCACAGCGTAACTGAGTCTCTAAAGTAGTGGTGACTAAAGCGGGTGTCGTGATTACATTGTACTGAAGGCAAGCAGTGGCGGTATCATGTCGCTCTACAAATTCTGTCTCTACAAGCAGTAAGAGGTGGTTTCGTAAAGAATGAGAAGGAGAACTTTTTTGTTGTTCTGTCGGACAAAATGTAATATGTTTACTTTGCTCAACGGTTCAAAAAAGCCTGCCCGGATGGTTCAAGCGGTAGGGCCACAGCATGTCCCTATCGCTTGGTCCGAAGGGTTGTGGGTTCGGGTCCCGCCTTGGGCATGGGTGTTGTGTTTCTATTAGTGTAAGTAAAAGAAAGGAAACAAATGTAAAACGGAAACAGAAAACAAAATAGGTAACTTTGGTAAATGGTTGGCCGATCTAAATTTAAAAAAATTAGAGTTATAGAAACATTAATTGCCACGCTGAATAATGTATTATTATTATTATTATTATTATTATTATTATTATTATTATTACTATTATTATTATTATTATTATTATTATTATTATTATTATTATTATTATTATTATTATTATTATTATTATAGATCACTAAGTATGTGTTTCTATAATTCTTCTGTACGTGCATGAATATTGATATTTTTAGATCTTCTCCCTACAAGGATAAAATTATTAGATTTTATCTCAATTTTAATCATCTTAATCTTTAGATGAAAGTAACTGTTTATTAGTTATTCATTTAATAATAATATTGTAGAAAAACTGATTCAATATTATGTGCCAACGAACTGTTAAACGCCAGGAATTGACATGTCTTAAATCATAGCCAGGAAGAGAAAGATGAGATAAATAAATGTAAGGAAGTCAGCTACCTAATGGGGTTTGAAATATCTCGGCTCTAAAGCCTTTTAATAGAACAGAATTTCTCAAAACAGTAATGATTAAAATAGATTAAATAACTTGTCCATAAGAAGTTTTCAACTTTGGAAAAGTAAGAATTTCTCGTCCAAGTAGGCCTATCGAGAGAAGAATTTTAAAAATTTCTGATTATATTAAAGAGGAAGATTAGAAAAAGAAGCAAGAAAAATCGTATATTATTCACTGGCTCTTGGTGACAGCAGTGACATTACTGATACAGCAAAGTTTGAGATTTGTTATCCGCGAGAACCACCACTGGTTGTAGTTTTCGTGCCAAGTACCTTTCCTCCGTCTCCTTACTTCATAGACTGTCGCATGTAATCACTGCGGCTCGAGCTTTGGTCACCCCTGCTCTAAAGCCTCTGTGTACTTAAGTTCATAGCAGAAAAACGCGGGAAATTTAGTCCTGAAACCGTATTTTAGAGTAATATTTATGAGGAAATGATCAGGAGCAAGATTGTATGAATATTTAAACATATTCATAAAGAGAGATATTAAAGAGAGATATTTTTTTTACTATACTTGAGGTATGCTCGTATTAAGGTTTTCTTAATTGCCGATCTTAATAATAAAACTCTTATACAAACGTTTAACTGTCTTATACTTACACAGTGAATAGTTTGTTTATAAGTCGTGTGTAAATTCTTACTAATAATCACTACATACGTCATGTATAACAGTATAACTGTTACACAGCTACGTCATAGTTTCGTCATTACTTTATTAAGAAAGGTAATTTAATAACTGAGATTCTCTATTGCATCCGATAGTGCGCGCTAGTGTGCCGTGCTAAGTATCGATAGTACAACTGGGCCTGATCGATTATCACGCTATATTTCGGTCAAAGAGTACAGCTGCAACAATATTATTCTAATTATTCTGTGCTCTTTCATTTATTCTTCTGTGGTTACTAGGCAACCAACCATCATCATCATAAAATGACAATCGATACGAACAGCTGTTAGAAGGGCGGCCATTTTTTTTCTATATACAACGCTTAAACAAGGGGTTTCGTGTATATAACTATTGCAAAGCAGTGATTGCCTGGTTATCCCCAAAACAAAACTGCGATCACAACAGATTTTTTTTTTTAATTTCACTTTTTCTTCAATGCAATGGACAGCAAACGTGTGAATCAGCTGATCGCATATCGTGCCCATTTCAGGTTCAGTTCAGTGCCTTAATGATACGTAAGCAGAGTCGAAGTGAAGATGCACCGATACAAGCTGACGTCACTACTACTATTGACAACTGTTTATGTCAGAGGGTGGGGTGTGCGGTAAGAGTCAGTGTGACTATTGTTGCATACTCTTCACAGGGGCAAAAGCATAGCAGGGATTTTGCTGTAGGTCAATAGTAGGGCTAGGATTTTGATGACCTATAAATCATGAAAAAATGTCCTAAAACAATGCATTTATGACCCAAAAAATCCTTAAAAAATGCCCTTAAAAATGCTCTAAAAATTGATCTTACATAATTGGCTTAGTAGGAAAAGAGGTTTTGTACTAAATATTTACACTATAGTCCCGTCGCTCTAATTTCCGGCAGCCAATCACGTTGCAGATCGGCTACATTTAAACGTGTGCGTCTTGTAATTCGCTGATGAAGACGTCATGCATTTCCTAAGGCTCGATAAATACTTAATATAATCGCCCGCCATTTTGGCTCTTTCGTTGGCGTTCGCAGAAAGCACACGAGGACGTTATTTGCCGCTGAATTATTTGCTGAATTACAGTCCGTTTGATTTATTATCATAGGAGCTACGACATGATAATGTTTAACGGTGTGGCGAATAGATTCCTCGTATGGTGGCTCGGCAACGAAAGAACAAAAATGGCGAACGATACTACCTAGACTTTATAGAGCCTTCACTTCCTAAGACGTAAGCAAAGAGGAGGAGTCACGCCAGGAATAACAGCGTCGCGACTATAGGCTAGTAATTAAATTAAATTTGACATAATTTTTTCTAAGTACTACACTTTTATTAATTATTTCACCTGATGTAGTTTCCATGTATGATCGTTTACCTCTGCTTCGGCATATGGACGTGAGGTCAGCAGTCGGCTGGTCGTCTTGGCCCTTCATGGGCTGTAGCGCCATAGATTTACTTTACTTTTAGTTTCCATGTAGTCTACCACAAGGCCACTCTTATCCGGAATTAGCAGGTATAGAAGAGTCTATATTGAAGAGGTGATTGGACTGATCCATTACATGGGGTGTACTACGTTAAAATGGCAATATTTGTGTAGAAATACGATTAAAATACGAATATTATGTAAAATAATGGGTATTTTTTTTAAATTTATTTATTTTATATCGCTTTAACTTAGGAAGTCATATCACGACAATACGTACATAAACAATTCTTACAGTTTACATTAGTTTACTGTATTACAATAATCATTTAGATACATTTGCAAATGTTGATAGCTTTCAGAAATTTAATTAAGTTTGAACTGAATGGTGGATTGTTTAGAACTGTTGATAAGTCTATTGATATATGGAATTGATCTCGATGAAGGTGATATAGTGGACATTCAGAAATTAAATGTCGTACAGAGATCCTAATGTGGCAATTGGTGCATGTTGGAGGAGGAGTTCTGTCTAGAAGATGTGTAATTCTGGTGTGGGCAACTCGCAATCTGGTGATTATTACTTGATCTTGACGTTTAAAATTCTGTAGTGGATATTTCATTCTGCAATGCTGTACTATTTCGTGAAGTTTGCTGGATGATGACTCTGTCCATGATGTTTGCCAATGGTTGTGCAGTTTTCTGGTTATGTATTTAATGGCGTCTGTATGAGGAATAGATGTGAAAAAATGCAATGGAAGTCGTGTAGCATCTTTTGCTGCGGCATCTACAGTTTCATTTCCAGGAATGCCCTGATGAGAAGGGATCCATATTAGAGTTATTTTTCGTCCTTGTTTCATCAAGTCAGTGAGGAGCTGATGGATTTCTTGAATTAGTGCGTTTGTAGAGAATATATCTTGAAGAGCTTGTGAACTGGATTGAGAATCAGTGTGAAGAAGATAAGATTGATCAGTCTCTGTTTCCAGAATATATTCTAAAGCTTTTTTGATGGCGTATAACTCAAATGTGAAGACTGAATAAAGAGATGGCAATGTGTACAACATCGTGTGGTCAGGGTAAACTACAGCACATCCACATCCTTGGTTAGTCTGCGATTCATCTATGTATATGTGACGGTAATTACGGTACTGATCCCATTGTTCTCTGCAAAATTGTTGATACGTGATATTGTTCGTTTCAGTTTTAATATGATATGTTAGATCCAGATTTATTTCAGGTAACATGATTCTCCAAGGTGGATGGGCAGTGTTTTTATTTCTTTGAGAAATGGAAGGGATTGACATATTCATTTCGTTAAAGTACTGTTTCAGTCTAGAAGAAAAGGGTGCTGAATGTATTTGTTGTTTATCATGATAATGGGTATTAATGGACAAAATATGTAAAGAAAATATCAAAGGAAATAAACATTATTTTACATTGATAATGGGGATTTATGGCCAAAATTAAATGAAAATTCCTAAAAAATGACCTAATAAAACAAAAGATGCTCTTATGACTTGAAACAGACAAAAAATGCCCTAACAAATATGTCTTAAAACAGTTAATTTATCACATAACATATAAATACTAAAGTAGCAATGTTTCTGGCTTACTATAAAAAAGATGCAATTTCATCAAAATCCTAATTCTAGCCATTAGAAACCAAATCATGAATTAAAATGCAAAATAATAGCTTGACTATTGGGAGCTCAGGTACACGTGAACTTCCTTCTGAATCTAGAAATGGGGTAATTTCGTATATGTCATTCGCTCAACTTCGGCATATTTTCGTCACTACTGTTTCATGGCATTGAAGGACGTGGTGTAAAAATGTGGCAACTCACATTTAGCCATGAAGTAAGAATACCTACTCTGGTACAGATTTCGACGTGGAGTTACATCTAGTACACTAACGTATGTCTCATTATTGTTCACTTACATTCATCCGTGTTGTTAGCCTACCCGCATGCTTACAGCACGAGGAAAAATTGACAATGATTCCCAACTTAGCTGTTATGGATAAGAAAATAGGAAATGAGTAACTTAGAGATGAGATAATCATCAACTTCTTCTTCCGTTTATTTCACAATACTGTGTAAACATACATAATCTTTACAAGATAAGGAAAATAATATCCGACGTTAACTCATCATTTCCATGCTGGACTTGTACTTAAAAACATCAGAAATGAAATACATACATACATACATACATACATACATACATACATAAAAAAGAATTATTATTATTACTATTATTACTTACTTACTTATTTACTAACTGGCTTTTAAGGAACCCGGAGGTTCATTGCCGTCCTCACATAAGCCCGCCATTGGTCCCTATCCTGAGCAAGATTAATCCAGTCTCTATCATCATATCCCACCTCCCTCTAATCCATTTTAATATTATCCTCCCATCTACCTCTCGGCCTCTCTTTTTCCCTCCGGCCTCCCAACTAACACTCTATATGCATTTCTGGAATCGCCCATACGTGCTACATGCCCTGCCCATCTCAAACGTCTGGATTTAATGTTCCTGATTATGTCAGGTGAAGGATACAATCCGTGCAGTTCTGTGTTGTGTAACTTTCTCCATTCTCCTGTAACTTCATCCCTCTTAGCCCCAATTATTTTCCTAAGCACCTTATTCTCAAACACTCTTAACCTATGTTCCTCTCTCAAAGTGAGAGTCCAAGTTTCACAACCATACAGAACAACCGGTAATATAACTGTTTTATAAATTCTAACTTTCAGATTTTTTGACAACAGACTGGATGATAAAAGCTTCTCAACCGAATAATGACGGGCATTTCCCATAGGCTATTTATTCTGCGTTTAATTTCCTCCCTAGTGTCATTTATATTTGTTACTGTTGGTCCCAGGTATTTGAATTTGTCCACCTCTTCAAAAGATAAATCTCTAATTTTTATATTTCCATATTCTGGTACAATATAATCTAATCACGAGACATCTCTTTAATCAGTAAAATTCCCGTGTTTTCCCTAATTTTGGGATTTTTTAACATATTCACGTCATCCGCAAACAAGCAGCTGATGTAACCCGTTCTTTATTATAAAAGGTAAAAAGGTAAAGGTATCCCCGTCACATGTAAAATTGGGGGGCATGGAGGTAGAGCCCCATGCTTTTTTCAGCACTAGAAATCGTTTCTGGATTTTACCCCCGGGAAAGACACTCAATTTTATAGGAGGCTATTCGGGGCCGTTCAAGTTTAGCAATGAGAAAATTTCCGTCACCACGGGATTGAACCCCGGACCTCCCAGTCCTGCCAGCTGCTCTACCAACTGAGCTACCCGCACCCATTATTATTATTATTATTATTATTATTATTATTATTATTATTATTATTATTATTATTATTATTATTATTATTTCTAGAAATAATTTTACGTCCACATCTGTGGAGCAACGGCTAGCACGTCTGGCCGCGAAACTAGGTTTCCCGGGTTCGATTACGGTCTGAGCAAGTTACCTGGTTGAGGTTTTTTCCGGGGTTTTCCCTCATCCCACTAGTTACTAGGCACTTGGTCAGTAATTGAGACTCGTTCAGACATGGTTTCTTGTAAATAGTTCTCTTAATCTATCACAAAATATCTCAATATCCGGTAATTTCATCACTATAGAATTTTGTTATTCTAGGTTTCATTTGTAATTCAGTAAACACAAAAATATTCTTTGTTCTTAACTTCTATGATAAATTGTCTACATTTCATTAATCAGGTGATCTTGTCGTACTTTAAATTTTATTGTAATTGTAATTGTAAATTTAATATTAATTGTAATTTTATTCTTCATATTATAGTTGTAATCCCCTGGTAGAGGGGCAGAGAAGGCCTGACGGCCTTATCTCTACAAGATTAAATAAATACATACTAAATAAATAAATACCAAATACTAATCCAATATGATCAAATGCTGGGTAACTTTCGGTGCTGGACCCCGGACTCATTTCACCGGCATTATCACCTTCATATCATTCAGATGCTAAATAACCTAAGATGTTGATAAAGAGTCGTAAAATAACCTACGAAAAAATAATAATAATAATTTTACTAACGCATTTAGTGCAGTTTTTTTTATCGGTAGTAACAGTTCATTTTCTACTAAATTAATTACGCCTACCTTGCTACCAAGTAAGAATTTTACAAGTGTCTTAACATGACAACATCTCAGGAGAAAATATATACATTCGCACATCCTTGCCAGTTGCGGAGTTAATAAAAAATCGTATCAATCGTTGAAGTGACAGACGAATGTACGGACAGACAGACAGCTCTGCTGTTGATATCATTGACCTACTTCTTTTTCCGGGAGGGAAGTGGGCCAAGAATGGAGCAGAGAAGGCTTGTGTTGTGGGCATTACAACACGCAAGTGGGATTGCAGCTGCGCCCTTACCGACCGTGCCGGCGCTTCGGTCTGTTGCAGCTCGCATATTGATTGCCCGCGCATCTTTGCGATCAATGATGGCGTCCGCCAGTGCTGCCACAACACGCGCTAACCCAGACCCCAGACGAGGCTGCGACGCCTGGCCGGAGAGACACTGGTTCGATCCTCAAACAATCATGCTGTGAGACACCACTTAACGTCTCACTATACCTACAACATTATATCGTTTAAAATGCATTATTAATCAATAAAGAAACCTGGGTTCGATCTTGACTATGCTGACATATTACTGACTGACCTCTCCAGCGACAACAAAACGAAACTTCAACGTGCTCCTAATTTGTGTGTACGTTTTGTAAGCAATGTTCGTAAATATGATCATATTACCCCATCCCTGGAAACAATAGGTTGGCTTAAACTAGATAAGAAAAGAAATATGCGTTACAAGAGCGGTTTGTTGAAGTTTTCATGTTCGAGGAAAAGTTTGAAAAAGCGAAACGTAGTTGAGCTTTTTTAATTTCCGAGAATTGAAAGAAAACATACCGCTCGTGTATCGTACATTATTTTGTGCGAAGATCATTTATTACATACCTGAAAGAGGAATTTCTTATTAGTTGCAATGAAATCTCCATCTTGGTTTCTGTTCAATGACGGCAAATTTGCAAAACAAAAATATCTATCTTCAACATTGTTGCTTTAAAATGTTTTCTGTGTTTACTATACTCCAGCAGGCCGTGATATACGTCTGTCCTTTTTTCCCCAGTCTATGATGAGTCTGGAATCTTGTTGATTTTTCAGGCTTCCTTAATGTTACTTGCATCACGAATGCAGTAACTTTAGTGGAGTTGTAGACTTTACTTAATTTTTGCAAATATTTAAAAACAATAATTAACAGTGCAATTTAGGTGAAATTGCAGTGGTAAGTTTCCAATTTATAATTATTACTATATTGAACGTCTCTAAAAATAATATGTTAAAAGCCTAAAGCAGTAAAATCAATATGTCACTTAAGCGGTAAGAAGAGGGAAATTGTTATGTGTGTTAGGTTGGGAATATTGAATGTGGAATTTTAGACTCCGCGGATTGGTTTTGTGCGGAAACCAAGCAAATTCGCACGATCTCGCACAAAAGAAATTTACATTCACTTCTCCTTCTCTTCGAAATCTTGAACTCTTCTATTCCTTCGTACCTGTCGTCTCGCTTCACTTACCTTTCTTCCCACTATAATCTCAACACACGCTCTCGTCATGAAACAATACTAACAATACCATCCCGTCGCACCTCCTCATACTCATCCTCTTTCACAATAGCCCTGCCAAGACTCTGGAATTCGCTACCTGCTAGCATCAGGGACTGTCGAAATAAAATTGAATTCAAACGCAAACTTACTAGGCACTTGGTCAGTAATTGATTTCTTGTAAATAGTTTCCTTAATCTATCGCAAAATATTTCAATATCCAGTAATTTAATCGCTATACAATTTTGTTATTCTAGATTTAATTTGTAATTCAGTAAATATAAAATATTCCTTGTTTTTCTATGATAAATTATATAGCTTTAATTAGTCAGGTAATCTTTTCGAACTTTGATTTTATTGTAATTGCAATTGTAAATTTAATATTGTAATTTTATTTGTAATTGTAACAATAAATCTAATTCTAGTTGTAAATTTATTCTTCATATTATAGTTGGAATCTCCTTGTAGAGGGGCAGAGAAGACCTGACGGCCTTATCTCTACCAGGTTAAATCAATAAATAATAATACTAATACTAATATTCTTGGAAGCCTGAACCACATTTGTGCAAAAGTGATGTAAGATAAGTTCGTTTTATCACTTCCTTTCCTCAATGCAGTTTAATTCAACCATTATCCTATTATCATAATATCACCTCGTTTAAAAGGAAGGACTGATCATGAAAGAGACTTTTGTTCGATCCTCTAACGTCCTGGAAATTTCTACAAAACTATTTCTTCAAATCAGTCTAACAAGTCATCAGAGAGTCCTGGATTCGTTCTCTTTACATTTCTGCTGGACAGAGTGCAGCGATAAGTGCTTCTTCAAAGACTTGTACCTTGAATCACTTTTCATATTTTACTTTTCTTTAAATTTCGAAAATGAAATTTTTAAAATGAAAGAAATTCTTACATTCTTTATTCTTTATTACATTCTATTTAAGTTTATTTTATAATATTTGGTCCCGTTGTATTTTTTCCATTCTATGTCAATCTATTTTAATTTATTCCATTCTATTTCATTCTGTTGTAGTTTATTTTATATTTGCTACTGATGTATTATTTCCATTCTATTTCAATCTATTTTAATTTATTCCATTCTATTTCATTCTGTTATAATTTATTTTATAATATTTGGTCCTGGTGTATTTTTCCATTCTATTTGAATCTATTTTAATTTATTCCATTCTATTTCATTGTGTTGTAGTTCATTTTATAATATTTGGTCCAATTGTATTTTTCCATTCTATTTCAATCTATTTTAATTTATTCCACTCTATTTCATTCTGTTGTAGTTCATTTTATAATATTTGGTCCAATTGTATTTTTCCATTCTATTTCAATCTATTTTAATTTATTCCACTCTATTTCATCCTATTGTAGTTTATTTTATAATATTTGATACTGTTGTATTTTTTCCATTCTATTTCAATCTATTTTAATTTATTCTATTCTATTTCATTCTGTTGTAGTTTATTTTATATTTGATACTGATGTATTTTTTCCATTCTATTTCAATCTATTTCAATTTATTCCATTCTATTTCATTCTCTTGTAGTTTATTTCATAATATTTGCTTCTGTTGTATTTTTTTCCATTCTATTTAAATCTATTTTACTTTATTCCATTCTAGTTCATTCTGTTGTAGTTTATTTTATAATATTTGGTACTGATGTATTTTTTCCATTCTATTTCAATCTATTTCAAGTTATTCCATTCTATTTCATTCTGTTGTAGTTTATTTTATAATATTTGGTACTGATGTATTTTTTCCATTCTATTTCAATCTATTTTAAGTTATTCCATTCTATTTCATTATGTTGTAGTTTATTTTATATTTGCTCCTGTTGTATTTTTTCCATTCTATTTCAATCTATTTCAATTTATTTCATTCTATTTCATTCTGTTGTAGTTTATTTCATAATATTTGCTCCTGTTGTATTTTTCCATTCTATTTCAATCTATTTCAATTTATTCCATTCTATTTCATTCTGTTGTAGTTTATTTTATAATATTTGCTCCTGTTGTATTTTTTCCATTCTATTTAAATCTATTTTAATTTATTCCATTCTATTTCATTCTGTTGTAGTTTATTTTATATTTGCTACTGATGTATTTTTTCCATTCTATTTCAATCTATTTCAATTTATTCCATTCTATTTCGTTCTGTTGTAGTTTATTTCATAATATTTGGTACTGATGTATTTTTTCCATTCTATTTCAATCTATTTTAATTTATTCCATTCTATTTCATTCTGTTGTAGTTTATTTTATATTTGCTACTGATGTATTTTTTCCATTCTATTTCAATCTATTTCAATTTATTCCATTCTATTTCGTTCTGTTGTAGTTTATTTCATAATATTTGCTTCTGTTGTATTTTTTCCATTCTATTTCAATCTATTTTAATTTATTCCATTCTATGTCATTCTGTTGTAGTATATTTTATAATATTTGGTCCTGGTGTATTTTTTCCATTCTATTTCAATCTATTTTAATTTATTCCATTCTATTTCATTCTGTTGTAGTTTATTTTGTAATATTTGGTCCAATTGTATTTTTTCCATTCTATTTAAATATATTTTAATTTATTCCATTCCATTTCATTCTGTTGTAGTTTATTTTATAATATTTGGTCCTGTTGTATTTTTCCATTCTATTTCAATCTATTTTAATTTATTCCATTCCATTTTATTCTGTTGTAGTTTATTTTATATTTGGTCCTGATGTATTTTTTCCATTTTATTTAAATCTATTTTACTTTATTCCATTCTATTTCATTCCGTTGTAGTTTATTTTATAATATTTGGTACTGATGTATTTTTTCCATTCTATTTCAGTCTATTTCAATTTATTTCATTCTATTTCATTCTGTTGTAGTTTATTTTATAATATTTGGTACTGATGTATTTTTTCCATTCTATTTCAATCTATTTTACTTTATTCTATTCTATTTCATTCTGTTGTAGTTTATTCCATAATATTTGCTCCTGTTAGAGTTTATAGTATTTCATTCTGCTATACATTGTTACATTCTCTTCTACCTTGAAATATATTTCGCTTTGTTATAGTTTTATTTCATTCTGTATCATCATGTTGCAGTTTTCACTTTCCCTTTCATGTTGTGATCTATTCTGATTCATCCTTTTGTATTTTATTCATCTCCTCTCTATTTTACCACATTACCTGCTCTCATATTGCATAGGATCAGTTTACTTTGTACGTTCCTCTCCCGTTTATTTACTCTTTACCACTGTCTTCATACTATTCTAATCTCCATTATTGCACTTGGATTTTGTTCTACTCTTTTGCATTTAGTTTCTCCTACTTCGTCTGTATTAGAAATTGATTGAAGGAAAGTAGCATAGAATACGTATATGTTGATAACAGATATGTTTGAGGTGGTATTGTGACTGGGTACTTAAGTTTTTATTAGTGTTTTCCTAATATGAGAATTCACATTTACATAGGTTGGATAAAAAGTAATGGCAACACTGCTGTCACGTGACGATGGTGCGTTCGAGAGTTGCCAGCTGTATGGACATGAACAAGGACTGTTAGATGAGTTAGTGCAGCCAGCGGCGACAGTACTCCATCAATCTACTGCAGTGTGTAGAACGTTGACTTTCATAGGGATAGTGCGAGCGCCCTAAGATCATGTTTACAAAACTAGAGCAACGTTCCTGGATCAAAATTGTAATGGCACGAGGTCGTAGTGCACAAGAATGTTTTCAGGGACTGCGTGAAGCATGTGGCGATGCAGCGTTGCCATATCGCACAGTTGCACGATGGGTTAAAGCGTTCCGGGAAGGCCTTGTTGGAAGTGCTGTGAAGGTGATGTCCATTGTGGCGTATGGCATTGATGGGGTAATACTGCACCACGCTGTACCTCCAAGGCAGACGGCAAACGCGGACTACTACTGCAGGTTCCTGCAGCACCACCTTCGTCCAGCCCTCAGGAGAAAACGACGACACTTGGTGGTACAGAACCCCATCATTCTTCATGATAATGCAAAGAGTCACACCGCTGCTGCTGTCAAGGACCTCTTGCGCCGCTGGCAATGGGAGATTCTGGAACATCCTCCGTACTCATCCGATATGAGTCCATGCGATTACGATCTTTTCACCAAAGTGAAAGAACCACTGCGAGGGACCGGTACAATACCAGAGATGAACTTATCCGTGCTTTAGGGCGGTCAATATGGAACATCAACAAAGATGGACGCGCTGATGGTGTACGAAGCCTTCCAAACATTTGGCAAAAGGTAATAAATAAGGGGGGCGACTATATAGAAGGTACGTAAATGTTGTACCCTTGTCAATAAAGCCATGTCAGAAATATCGAACTGTTGCCATTACTTTTTATCCTAATGATGATGATAATGATGATCACCATCATGCTTTAAATACAGTGCGTCTTCGTTTCATTAGACTACGTACGAATATTGTGCATGACAGAAGCAGAATGCACGCTCTATCCAAGAAAGGTTGTGCACAAATCTTATACAAACAGACACAAATATGCGAGCCAAGAGCTCTCTAATAACCGAACGCTGATTGCTGTTAAAATAACCGACAGATGTGTTGCAATCTTAGAGGGCGCCATATATCAAAGACTGAATAATGGCCGATGTCCAAAACATCATTAAAACACGCAGCCCTGCTAAACGCTACGCAAACATCCTAACGAGCGTGAGGAATTCATGGTCTTCGTTTACAGCTGTGAATTGTACAGAGACGTGCAAATTAATTGAGAACAGCTTTTCCTTTTTATAAATATGGATTTTTTTTTTCAAACACCACATGTTGGTACATTCAGAATTAACGGGTTCAATGGTGAGTCGGTATGTACTCGATATGCTTACTGACTTTTCAGTGGCTGGTGAATCCTTGCATCCCGCTGGAAATTTATTTTTAGATGAAGATTTCATTTTGAAATAATAGTTACGGAAAAATAGCCAACCTCCTTAAGGGGAAGTCTGTACATTGAATTTTGACAAAAAATTAAATTTTGGTTTTTATCGCTTTTCGGTAGTTTAATATGTGTAAAATGATAATATGATTTTATTTTTCTAATTGTCAGCTTTCATCCCTACTTCCAGCAAAATATATTGTAGTAATCCTTAATGCAAAAATGTTATCAATGAAGAATGTTTTCTTGCTAATCGTTCAGTGGAATTTTAAATTTATTTAGCCGGCTGTATACATAAAAGTATGTTATATATGCCCCATTTTTTCTACATTTGTATTTTTTATCACTTCTGAGAAAAGCACACGCAAAATTGAGGAATTTAACGTTGCAAGATATGAAAACTTTGACACCATTTTTCTGCACTTTCTTATTTTTGCGACACTGGTACACTTTTCTCAGAAAGTATTGTACCCAGAAGGGTGAAATTAATATACAATATCAATTTCATGGCATTTTACACAGTAGGTTAAAAAATATTAAGTTTATTTGTCTATCTTCAGCAAAAATAAAAAATAATTTGCAGTAATTCTTAATGCAAAAAATGTAATCAATATTTTTTTTTCTAACCGCTCAGTGCAATTTAAATTGATTTAACCGGTTGTATGTATGTATGTATGTATGTATGTATGTATGTATGTATGTATGTATGTATGTATGTATGTATGTATGTATGTATGTATGTATGTATGTTTGTTTGTATGTATTTATTTATTTATTTACTCACACTGCAATGGGTATATACCCGGTGGCAGTGGTAACTAATTACACTCAATAATGACAATAATAAACTTATTAATTAAAAATACAATTAATAATACTAATAATTAATACTAATAATAATAATAATAATAACAACAACAACAACAACAACAACAACAGGGAATATACTAAATTAAATGAAACGATCACTTAAAATAACATTTGAAATATTCTAATTTGTATCTTAAAACTAAGATCGAACTAAAACCCACGAGTATATGTTCATATCTGCACAAGTACCTTTCCACATTACACTCATTTCGCTGTCAACTCACTCACTGCACTGGAACTACGACACATTTCACTGATTCTATCCTGATTTCACTAACACTTCAAAAACATTTCACTGTTCAAATACTTTGCACTGCCACTATAAACTATAAAGCTTCACTGACAGGAACACGTTTCACTTACACAGCACACTTCACTGACACGACATACTTCTTCACTGATACAACACACTTCACTAACACAACATAATTCTTCACTGATACAACACTTCAATAACAACATATCATTTACACCCTTTAAATACTGTGTATAATTACCGTCTATTAGTAAGATCCTTAGGCCTATTTTTAAATACATTTATGGTTGTTGATAAAGCCAAATGTATCATACATATGCCCTATGTTTTCTATATTTGTATCTTTTATAACTTCTGAGAAAAGTGCACCCAAAATTGAGGAATTTAACATTGTAAGATATGGAAGTACAGACTCCCCTTAATGCAAATCAAATTGAAATACTCAGATAATAAGGGAACTCGCCAAATCCCTGCCTTATAGAAAATGTATGAGCCATGGCTAAACAATAGATAGTACATAAAATGAAAAGACTTGCAGAGAATATGGTGTAAGCGTGGGAGTGAAAAATGTGCTCTTACTTTGTAAATCCAACACCAGAACGCGTCAAGAAACTTAAAAGTACTGAAAGTTGTTACTTTCTAGTAATATAAGAAATGTTATAATTATTTGAACTAATTCTCTCGAAATTTTGTGTATTTTATGTGTTTAATATGATGTTTGAAGACCGTAACATTAAAAGTGGAAAACCTCAATATAAATGTCTTTCTAACTGCCACAGACCTGTAGTCACGTGCTTTGAATATAAATATGTCATTTGTTTTGGGAAACTGTAACACAGTTGAATGTCTAGTATTGTATTGTATTGTATTGTATTGTATTTATTAACATTCCATGGTATTCATACATTGCTTCACAGCTAGAATATGGAACAAGTCAATACTATTATAAAGTCTTAATTTATAGTCAAAATCTAGATGAAATATATACAGACAAGATTACAACATAGTCTACTAGTACAACACAAAGTTTCAGTATCAATTTCATGAAGCGTTGTTGAATGTCATGAATTCACCTACAGAATAGAAGGCGTGAGAAATTAGGTACTTCTTTAATTTGGCCCTAAATAATCTTATGTTTTGAGTTTCATTTTTTATATCGATAGGGAGGCTACTAAAAATTTTTACTGCCATATAACGCTCTCCTTTTTGATAGCACGATAGACTTGCCGATGGAGTATGAAAGTCATTTTTGACGTGTATTTATGCTATGAACTGTTGAATTAGTTACAAAGTTTTCACGATTACATACGAGGAAGATTATTAATGAAAAGATATACTGACAAGCCATGGGCATTATTTGTAGTTTTTTGGAAACAGTCCTACACGATTCCCTAGATGTGGCACCTACTATTATTCTAATTACTCTTTTTTGTAATAGAAATATATTGTTACTATCTGTGGAATTTCCCCAGAATATTATTCCAAAACTCATTACCGAGTGGAAGTATGCAAAGTATATTGTTTTTAAGGTATTGATATTTACTATCTTTTACATAGATCTAATAGCAAAACAAGCTGAATTTAGTTTGGGGGTAATTTCTTTAATAATATTTATCCAATTTAACACATTATCGATTTTTAAGCCAAGAAATTTGGTTGTTGTTGTTTCTAATAGGGATATATTGTTAATTATTGCGCTAGAAATTTGCGAGGTTGAATTTGGACAGGATTTAAATTGAATTATGTTAGTTTTGTTACAATTTAATACCAATTTATTGACTGTGAACCAATCACATATTTTGAAGAAATTTCCTCTGTTGAAGATTGGATTGTCTAGTAAGAACAAGCATGGAGTTCTCTGATATTGGTTTCAAGTAAGGGACATTTCGAGGGACGAATAAAACTGCATAATTAAATTATATGGTATTATTAATTATATTAATTTATATCACTGTTATCATCATTATTATTATTATTATTATATTTATTATTGTACAGTGCTTTGTATTACATTTTATTATATACTTGCATTTGTATTAATTGGTATCTGTTCTATACTAAAACAATATTACATTTATTTTAAACAGTTATCACTAGGGCTAGGATTTTGGTGACCTATAAATCATGAAAAAATGTCCTAAAACAATGCATTTATGACCTAAAAATATTTCAGAAATGCCCTTAAAAATGCCCTAAAATTGATCTTACATAATTGGCTTAGTAGGAAAAAAGGTTTTGTACTACTTAATATTTAGACTAGTAATTAAATTAAATTTGACATATTTTTTTCTAAGTAGTACACTTTTATTAATTATTTTACCTGATGTAGTTTCCATGTATGATCGTTCACCTCTGCTTTGACATGTGGACGTGAGGTCAGCAGTCAGCTGGTCGGTCTTGGCCCTTCATGGGCTGTAGCGCCATGGATTTACTTTACTTTTAGTTTCCATGTAGTCTACCACAAGGCCACTCTTATTCGGAATTAGCAGGTGTACAGGGGTTTATATTGAAGGGGTGGTTGGACTGATCCATTACATGGGGTGTACTACGTTAAAATGTGTATGTATTTATTCACACTGCAATGGGTATATACCCGGTGGCAGTGGTAACTAATTACACTCAATAATGACAATAATAAACTTATTAATTAAAAATACAATTAATAATAATACTAATAATTAATACTAACAATAATTAATAATAATAACAGGGAATATCCTAAATTAAATGAAGCACGATCACTTAAAATAACATTTAAAGTAAATCTAATTTGTATCTTAAACTTAAGTTCGAACTAAAACCCACGAGTATGATATGTTCATATCTGCACAAGTACCTTTCAACATTACACTCATTTCGCTGTCAACTCACTCACTGCACTGGAACTACGACACATTTCACTGATTCTATCCTGATTTCACTAACACTTCAAAAACATTTCACTGTTCAAATACTTTGCACTGCCACTATAAACTATAAAGCTTCACTGACAGGAACACGTTTCACTTACACAACACACTTCACTGACACAACATAATTCTTCATTGATACAACACACTTCAATAACAACATATCATTTACGCCCTTTAAATACTGTGTATAATTACCGTCTATTAGTAAAGTCCTTAAGCCTATTTTTAAATATATTTTTGGTTGTTGGTAAAGCCTTTAGTAAGTCTGCAGGTAAAGCATTCCAGTCCCTGATAGTATGGCAATATTTGTGTAGAAAAACTATTAAAATATTATACAAAATAATGGTTACTAATGGACAAAATATGTGAAGAAAATATCAAAGAAAATAAACATTATTTTACATTAATAATGGGTATTTATGAAAAAGCCTAAAAAAATTACCGAATAAAACAAAATATGCTCTTATGACTTGAAACAGGCAAAAATGCAAACAAATGCCCTAACAAATATGTCTTAAAACACTCAGTTTATCACATAACATATACATAAATATCAAAGCAGCTATGTTTCTGGCTTACTAGAAAAAAGATGCAATTTCATCAAAATCCTAGCCCTAGTTATCACATATTTTTATGTATTTGGTAGTTTGAAAGCATTCCCTTCTTGTTCTTCTTCAATGACAATCAGACATGATATCATTCATTTTACTGTAATTTTATACAAGCACAAGGATAAATTATTGTAATGATATAGGAATAATTATTTCGCCACTAGAATAAGAAATAAAATTAATCGTCCACCGTAGAGTAACGGTTAGCACGTATGACTATGAAACTAGCAAGCCTGGGTTCAAATATTGGTTGGGCAAGTTACTTGGTTGAAGTTTTTTCCTGGGTTTTTTCTCAAGGTAATTTTCGGCGCTGAACCCTGGACTCATCTCGCTAGCATTATCACCCTCATCTCATTCAGACGCTAGGTAACCATAGCAGTTGATAAATCGTTCTAAAATAACCAACAAATTACGTAATTAATTAAAATTAATCAAATAAATATAACCTCATCGTGATCATCTTCTACTGTACATAGTAGGCCCCAAGGCCTGTTCCAGTTCAGAGAGACTCTCTCCATCTAGTTACAAGACTACCAACTTCTCTGTGACCTTCTGGTTTATATTTAGACTCTTTTTACTCATTCTGTTAGGATCCATTCGCTTATGTGATTATACAAACTATTTATCTATTTATTTACTACTTTCTTTCTTTACCTTAGTTCAACCTCTCCCTTTTAGGTTCATTTATACGACCCATGCCACACGGGCCTATTTTTTTGCTAACTTATCTATTTATTTATTTATTTATGTTTGTGTGTTTATTGTATAAATTTGTTTATTTTATTTTTCTTTCATATACTTATTATTTATTTACTTATTTTTTTGTTTTGTTTGTTTACTTGTTTATTGTATACTTATTTGTTTGTTTGATTGTTTGTTTGTATGTATGTATTTATTTACTTATTTATTTATTTAGCTATTTATTTTATTTATTTATGCATTTATTTATCTATTCATTTAATTATTTTTTTTATTTATTTATTTATTTATGAGTGTTTGTGTGTTTCTTGTATAAATTTGTTTATTTTATTTTTCTTTCATATACTTATTATTTATTTACTTATTTATTTGTTTTGTTTGTTTACGTGTTTATTGTATACTTATTTGTTTGTTTGATTGTTTGTATGTATGTATTTATTTATTTATTTATTTATTTATTTTTATTGATTTATTTATTTATTTATTTATCTATTTATTTTATTATTTTATTTATTCATTTATTTATCTATTTTTATTTTTTTATTTACTTATTTATTTATTTGTTTATTTATTTATTTACTTACTTATTTATTTATTTAATGTGGTGTAGTTAAGGTCATAAGACATTCTCTATAATACCACCAGAAATACAAATACCATACAAAAAATATTCAAAGAGGAGAAGTAAAGAAGAAAAAGAATTGGAAGTGCAACTACAAATACGAAAAAAAAATACAAATGCAAAAAGAGGAGAAGAAAATAGGAAGTACGGAAATAAATCATAACAGTGTACATATATAAAAATTATGTAATTAATCGCTTAATATATTTAGTGATAAAGGTAAATAACTAGACATCCAGTGGTAACTAAGCAACTGAGTTAGAAAGGAACAAAACAGCAACTTTTTCGAGACATTTAGAATGAAGTTAAAATTTTCAGTTGACTGCATTGCACTTACACAGTAAGAAAATGCTTACTAAATGTGGTTTTTAGTACTATTAAATTCCGATAGTTCCTGATGTCGCCGGGTAGATTATTCCAAAAGCGCGATAGTGAATGACGAATACTTTGTTGTTTCGTGCGTTGGTATGGCTAGTGTGCGCCTGTCTTGCGTGCGTATTATTAATATGAAAGGCAAGTGGAAGGCAAGGTAGGAAGGACTTGGAAGAGGGGAACGAGGGAATGAATATTTCTACGTCTGTCACCATCTACGGTCGAGGAGTGGATCCTTTCGCCTCTCCGTTCTCACAGATGTATTGCTTAACATTTATCGTAACTCCGTGGTCATGCGGACCGCATGTTGAAAGACACACCGGTGTATTTTCTGTTTCAAAGAAAGCAAGATAAATCTTTACTCTAGAACATTACGCATTATGCATTTTTCTGACCTTGACGTCGTGCGCGGGCATCAAGCGCTAAGTATGGAAAGAGGAAGGGTTGTGTATATGAATAAGCACCCTGTTGGATTAAGAAAACAGTGGTGCACAAACTTCAAACGGAATGTGAAATTTTATGTCGTTATTTTTATATGGCTTCTTTCTGTTTGATATTATCTATATTGTCTGTAAAACAAAAGTACTAACACTGATTTCTTAATATTGCACTTGTGTTTTAAATCTTAATAACATAATAGAGAGTTAAGAAGGAATATTCACTTAAATTCCATAGTAGTATAATATTATACTGTATTAAGTGGATGAAACACATCATTCATAAAGAAAGTGATATTCCAAAGAAAGAGATTGAGTATGACATGATAAGTTGGAATTTATATTGATGGTATCTTTAGCCTTACAAAAGTAATCAATAAACTAATCAAAACAATATTACAGTACAAAGAAAAGTTACCTAGGTACTGTATCTGTTTTAAGTGTAACTAATATTCCATAACAAAACTCTTATCGCATTATGCTTTTAACGTGATATTTGTGAGCAACTTCCTATCATCAGAATATTAAATTATTTTCTCGAAATGTGCTGAAGCTATAGAGCTGACATTTTTACAACACATGGGCACGTATCTTTTGCTTATGATGTAACAGTAGTTGCTTTGTTAATTCATTTCCTTACAAACAATTTCCATGCGAATATTTTCAAAATTTTCAATACACTATCTTCAGTAATACGTATATACGGTATATTAGATTTACGAAAACATTCTGTAAGGCTACTAAATAAATAGGCCTATACCTGAAAATTTCACTTTTCTATACGAAAAGTTGAGAAAATATTTCTTTTGAATAAAAAAATCAAACTTGTGAAAAATGAGCATTAAAATTAAAACTTACATTCTTATAATGCACTTATACTTCTCAGACAAATCTAAAAATTACCATGGATACAGTTTTAATAAGTTCTCTTCCCTTTATCTATTGAATCAGTGCTGGCCATCCCTGAATATAGCTCGACCAAGCGGCATATACCACCTCTTTCGTCTGTCTCTTTCCTTTCCGCTGTAAAGCGCTCAGGCTCTCCTGGGCTCTAAAGCGCGCGCTTGCTCCTGTGGGCATCAATTGACATGCCTGCTCTAGAAGACCTCAGACCTGGTGGTCATTACCTTTGCTACAGCTTGTGGTCTATTTCTCCCCAACTGAAGTGGTCGATAATTTAAGCTATGAACCCAGCCTTCAGTGTATGGTTTTGGTGATTTTCCACACAGGACATAAAAACAACTTTCATCGGCCTGTAGTTCGGAGTTGGGTGTCTTCTGTCATTTCAATGTGTAGCGATACTGAAAAGCCAGGATACTTTTCACTGTTTGAAAATTTGTTTAAAATATGTTTTGTAACTGATGCATATTGGACTTCTTCCATTGCTAGTGATGAAGAAAATAACTCACATCGCTTCGAAGATTCTGTTTTCCTCTTGCAACAGCTTCAGCAGTTCGTAACTACCTCAAGAAGTAACAACCCTCATTTAGCAGTTCGTAACTACCTCAAGAAGTAACAACCCTCATTTAGCAGTTCGTAACTAACTCAAGAAGTAACAACCCCCTCATTTAGCAGTTCGTAACTACCTCAAGAAGTAACAACCCCCATTTAGCAGTTCGTAACTAACTCAAGAAGTAACAACCCCCATTTAGCAGTTCGTAACTGCCTCAAGAAGTAACAATGCCCATTTAGCAGTACGTAACTGCCTCAAGAAGTAACAACCCCCATTTAGCAGTTCGTAACTACCTCAAGAAGTAACAACCCCCATTTAGCAGTTCGTAACTACCTCAAGAAGTAACAACCCCCATTTAGCAGTTCGTAACTACCTCAAGAAGTAACAACCCCCATTTAGCAGTTCGTAACTAACTCAAGAAATAACAACTTCCATTTAGCAGTTTGTAACTACCTCAAGAAGTAACATCCACCATTTAGCAGTTCGTAACTACCTAAGTAACAACGCCCATTTAGCAGTTCGTAACTAACTCAGAAATAACAACCCCATTTAGCAGTTCGTAACTAACTCAAGGAATAACAACCCCCATTTAGCAGTTCGTAACTACCTCAAGAAGTAACAACCCCCATTTAGCAGTTCGTAACTACCTCAAGAAGTAACAACCCCCATTTAGCAGTTCGTAACTACCTCAAGAAGTAACAACCCCCATTTAGCAGTTCGTAACTATCTCAAGAAGTAACAACCCCCATTTAGCAGTTCGTAACTACCTCAAGAAGTAACAACCCCCATTTAGCAGTTCGTAACTACCTCAAGAAGTAACAACCCCCATTTAGCAGTTCGTAACTACCTCAAGAAGTAACAACCCCCATTTAGCAGTTCGTAACTACCTCAAGAAGTAGCAACCCCCATTTCTGTAAGCCTAGAGAAAGACAATCACCGAAGAATTGTGATTTCCTTTCTCATCGTCAGAAATGGAAAAATTAAAATCTACACCTTTCCTAAACAATTCACCATTGCTTTCTACCAATTTTACATAAAATTTTGGTTAAAACAAGGTAAAAACGTTTTCTAAAAAACATGAAATTTTAATTAAACCTTTCCTCAGTGCTCTACATCTGCTGTCGCCAGAAAACATTATATAAATATATACGGGGTGTAAACTACATAAACTGCCAAAAATAATGATGATAGAGCATAAATTACTGAACAAAAAAGTCTAGTAAATATTTTTGTAAAAAAAAAATGTTATCTGTGAGACTAATGTTATTGGAAATGGTACTAGACCGTCATTATTTATTTCTTTTCTCCAAGTACATTGCAACTGTAGTGATATCCTTGTTTACAAATCAGGGTATGCCAAAATATGGCCTATCAAACAACCGTCCTGCTTTTGACTTTATACCAGAATAATTAAATTCCAATTCACTATTGTTCATTTCCTATCATAGAACCAAAGATTCCTCAAAGTGTTTTATTTGCATAAGCAACTATCGTTTTCACTGTGTCCAAGTGGTATTTGAACCATAAAGTACAACATGTTGTATCATCTTAACTTAGTACATAGTATGTGCTGCATTGGAGTTAAATCGCTCGCTTGAACTCGGTCGAGTGTCGCACCCTCGAGTGAGATACGATCGGTCATGATACGCTCGTAATAAATAGAAGCACAGTACAAGGTCATCTCACCGACATGTCTTATCTTGTATGGAAGGCGACAGATAAGATACACATATGTTTTGCTCACACGGTAAAAATAAGGCTTTATTTTCTGCGTTTATGACAAACGTTTAATGGAACGTACCAAAACAGGAACATGAAGTTATAAATAAAATAGTATGAAAAACTTCGATATACAGTTATTATTATTCAATATTTGATTTACCACATATATAATATGATAGGTCCATACATAGTGTTCCGCCTATATACTGCGACAATGTAGAAACGTTTTACAAAATATTATTGATATAGCAGTAGATTAATAACAATATTAGTACAGAGATAACGTCACAGAAAATATAATAAAACGAATAATCATGCTGCACAACTGTTACAGACGAAAGATTGATACATTAATTATTAGAGATTATTATTATTATTATTATTATTATTATTATTATTATTATTATTATTATTATTATTATTATTATTACTACTAGAAAACTTGATACAGTTCTTGCATTATCGTGATTGTGTTCTCCGTTTATAATAATTACATTTACATCCAATAACATCTATCAGATGTGGCAAAAACAAAATCACTCCTGTGTGGGGGGGGGGACATTTACCCACAACATTTATATTACATTTTAAAGCAAGTTTTGTAGTTGTACTATGGAGAGGTTAGTTAAACACTGCAAAGTTTTGAAATGATAAACATCTACGATGTTACTACACAGTTCATCACTGTAACAAGAACGAATGTCTAACGCTCGGCTTTTACCGTTCGAAGATTTATCGCTCGCGACAATTTTACCCATCATGCATGTGCGCTACCTATCGGATTATGCTATGAACTACTTGGCGCTCGAGCGAAAACGAATGGCCGAATCCAGAAATGCATATAGAGTGTTAGTTGGGAGGCCGGAGAGAAAAAGACCTTTAGGGAGGCCGAGACGTAGATGGGAAGATAATATTAAAATGGATTTGAGGGAGGTGGAATATTATGATAGAAACTGGATTAATCTTGCTCAGGATAGGGACCAATGGCGGGCTTATGTGAGGGCGGCAATGAACCTCCGGGTTCCTTAAAAGCCCGTAAATAAGTATTCATTTCCTATTTATCTTTTATTCATTTATATATTTGTGTATTTTATTTATTTTTTATTTATTCGTTTATTTAATTGGTTGTTTATTATATTTATTTATGTATTTATTTATTTGTTATCTATTTCCTATTTATCAATTTATTCATTTATTGTTTGTTTGTTTATTTTATTTATTTAGTTATTTATTCATTTTTTTGTTTATTTATTCATTCATTTATTGTGTACATGTTTTCTCCAAGGACTTACATTTGTACTGTTATCCTCATTTTATCACCTTTGTAAAATATCATAATATCTTAATGAACTGTGTTATTGGATAGTGTGACTGAATGTTTATAAATCACTGATTTCAATAAGCCGATATCTGATGAAAATAGGGAGCGCTTTTTCTCATGAAAATATAGGCTTCTTTTTCTGTAGACTTAACTGATTCACAAAATATTGTTAAGCTTCTGGCGGAGATTTTGAAATACTATCACAACTCCAGTTAAATCTGAAAAAATCTCCTTGCATTGTTGATTATCTGTATTGAATAACTTCTCTTATCATTTTCACAATTTATTTAACCCCAAAGTGTATGCTTAGGAAAATAATTTGAGGCAGTAGATACAATAGTAATGTTTGGTTAGGAAGCCATACAAAGCAGAGGAAGTATACATGTCCAGTTGAGGCAGAAAAGGCAAATTTCCACTTTGCTACTCGAAATCAAATTCAGCCGAATTTCATGAAATTTCAAGAACTGTTACAATAATATCAACACATAAACAAAATACACACAAAGCTACACTACACATTATAAATTGAAAACAAGAAATCCATAAATTTTCTAGACATCACAATAACAAAAGTAGACAACAAACACACATTCAAAGTATACAGAAAACCCACAACAACAACAACAACACACATACACAACACATCCAACCACCCCACACAACACAAACAAGCTGCATTCCGAACAATGGTACACAGACTACTCAACATACCGATGAACCAACAGGATTACAAAGAAGAGCTAAACACAATCAAATACATAGCACAAGAAAACGGATACAACCCCAACATAATAGAAACATAATACGTAAGACAAAACATAATTAAAAAAAAAACATAAGAATACAACACAAACACAAGAACACAAAAAATACATCACACTAACATACGAAAACAAAAACACACACAAAATTGCAACCTCATTCAAGAAATTAAACTACAACATCGCATACAGAACAAATAACACTCTACAAAAACATCTCAACACACAAACAAACAAATACAACCACACAGGCGTATACAAACTCGAATGTAACACCTGCAACAACTTCTACATAGGACAGACAGGCAGATCGTTTCAAACACGTTACAAAGAACACATCACAGCCGTAACAAAATTAAGAAACACCTCCACAAATGCTAACCACACCCACAGAGACATCAACACAGACATGGAAATACTACACATCCAACCAAAAAGCCAGAAACTCAACACACTAGAACAATATGAAATATACAGACACACGAAAACACACCCCAACGATATTCTCAACACAACTCAATTTCAAAACACATACACTCTTTGACTCTACACTATACCACACGAACAGACCCTCACAGGAAACAGAACAAGTGGCGCCAAGACCAATAACCACCAGTTCTGAAGATGACCCATAAATAGGTCGAAACATGTAAACGAGGTACGTTGAAATTTAACACAGGAAAGTCTTATCATACATATTCCGAAGATAATATTGCAATTGAGATTCATGAAAGATCTTCTTTTTCTTTCAATCTCGTGTATCACTCACCACGAGGAAGAAAGAGTCTTCGATTTGCAGAATGCTTCTTTGAAACAGATTTCTGCATGTACTTCAGTGTTACCTACAATTCTGTGCTCGCTACTATTACATAATCATAATTACATTACGTCATCGTCTATAGATAGCATCATTATTTGTGAAGAACTGCAGTTGTCAACTATATTCCGTTCACCTATCGATTGTCCACCCACCAATCCATGCGTCCATTTGTACCCTTCACCGACTTATGAATACCGCACCTATTTCAGGATCCTTTCAAGGATAGTAATGTTCTAGACTTGTTTGCAAAATGTGTACATCAATTCGTAAACGTGGACTGAATGAACAGACCAACCAATCAAATTAAAATGAGTGAATGAACATTAAAGAGGGAATTATAGGTGGAATAAACGTGTGTACTAAAGAAGACGAATGAATTACATAAATGAAACGAATTAATACAGTGAAATAATGACTGACTTACTTACTTAAGGCTTTTAAGGAACCAGCAGGTTCATTGCCGCCCTCACATAAGCCCGCCATTGGTCCCTATCCTGAGCAAGATTAATCCAGTTTCTATCATCATATCCCACCTCCCTCAAATCCATTTTAATATTATCCTCGCATCTATGTCTTGGTCTCCCCAAAGGTGTTTTTACCTCCGGCCGCCTAACTAACACTCTATATGCATTTCTGGATTTGCCCATACGTGCCACATGCCCTGCCCATCTCAAACGTCTGGATTTCATGTTCCTAATTATGTCAGGTGAAGAATATAATGCGTCCAGTTCTGTGTTGTCAAACTTTCTCCATTATCCTGTAACTTCATCCGTTTTAGCCCTAAACATTCTCCTAAGCACCTTATCCTCAAACACACTTAGCCTCTGTTCCTCTATCAAAGTGAGAGTCCAAGTTTCACAACCATACAGAACATAATATAATATAAGCGTTTTATAAATTTCAGATTTTTGACAGCAGACTGGATGATAAAAGCTTCTCATCCGAATAATAACAGTCATTTCCCATACTTATTCTACGTTTAATTTCCTCCCGAGTGTAATTTATATTTTTACTGTTGCTCCAAGATATTCGAATATTTTTACGACTTCAAAGGACAAATTTCCAGTTTTTATATTTCCATTTTGTACAATATTCTAGCCACGAGACGTAATCATATACTTTTGTGCGAGATCGTGCGTATTTGCTTGGTTTCCGCAGAAAACCAATCCGCGGAAAGTCTAAAATTCCACATTCAGTATTCCCAACCTAACACACATAACAATTTCCCTCTTCTTACCGCTTAAGTGACATATTCATTTTACTGCTTTAGGCTTTTAACTTATTGTTTTTAGAGACGTTCAATATAGTAATAATTATAAATTGGAAACTTACCACTGCAATTTCACTTAAATTGCAATGTTAATTATTGTTTTTAAATATTTGCAAAAATTAAGTAAACTCTACAACTCCACTAAAGGTACTACATTCGTGATGCAAGTAACATTAAGGAAGCTGTAAAAAAATCAACAAGATTCCAGACTCATCATAGACTGTTGGAAAAAAAAGACAGACGTATATCACAGCCTGCTGGAGTATAGTAAACACAGAAAACATTTTAAAGCAACAATGTTGAAGATAGATATTTTTGTTTTGCAAATTTGCCGTCATTGAACAGAAACCAAGATGGAGATTTCATTGCAACTAATTAGAAATTCCTCTTTCAGGTATGTAATAAACTATCTTCGCACAAAATAATGTACGATACACGAGCGGTATGTTTTCTTTCAATTGTCGGAAATTAAAAAAGCTCAGCTACGTTTCGCTTTTTTAAACCTTTCCTCGAACATGAAAACTTCAACATACCGCTCTTGTAACGCATATTACTATATCTTTTTCGGGATTTATATTCAATTAAATAATTATTTAAATTAACTAAGCAATTTAATGAAATGAATGAAGTGAAATGAGTTAAATAATAAAGTAAAGTAACTAGGTGCATGAATTAAATAAATTAAGGGAGTGAATTACTTAGTGAAAAGAACTAAATAATTAATAAGATTAATTGAGTTAAATAATAGAATTAATTAACTAGTAAATGAATGGAATAAGTTACGGAGTGAGGAAAATGAATGGATGAATCAGAACGAAATTAGCTGAGTAAATGAAATAAATTAACTTCTCGAGTGAGTGAGGGAGCGAGTTAATTAAATGTATTGAGTGAAAGAACGAAACAAATTTCCTAAATAAATGAATGAATCAAATTAACGTAGAACTGAACTAGTAAAAGTAGTGCATGAATGAAAAGAATTATAAGGTAAAGTATTACAATTACTGTTTTCTCGTAATCATCTCAAAAGAAGCTCATACATTGAAGCAGTTACACAAATAGTTGTAATTGTAATTTCAATGTGTCTGGATAGCTCTTGTACTTCAAGAAGGGACGTCAAGATTAGTTATATGTAAATAGTTACCTATCTTAATAGTCTGTCTGGTTTAAGGGGAATTGGACGTTATCGCATGCAAAGTAATGGTAAAAATAGCCTATCTTCAAGCAGTCATAAATGTAATACTATTTATCACAGCTATTTCATTCTTTTAGTGATATATGTATACACATTAAGCTTTAAAATGAAAAAAGAATGGTTAATCTAGTGTAAATCTTACCCTTAAATTATTTTTTTTAATTTAAACATATTTTTTATATAAACTCACTACATACCTGTGATTAGGTACACTCTATTCACTTATCATAGCACACATTGAATTAAAATTTTTGGCCACTTACTGCTAATAGATACTAAAACATATCCTACTAAAATTATTAAAATATCTGTAATATTATGGGCATAGGGCTTATACTAGTCTTCGTCATTTTTTTATTTTACCGACGGTGATGATTTCTATAAGCCCTATGCCCATAATATTATAGACACATGAATAATTTTAGTAGGATATGTTTTGATATCTATTAGCAGTAAGTGGTCAAATTTACAATTCAATATGTCCTATAATAAGTGAATAGAGTGTACCTAATCACAGACATGTAATGAATTTATAAAAGGAAACGTGCTTAATTAAAAAAATAATTTAAGGATAGAGATTTATTCTAGAGTCACCATTCTTTTTCATTTTATAGCGTAATATGTATACACACATAGCTAACAAAAATGAAAGATCTCTGATAAATAGTATTATATTTATGAACTGCTTGAAGATAGGCTATTTTTAACATTATTTTGCATGCGATAATGACCAACTCCCCTTAAAACTGACATTAAATAACCAATCTCAGTTATAATATCATGACCTACTAATTTCTCAATGCCTATCCGTTTAATAGTATCATTACAATAAGTAAACAGAATTACAATTGATTAACTTATCGTTTTGAATAGCCTGCCTTTATTGAAACTGACATTAAAAATAAACTGGAATTAGAATTAAAATCATAATTTATTTTTTATGTTTATCTGATTTAAAGAAAAGTAATATAAGAAACAATGTGGTTTTTTAATAATCTGTGTGCATTAAATAATTAATATTACAAGTTCAATTGAAACTCCGTTTATATTTCTACGTTTCTTAGGAAACACTAGATCTTGTTGAGAAGAGCTAGACAGATGAATGGCGTGCATTGGCAATCCCTCACAGAAACATGTTCAAGCTGCAAAACAAATATTCTGCGTGAATTGTTCTTTATGCTATACTTGAATAATTTCCAAACAACCTATCACGAGAAGACGTTCGTTGTTCCGCCATATTCTTTGTATTAAAAATATATTTCATGTATTTAGTTCGCATCTATACTGCAGACTTGAGGCTCAAGTGATGAATTGCCTAAGTAAAATATTTTATGGAAAAAGTTTTTGCTGAATCAGTTCTATTCAGTTACCCTACGTAGCTATCTTCAATCCCTTATCATTCATGAAATCTGACTAATAACTCCAAGTTGTACGGGTACTGTGATCACGTATTCACGATCATATGATCGACGGCAGAGGCAGATAATCTAAATCCTGTACAATACGGGATGTCCCACAATCTTAATTTAACTCGAAGAAATAAAAACTATAGAATTTTATATTTCATGGGATTAGACATTTTATGTAAAATGTATTTTAATCTAACCTTGTAATTTGTACAGGGACATCATTTTATTTTTACTAACATTTTTAATATTAACTTCCCTTTACCTCTGGATCAACGCCGTTTGCTACCCCCTTCCACGACTGGAGTTCGATGATACTGGCGTAATATACAAACAAATCATTTTACTAGGTACAGGAGGGAAGAAAAGTAGTTCATCCATTTACGTAAACTAGGAAATATTGCGCTTTTGAGTTTGACCATTTTCATTAAGTTTTTGTTTAATCAAAATACAGTACTGTATTAACAATTAGTGTTTTTACTCACGAACTGAGCTGAGCATGTGGACGTATTCATTATGCAGTGTATATTATACTGTCTACAGCACATTAGCATACAATATAGAGAATGAAGTTAAATTGAAAAATAATCATAATATGGATATTTAAACACATTCTTGAAAATGGTGGCTGTTCATTTCGATACAGGCTCCAGTTCTAATGTGCATATTATCGCACTATAGACTATTGTACCTAATTCCAATTACCAGTTTCGTCTTTCGTACTAGAAACTGATGTTGAAATAATTCTGTACCTACTCTATAAAAGAGTACCTTACGTACTGTAAATTCAATCTTCATTTCTGCCCGATCCGAAAAGATAAAATTACTCAGACATGCTATCTACTGTCCGTCCAAGTGGTTATGTCGTAGGGTCATAGAAAGGGAGGAAATCACGTGACAGTTAATTACTTAAAGAGGTCCTTTTATTTAAGTTATTTTAAACAGTTGTATAATATTACGTAGACGTCAAATTCCTAACAGAAATTAATGTTCTCAGAAAAGAGCTAAGACAGCCCAGCCACTAGCTGGCGAATAAAAGCTGGTGGGGGAAACCGGGATACGACGTAGGCAAATGGACGACAGTACCTGTGCGAAAATGATTCAGTATTAAAAGCTCTTTCGTCACTGGAAAACGCGAACGTATTTTTGCAAGGTACTGTTTACTACGACCGTAAGCCTACTATGACTGTATATGCGGTCTTGGTTCTGTGTGGAGGACGGTTGAACTTCATTAGTAGAAGGGGTGGGAGTGAAGTACATTAAAAAACTCAGGTACAATAAAAATTGAAGTAAAAATAAAATTATGTCCCTGTATATGAATAGTTTAGTAGTAATATGTTCGTAGCAATAATTTTTTTTATTTATTTATTTTATTGCTAGTAAGTTTGAAATGAATACAAGTTAATACAATGAAAGATAAACTAACCCACTTCTAAATGAGTAAGACTCGTGATATAAATAGCATTATATAAGTCGGTAAGAAGTGACTCGAGTTTCACAGAATTCCTATAATCACGTGAAACGTTCATAGTGTTCGTGATTGTTATTATGAACATGATTGGAATTGTAAGGGTGTTTAGATTTGAAATAAAAGTCTGATAATTCTTTTCATTTGTGTGAAGCAATTCTGATATCGGCTTAGTGATAGAACCAACCGTATGCTTTGGAAGTTACAGCAGTGAACCTGATGATGTTCACAAAGAAAAGTAAAGTATTGTGCGCCCAACATTCATTTTTATTATTTATAAAAATATAAACTGAAATAAATTAAAATAAAACGCCTTGATAGGAGCCAGAGACACTACAGTATTCCTCAAGGCATAATAGTAATATGCGTTACAAGAGCGGTATGTTGACGTTTTCATGGTCGAGGAAAAGATTGAAAAAGCGAAACGTAGTTGAGCTTTTTTAATTTCCGAGAACATGAAAACAAACATACCGCTCGTGTATCGTACATTATTTTGTGCGAAGATCGTTTATTACATACTTGAAAGACGAATTTCTAATTAGTTGCAATGAAATCTCCATGTTGGTTTCTGTTTAATGACGCCAACTTCGGAAAACCAAAATATCTTTCTTCAACATTGTTGCTATAAAATGTTTTCTGTGTTTACTATACTCCAGCAGGCCGTGATATACGTCTGTCTTTTTTTCCCGCAGTCTATAAATGCGAACTTAAAAGAAACGGTAAGGTTATGTAATGATTTATTTTTCATTTTAATATTTTAACAATATTATTTATATAACATATTGCAGTAATAACATGCGCATCTGGAATCTTGTCGATTTTTCACGGCTTCCTTAATGTTACTTGTATCAGGAATGCAATAGCTTTCGTGGAGTAGTAGGCTTTACTTAATTTTTGCAAATATTTAAAAACAATAATTAACATTGCAATTTAGGTGAAATTGCAGTGGTATGTTTCAATTTATAATTATTACTATGTTAAACGTCTCTAAAAATAATATGTTAAAAGCCTAAAGCAGTAAAATGAATGTCGCGCTTAAGCGGTAAGAAGAGGGAAATTGTTATGTGTGTTAGGTTGGGAATACTGAATGTGGTATTTCACACTTACCGCGTATTGGTTCTGTGCGGAAAACAAGCAAATACGCACGATCTCGCACAAAATTATTTTGGCAAATATATAGGCCTAATCTAGAAAGTTATGAATTAAGCTTTCTTGTCTTGTTAGCTTTTAAAGGATTCATAATTTTTTTTAAGAAATGTTTGTTACAACTTACAATTATAACTTCTGTAT